>JACCIC010000171.1:195000-332500 GCA_018907035.1 Sycobia sp. Sy_11 | reverse complement strand
GCTTCACGGAAGCCGCTCCGGTAGTTTTGCTGAGTAGGCTAAACGGGTAGGACTCTCGTAGTCCTGTACACAGAAGCCACTCCTTTCGTCGCAGTAGATAAGACTGAGGAAAAGAATCTTAGTACGGGAGCATATAGAAGTCAAGTTACGAATTAGGTAGTAACTCGCGATTTACAGATCGGCCAAGACTGCCTAGGTTCGGTCTCCATCTAAAACGCGTACACCTCGGCTCACCGGCCCCACATCCCTGGCTAGTTGTCGAGAGACTAGGCCAAAAATAGGGGCAAATTACTGACCGGTATTTCGCGGAAGCAAATCGTCGCGCATAGAACCGGGTGGGCACTCGTCATTATATATAAGTATGTATATATAGCGCGGGACGTCACAATAGACTGGCATATACAAAAAATATAAAGACATCAGCTAAAACAAATTCTTGAGCGGTCAAGGGTAGTTTTTATTCCAAACCGTGATAATTTGAAAAACTTGACTATTGATTAAGACATTTCTTTTAAATAAATTGCTTTTAAAAATTTGGTATAATTTAAACGATTGTGTTATAATAAGTGATTGAAGAGAAGCCATATTTGTTTAGAAAATCTAAAAGCAAATTATTTTTATAAAATAAGAAAAATGTTAAATATTTTAATAGATTTTTTCAAATATAAATTATTATTATTTGAAAAATTATTATTGGGTGTGCAAGTAAATTTCAAGCGTTTTTCCATGTTCTTTTTTCAAAGTATCGTCCATTCGAAGCATAACTTTTTCCCATTTTTCCGTCAATTTAGGAATTCCTGACCAAAATATTTCTCATCTTTTGAACCCAAGAATGTAGTAGTGAGCTAATTTTTGATTACCTCTAATGAATTGTAGCGTATTTCCGTAAGATGGTTCTACATTAATCTTACGGACGCTAAGATAGCATCTTTTGTACGCGAGCAGCGATAAGTAAAATTATCGATTGGAATATAGATTTATACATAAAGTATTTTTTACGTAGATATTATTGAACTGTTTAATAAATTGGTTAAATTATTATCTCGCGTGAAGCCGAGACCAGGAATGCTAGATCGTTATAAAAATAAATACATAAACAGATAGTGCTGCAAGCCGTATAACTCTCGATTTCTATACAGAGATTTAGTATTCTGCCTATTGATATATTGCATAATATATACAACATTAATCATTCTACGAATTGATCTAAATTATAGCGTGCTTAAATACAACAAAATTAATAAACATTAATACTTAAAACTTACTATAACTTAAATTCAATTTATCAGTAAAAAATTTTATTTTATCCAATTTCTCAAATTAACATGTACAAAGAAGTTAATTAAGAGGAATAAAAACTAATGATACTAGAATGAATATTCAATTAAATTTGAAATGTATTGAGAAACTAATCTGCTAGCCTTGGTAGCATTCGAACTTTATTGACAAATCACCGTTTCTTATAAAATAAATATTACATGTCAGCTTATATATTAACCATGTTTCTCTTATTATTAGACGCTGTTTCTGTCTAAAAACAAAAATATATTTGAAAACATTATTAAATCTAGCAAAACTTTGTAGATCATTCAATTTCTATACTTACAAATCATTTTGTGATGATTGATATCATTATTTAGATATCTAAAATGCCAAAAAGCAATTTTTAACAAAATAAATGTTTCTTAATTATAAATCGAAATGATTTTTTAAAATGAAGAATAAAAAACTACCTATCGAATATGATTTTGGGTGTTTATATACCATGCACTTGATACAGTACTTGGAAACTCCTTTAAAAAAATTCGTACAGATACACCTAGACATTATTTCCTATCAACTGAAAACGATACTCCCCGTAGAAGTCGTTCCAAAACATCTGTACATCCTATTCTAAGGCCCCAACACGAATCTTCTCATAGAAGTCTTCCCGCCATACATAAACATCTTCTACCGTCTTTTCAGTTTTGTAGTAATAGGTAATATCAATGATAAAATTAACAAAGAGGGAATTGTTAAGCATAAAAACAGTTTTTATATTGAAGTTTCTAACACAGTTTTTAACTGTGTTACGAGTTGTAATTAAAATAAGAAGTTAAATAATTTTATGGAAGAAACAAAAAACGCGATGAAACTAGCTAAGTTCTGCAATGAGGGTGTCAGTATAATGACAACGACAATACCTGAGCTCAAACATCGGAATTAGGAATATATGGGATAAAAAGTTACATTCTCTAATATTAAATACTCGAAACTTTATGAACATTAATTTAGATCATTTAATAAAGAGATAAATTTTATTGATAGATCATCAAGTATTCAACCTCTTATCCTTTGCAGTGCTTGTTCCTTTAGGACTGCGTTTATTCTTAAGGAAATTTGGATATGAAATTTAAAATGAGATGAGGAAGTAGGGACGGAGATAGTATAAAAGATCCAGTTGTAAAAAAGTTCAATGAAGTCCAAGATTTAGGTAAAGTAAGTAAGAGTACCACGATGTTTAATGAACATACTTTTTGCGATATAAGTCAAAGGGTATATGAGGTGGTTGTCTTTATCCGATTTAGAAAAGCAATATATGTAAACATTACATTTGCCTAGCATAATCGCGCATAGATAAATGACAGAAATTGTTAATTCATGTTGCAGCCTTTTTAAACCAGTTAATTCCGTGATTACAACTATTAGCAGCAGCTATATGTGCAAGATTATACAATCAAATTTGAAAAATATTAAATATGACGTCAAGGAAAAAAGTTTATTGGTCTGATTCGACAAATTAAACATTTTAGCGTATTTTCCCGGCTAATTAAACTTAACCAATTTACTTTTTAGAAGATGCTTAGTAAAAAAATTATTAACTTCCCAATAGTGGGTAAGATCTGGATGGGTACGTGAAGATATGAATGATTGGTCCGATCAAGAGGAAATGTCTAACGAGTGTATATGAGATTGGATCGGAGTTAAAATGAAAAGAGAAGACATTAAGTATGGGTAATAAATCATTTGAATGTTCAATTATGTCTACCTCTTGTATTTTAAAGGTATATAAAAGGTTTTCAAAATATACAAAGATTTTCTGGGTTTCTACCTGGTAGATACATTTTTTTTGAACTTGTAGAATTACAAAAAAAAATAATGAACTTCCGAAGGGATTCATCGGTTTTTATAATGTCTGAAATTATTCAACAAAGACGTAGCATAAAATTTTGTGCGCGAAATGAAATATTAGCCGCTAAAACGTTCAGAATGTTGCAGAACGCCATTGGTGAGAAGTCAATGTCAAGAGCAATTGTTTTTGATTGGCACAAATTGTTAAAAGAAGATCGAGAACGCGTTGAAGATGAACAACATCAAAAACGACCAAGAACATCTACGGATGGGCTACACGTTGACAAAATCAAAGAATTGGTTTTGTAAAATCGTCGATTGACTAATAGAACGCCCGCTGATATTGTTCAAATTTCAAATGGGTCCAAAAACACTCAATTTTTTTGAAAAATAGCATCACATGGAGGTCTGGGAAACAATGCTTTCGGACTATCAGGATAAGATTGAACGCATAATAACTGGAGATAAGATTTGGGTCTACGCTTACGATCCAGAAATAACCAATCAATCGAGCGAACATCGTGCCAAAGGAGAGCGGAGGTCGAAAACATAACGCCAAAGTCGCTCAAAAATCAAGGTTATGCTCACTGTTTTCTTCGAGTATCGTGATATAGTGGATTATGAATTCCTTTCAACTAGTCAAACGCTTAACAAGGAATATTATTTGAGTGTTCTATGTCGTTTGCGTGAAGATATTCGTCTCAAAAGGCCAGATTTATGGAAAGACAACTCTTGGTTTTTGTATCACGATAATGCACCAGTTCACACTGCATTGATTTTACCTGAACATTTCACCAAAAATTCAACCAATATAGTTTGACTAGATTGAAGAAATAAAAGCCGAATCGAAGAAGGAACTGCTGGCCATTCCGGAATACGAGTATAAAAAATGTTTTGAAAATTGGAAAAAGCATTGGCTTTTCATTGTATTCGGAGGAGATTATTTTCAGGGAGATAATTAGATTTAAAATAAATAAAGATTTCAAAAGTTCTAAATAAAGCCTTACTCATATTTGTATAGAGTAGTATATCTCTAAAGGGAAGCCATAATCATCAAAGTCATTTTTACATGCGCCGGTTTAAGAACAGTTTACTTACAATTAATCTATTCGTTAAGCGTGGGTTCTTTACTAGTGGACCTTTAGCATTTCATGGTTTGGAGAGACAACGGTACAAATTTTGTGAAGGCGTGCTTAAAAAAACTGATTTAGATTACGAAGCAATGTGTGCAGATTTAGTAGATTGTGAGGCAGTTATTAATACAAGATTCATTGTGATTATAACACTAACTTTAGTTTTACAGGAAATTAAAAAAATTGATAACTTAGATTTATATAAGATAAAGAAAACATCTTTAGAAAAACGTTATAAATACCGCCTTAAAATTAAAGGGGATCTCAGACACCAATTTGGGATCGAGTATTTAGGATTGCTAATACAGCATAAAAAGCGTTTGAAGAAGATTGGTGATTGGGTATATATTCGCCTGATATAATTATGCACGACAAAAGGATAATTAATCAATTAGGCCACTTCAATGAAATTTATTTTAATAAATGAAACTTGTACTTGTGTCGACTGTTATAAACTTAACTAAAAAATATTTTATCGATTTTTCAGTTGTATAAAGTAAAATATTTATAATCCAGACTATCCTTTTTTATAATGATCCCCATAGAATCTGAAATACAACTATTACTAAAAAATAAAAATTAAAATTAATCAATATACTATTGTTAGGAAAGATAATACATAATATAAAAAGAACTGTGGAGATATGGTATATTTTTATTTCACGTTCTACTGGGGTGATTATAAATAAGTACAATCTATTGTCATTTAGTAATCTCGTTTAATTATAAATTATTATTTTATACGACTGTAGGACCAACAAAAATATTTTTGAGTTTTGTATCTTCAAAAATAAATAGATAAAAAATTATGCAGAATCTGTAAAACGAGTAAATGATGGTTGAAAGATTTTAAAGGAAACTATAATAGAAAGGCTAAATTTTTAAAAGAAAATTAAAATATACAATTATCACAAAAAAGTATTGTGAAAACAAAGAGCGGGAGAAAAATTAAAGTATATTAAATTACTCTTAGAATTTATATTTTTCGATTATATATGTTATTGAAATGAATACAATGCCAACTTTAATCGCAATGGTGTCAGCATGTCATATTCTAGGCACAATAATATTATCAAATATAGTTTTATTATATTTTATTGATAGATTTAAGTAATTTTAACATGTCGGCGTTACCTAGTAAATGGGGCAGATGTATCGAGTGTCAGGTATAAATCATTCCTATTTGTATACCTACATACCCTATGGCCCATGGCTTTTTCCGAACTCTTGATCTGCGAGGCAGGTATTTATCGAATTTTATAAGGAAAATAGCATAGACTGTCGACTAATGGCTTATATGTAACATGTTATATTACGTTGATCCATATATCGATTTTATTTGTGCAAAAATGTGGAAGAACAGAGTGTTGTATACTATTTCCATATACAACGGAAGTTACGAGTAGTTTTCTGGATATTTTTAATGACGAAAATGAAATCAAGCAGAATAATACCAATTATATACTACTTCTATATACAATTTACAATCAATCCATAATTTTATTACGACCAGGAGCCGCAGGCATATGTTAAAATCTGCATGTAAAATAGACCTAACTACATCAGAAGAAGCACATTCCTTATTTGTCCCATATAATACGCATTCAATCCGCAATCCCGTCCACTGCTCCAGCAAGTTTGAGAAACTTCAGATAATATGCCGAACGTGAAGAACGGGAAGAAAAGTTGGAATTTGAAGTCTGGCAGCAGGCAGATAATGCGCGTACACTCACCGCCCTTTATTTTATCTGGACTCGCTATCTAGCATGTCGTTATACAAAGAAGATGTGGAGAAGCTATGTTGCAAATATCTAAGTAGTAGAAAATATCTCAGGTCTACCACACCCACTCCCCTTATTTTCGAAAACAACTGTGGGAAGAGTGGAAGAGAGATTCGCTCCTAATGTGCTTCGATCGTACATATACCAGTCGACAACATTGTCAGAGATAGACTCGCCTATGTCTGGATTACGCATCCATGCCAAAAGTTCTTATAGCCAGATGCAAAAAGTGCATTCAGACGTGAATTCATATGGAGACACGATAGCGATTTTTATTCATAACGACCATCAGTATCAATTCGAATTTTCTTTTATTATGAGCAAGAGAGATAATTCTAACTATATACAAATTGTAGCCTTTATTTTTTTTATTTTTATTTTTTTATTTGGTTTTATTTAATTTATTTAATTTTTTTTTCATTGGTAACTGTACTGTGCCAATAATTTTTTAAGTAATAAAGTTTTGAATAATCTAAAGCTATATCTATTTACATACATTTGGTAATGAAATTCGACATAGTTTCTATGTAGATAAATTATAATCAAAATATCAACTATTATTTACTGATTAAACGGAAACTTTTTATGATAAATGAAAAACTGATATATAAACGCAACAATACAGATCCTATGTAATACAATAATATTCCATTTAGAATGGTATTTACAGGCTCTAATATTTAAAGAACCTGAACCGGTAAGAAAATTTATAATTCACGAAATAATTATTCGAATTATTTTCCTGGAAAAATATAACAGGACTCTAAACGCTGTTACATTTTATTAATACTGTTTGTATTAGAGCAACGTTAAATAAATCATTAAACAATATAATGTAGAAGACGTTCTCATAAAGAAAGTTAAATCAATATCGAAGAATATATTTATATTTCAACTGAATATTTACCATTGCACCGTAAAGTATTAAAATAGTGGCTGCCGAGGCATTCTCTTCCTCCACTAAGAGAAACTGGTATATATCTTTCAACAGCAGCGCGCACGATGATTTTCGATGCGCTATGTTTCGCACAGGCAATCTTGAGAGTCTGTCACTTTTGCCGACAGCAGACTACCAAGGTCCAGATCATCGCAAACGATACATTTCAGTTCAGTAATCATCCGTAAGGGAGAGAGCAGAGTGCTTGATTCGTACGTTTTCAAAAAGAGCATTTGTGGCAGCGTCGAGTTTCTATAATAGCTCGTATCTCTCTCTCTCTCTCTCTCTCTCTCTCTCTCTCACTGTCTCTCTCTCACTCGCAGTCCCTCTTCCTCTTTCTATATTTTCGTTTACGGGTAAATCGGCTCCTTATTAAAGTAGTGAATAGTCATTGCTGATGAGGGAGGAGGAGAAAACAGGAAGCGAAATAAATAGATTAAATCCGATCGACTGGCACTATAAGGTCCGAAGTCAAGATTGGAAAACATAATGAAATACCATTGTGTTTTTGAATAGGAGGAGATTGAATGTACAGTTGTGTTAGAAGCATTTGTACTTTGCAGAACAAGTCACGAAACTGGTTATCGCTGTTTTTTCCAAGGTTATATTATCTCATCTCACTTATACTCTCACTCCTTTAATTTGATTCTTAAGGCGTTGGTAGCTATCTCAATGAACAAAGAATTGTTTTTGCAAAAAAGATTGTGCAATGTAAATAGCAATTTACTATTTACAAAAGACTAAAATAAGGCAAGTAGATTAAATTTTAAAAGTCTACGTGAGAAGTTTTACGAAGTAATGTTTTCTAACATTGATAAGCGTCTTCCAGACGATTAGATTAAATATGAAGAGTTTGTTTTTTGCG
The DNA here is from genome assembly GCA_018907035.1 of Sycobia sp. Sy_11. Taxonomy (NCBI): domain Eukaryota; kingdom Metazoa; phylum Arthropoda; class Insecta; order Hymenoptera; family Epichrysomallidae; genus Sycobia; species Sycobia sp. Sy_11. The sequence continues at coordinate 324,673 of JACCIC010000171.1, read as the reverse complement.
AAATATGCAAGCAAAAATGTATTTAAAATATGGCATAAAAATTGTGCAAAAATTTTTATCTACAGAAAACAAATATTTTTGTAGTTTCGCCCTGAAGCTTTCGATGCTTAATTTAAAATCAAAGAACTTATAATATTAAGGTATCAGATCCAGCATCGTAAATCCAAAATTAGACTACCTGTTATCTTATTGACGAGCCCAGCAGGTAATCTTCGGCGAAACGTACAAAAATAGTTGTATTCTTTTGATTCAGATTTCGAAAGCAAGCGGAGATATATATCATATCATATAATATAATATCATACTTCAAATCATATATCATATCATATCATGTCATACTTCATATCATATATCACATCATATCATATCATGCTTCATGTCATATCATATCATAGCATATCATATCATATCATATCATATCATATCATATCATATCATATCATATCATACTAATTTATAAAGACAAAGCGTGTTTTTGTTTGTACACGATTACCGAAAACACTACTGAACCGATTGTTCTGAAATTTGGCGGAGATTCTATATTATCTTGGGAAGGGCATAGGCTATGTTTTTTATTGAAAATCATTTTACTTTCATGAATAAATTAAGTTAATGGTTTTAACAATTAGTTCGACCAGCAACAACTAGGTGGCGTCTTGAATTATGAACATCAACTCAAAGTAATCCTTTTATAAAGAAATTCATTCTTTTATAAAGAAATAAGAATTTATTGAAAAAAAATTGGGATAAAAAAAGGAATGATGTTCATTCATTATTTGGAAAAAGGTAAAAATTCTTAATAGTCAATACTACGCTGAGTTATGGCAACGTTTGAAGGTGAAATTGAAAAATAAGGTGACTTCACTTTACAAAGAAAAAATCTTGAATCACTTTGATTACGCACGTATGCACCTTCTGTTGTTGTAATAGATAAAATCAACGAATTAGGATACATTATTTTCCCATTCGCCATATTCGCCAGATTTAGCCTCCAGTCTGTCTTCTTTAGCCATCATCTGTTTCCTGATATCAAAATTTGAATCCGAAGTAAAAATTTGGAAGTAACGAAGAAGTGATCGATGTTGTAACTGAGAATGTGTAAAAAATTGATAAAGCCAACTATACAAATAGTATAACTGCATTAGAGCTTCGTTAGGAAAAGTGAATTAGTTTTGATGGAGATTATGTTTGGAAATAAAGCGAAAAAAGTAAAAAAATGTTGACTTTCTACATCAGACAGGAAATCTTGCACTCTACGCTCGTATATGTTCAGTTTATTTAGATATATAACATTTATTGAAGGATAAAATGATCTTTTTTTAATATAATTTTAAAATGTTTTTCTGATAGACAGCAGGTAGAACTTTAAATGCGACAGAAAGAGATGATCGTATAGGATCGAATGTTATCGTGCAGCTTCGTCGTGTTACCCGGATGTATTGTATTAAATCTGTTCATAATTTTTGAAAAGTTACCTACTCATATAATTTTATTTTTATTTGTTACTTTTGCATAGCATATTAGATTTGTTTTCTACTTATTTAACATAAAATATATTAAATATTGTAATGTGAATTTTTTCTGCTTATTATAAAGTCTAATTATTATTCTATCGACATTCGTTTCTTTCAAAATCCGAGCATCTTTAACTTTGACAGTTATTGGTATTGTCAAATTTATATATTCCAGAAACTAAGAACAGTTCTTAATAATATATTTTGTACATTCACTATCCAATATCTATTTTTATACATTACTTATATAAATTTAAATATTACTTTTACATTCGTTTTCATCTTCTATTTGGGTTAGGATTAATCTATTCATTGGGATACTTTCTCATTGTACCAGTATCCTTTGTCGTATTGTTAGGTTTTCTTTTAGTGAGGTTGTCCGCCTATTTCTCACCCTCGATGTACAAATCCTCTTCTGACCAGAGTTCTTCTCTGTTGCGGCTGATTTAGATAGTGTGTCAGCAGCCTATGTTCTGTGTCTCTCGCGTATCTCGCGTAGGCATGCCCGGGCTTATCCCATGACTTTCTACGCTTTGGGTTGTCCTAGTGAATCCACTTTTCTTCTCCCGTCACGATTTGATGTAGAAATCTTTTGCGATTTTGCCTTTTGAGCAATTGTTCAAATAAGCAACGTTCGACGTCTTTTAGCTTCAGTTCGTCAGGAATCCAATTTCTTTGCTTTTGGACCATACCCAGAGTTTTGAGACCTTCTGAAATAGCTTGCTGAGTCACTTCTAAATCTTCTGCAAGTTCTTCTTAAGTTTGGCACGGATCTTCCTCCAGTAAAGCTTCCAATTCTGTGTCACCATAGGCTTTGGGCCTTCCACTACGTGTTTTGTCCTCCACGTCAAAATCACCACTTTTAAATTTTTGGAACCACTTTGAAAACTTCTCTCACTCAAATTAACATTCAAAAAAAAAAAAAAAAATATGTTCATATACCAATACAATTTTTATATAAAATATCTTTTTGTAAAATATTCCGAAATACATTAACAAAAATAAATTATATAACGAAATTGTAGCTTAAAACAACGGACGGTTAAAACAAACGCCTAAGTTTATTTTATATGTATCCCTCTACATAATAGGATGTATAATTTATACAAAATATATCTACAATTCTGAAAAACATGAATAAATAAACAATCTCAACTGAATTGTAGCTTAAAAAGTATTGAGATGTGACGTCCCGCACTATATATACACAGTCATATATAATGACGAGTGCCCACCCGGTTCTATGCGCGACGATTTGTTTCCGCGAAAGACCGGTCCGTAATTTGCCCCTATTTTTGGCCTAGTCTCTCGACTACTAGCCAGGGATGTGGGGCCGGTGAGTCGAGGTGTACGCGTTTTAGATGGAGACCGAACCTAGGCAGTCTTGGCCGATCTGTAAATCGCGAGTTACTACCTACTTCATAACTTGACTTCTATATGTTCCCGTACTAAGATTCTTTTCCCCAGTCTTATCTACTGCGACGAAAAGGAGTGGCTTCCGTGTACAGAACTATGAGAGTCCTACCCGTCTAGCCTACTCAGCAAAACTACCAGAGCGGCTTCCGTGTACAGGACTGCTAGAGTCCCACCCGTTTAGCCTGCTCAGAAAATACAGGAGTGGCTCCCGTGTACAGGATTGCTAGTGTCCCACCCGTTTAGCCTACTCCCGAAAATACAGGAGTGGCTTCCGTGTACAGGACTGCTAGAGTCCCACCCGTTTAGCCTACTCAGAAGAGTTAGTGGAGTGGCTTCCGTGTACAGGACTGCTAGAGTCCCACCCGTTTAGCCTACTCAGAAGAGTTAGAGGAGTGGCTTCCGTGTACAGGACTGCTAGAGTCCCACCCGTTTAGCCTACTCAGAAAAATCAGTGGAGTGGCTTCCGTGTACAGGACTGCTAGAGTCCCACCCGTTTAGCCTACTCAGAAGAGTTAGAGGAGTGGCTTCCGTGTACAGGACTGCTAGAGTCCCACCCGTTTAGCCTACTCAGAAGAGTTAGAGGAGTGGCTTCCGTGTACAGGACTGCTAGAGTCCCACCCGTTTAGCCTACTCAGAAGAGTTAGTGGAGTGGCTTCCGTGTACAGGACTGCTAGAGCCCCACCCGTTTAGCCTACTTAGAAAAATCAGTGGAGTGGCTTCCGTGTACAGGACTGCTAGAGTCCCACCCGTCTAGCCTACTCAGAAAAATCAGTGGAGTGGCTTCCGTGTACAGGACTGCTAGAGCCCCACCCGTTTAGCCTACTCAGAAGAGTTAGAGGAGTGGCTTCCGTGTACAGGACTGCTAGAGTCCCACCCGTTTAGCCTACTCAGAAGAGTTAGTGGAGTGGCTTCCGTGTACAGGACTGCTAGAGTCCCACCCATTTGGCCTACTCAGAGAAGATACAAGTAACAGATATATATAGGTAGCGCGATTAGGTTTAGTGGAGATTACGGATAAATAATGTTAATAAGGATAAACGATAAATATTGTTGATTACTTACTATTTATTTACTTTTCTGAAGTACTTCTTATACAACCGTATAATATATAAAAATAACTTAGATATAAGTCGGGTATACAAAGTTAGTTAACACGTACAAGATGAAGTTCGAGAAACACGAAAATTTCAAAGTCTGAAAAATACAAAACGTTTCAAAGTTAAAAATCGCGAAAAAAATATCTAGGTCAGAACAATCCTAAGTCCGAAAATGCCGAAAAATTTCCAAGTCCGAAAATGCCGAAAAAATTCTAAGTCCGAAAAAGTTGGAAAAATTCTAAGTCCGAAAATGCCGAAAAAATCCTAAGTCCGAAAATGCCGAAAAATTTCTAAGTCCGAAAATGCCGAAAAAATTCTAAGTCCGAAAAAGTTGGAAAAATTCTTAGTCCGAAAATGCCGAAAAAATTCTAAGTCCGAAAAGGTTGGAAAAATTCTAAGTCCGAAAAAGTTGGAAAAATTCTAAGTCCGAAAAATGCCGAAAAATTCTGTCCGAAAAAGTTGGAAAAATTCTAAGTCCGAAAAGTTGGAAAAATTCTAAGTCCGAAAATGCCGAAAAAATTCTAAGTCCGAAAAGGTTGGAAAAATTCTAAGTCCGAAAAAGTTGGAAAAATTCTAAGTCCGAAAATGCCGAAAAAATTCTAAGTCCGAAAATGCCGAAAAATTTCTAAGTCCGAAAAAGTTGGAAAAATTCTAAGTCCGAAAATGCCGAAAAATTTCTAAGTCCGAAAAAGGTCGCAAACATCCTAAGGGTTATAACTACCGGATCGATCTGACCTAGTTGAAGTCCCGACCGGCAGTGATTTTTCGCTTCGTCCGACTCCTATTTATATGTGGTCTGGACAAAGTAAAAAAGGCTGTCCAAAATTTCCGTGGAAATTCATCTGAGCAGTCGTAGGGAAAGCCAATGAAGGGATCAAATTTCATTTATAATATAAACTCCTTCGTTCGCTTTCTTACAATATTTAATCCTTAAATATATCGTATCTGCTATGATCATGAACAACAAACTTATAGCGACATTATAAAATACGATCTTTAATTAATACCTTAACCGTTTGTTACGTTTATAATTATTAATTTTATATAATCTCTTATTTTATTAGTTAAACTAATCTTTATATCATAAGTTAGAACTCTTACTCTATTATTTAATTTATTTTACGTATCTTATAAAGTATATAACTACTAACATTCTGAACTAATATTATTAATCTTAATGTTTCGGTTTTGTTTTACATTATAATTATTTACGTAATCTTTTATTATTAACCAAAGTAATTTTTATACTATAAGTTAGGAATCGCTTAATCTATTATTCGATTTATTTTATATATTTTACAAGTATATTGTTATTAACATTCTATTAACTTAGTATATTGTTATTAACATTCTATTAGCATAATATCGTAATTGGACTAACATTATTAATCTAAATTGTTTGGTTTGTTCTACATTTTACAATTATTAAACTGATCTTTATATCGTACTCTAATATATATTTAAAAGTTTGTTAATCCATCATTCTACTTATAATAATTAATATTTTATTAATCATAATAATTAATTTATCAAAACAAAAGTACGTGCACATGCATATGTATTGATGTCATACTATCCTTTAATTTATGATTTAGTCTCTACGTTCTTTTTTAATTTTAAAAATTACAAATTTAATATTAACGTCGATTGTAATGAGAAATTTCGACAGTTAATATTCGGTGATGATCGGGAACTTTCCTCCGAGGTCAGCGTCGACGCTCAGTTTTCGACAACAGGGTGTCCGGTTACTCTCGGTGATAAGAAAAAGGCGCTTGTACCAAGCCATGAAATTAGTTCAATATACGTGTGTATATATGCATATATATATATGTATATATATATTGTTCATAACGTCGCAGGACGCGACAGAGATCATTTATAAATAGCCGAACTCATTTACACAACATTTTGTACATCCGAAACCAATGGCATACCATCTAGATTTTTCGAAAGGTTTTGATAAAGGTAAATAAACAGACGAATAATTGATATTAAAATGAGTACGCACTTGATATAAAATTATAATAAACAGGGAACCAACAAAATCTAAGTATTTAAATATTACACGAGTAGGTGAAAAAATTGTTATTTAAAATTAATAAAAATATATTTTACAAATAAATATTATTGACGTGTGAATTATAATAAACTATTAATTATCTTGAATCATCGATGTTTTCTCGTAAAAAAAGTAGGTATCAACTTGCAAGGCTTGTTTTCCCTCAAAATTTATGCTGTTTTTTTTAATAAATAATTTTTGTATGAGAAAATTTTACAGAATATACTGGAATCTGAATAAATAAGACTTTATTGGTGAATAATTTTGAATTTTGTGAGTAAATACGTTTTAAAATAGCTAATAATACAACCAAATATAGTGTACAATTTATTATGAGTGATTTATTGATAACAATTATATATAACAAAATATTGATTGATTTACTTGAACAGACTAGATAATCCTTTTTTGAAGGATACCCGTACATGAGTTCCATTTTTGTACTCAAAAAACTCGGAATACACTGTTTTCTAAAAAGCCTTGGAAAAATTAGGTTGACAGAAATCGAACTCGGAGCATTGAGTACTGTGCTGAACGATAGTAAAGAAACAGATTCCTTATTGCCTAAGCCGAAGTTACTCTATATATTTATGAATTTTGTTTAATAACGTAAATAAAAAATTCTAGAAATTTTAGAAATAATTTTTAAATTATATATAAGCGAAAATCTGAATTTTATATAAATACAAAATGATAACTGGTGGAAAATGGTGATGTTCTTCAGCTTCAGCTTTCATGTCCTTTTTAAGTCTGAGAAACAAAAAGAAATCACCAGAGGAAAGATCCAATCAGCAAGAGAGACGAGATGAACTATTGGTGTCATCCGGTTTTTGGTCAAAACTACTTTACGGCAAGAGTTGTGTGAACTAACCCATGAGAAAGCGAGGGGGAGATTTGACTGCAACTTTTTGCATATGCAAATCTTCAGATAAAATCCTCTGAGCCGAACTCATATTCGTTATTACGATCATTATGTTTATTATTATGTTTTCCACCATGACAACTAGAGTATCTGACTTTTTCCATGATCTGATTTTTAATTTCGTTATATAATATAAATGTATTTTTTATTAATACATTTTGGAATTTAACAAATAGTTTATATTAAAAAAGCCCTGTGGGATTCCATAAAAAAAACTTTAAGTACCTATCTGTAGCTTCAGAAAGGACAAAAATTTTATAATCGCTGCTGCTAGTTTTGACAGCATATTATTTTTAAAACTCGTTATTATTATCAGCGAACTAGTAACTACTTCATTCTATAGGATTCCTATACATATTTAAAAGACGTATCCTTTAGTTTATTATTTGGATTATATTACATTCTGTAATATAATGTATTGTTATTTATATCTAGATCGTATTCATACTTTTTAGTATATCCCCATAGATTATGAATTAGCTTGGATTTTTAAATATCTATTCTGCTATATCGTCGAATTATTCTGTACGATACTATCATTTAGTTACTGTTGAATCTTTGATTTTATTACAGAGATAGGATTTCATATTACCACGAAGTAACTTCCGCACAGTTTTAGCTGTTAATACACTTTTATATCTTCAAATAAGTCTAATTAGTTTAAATATAAACTTTTATTTAGTTAATTGGGAAAAAATAATGCTTTGAGATAGCAAATTCATATAAAAGAATAATTATATTTTTTTTCTGTATTTATAAAAATACATTAACATAATGATAAGTATATGAAAAATCATATAATCATTTATTGAAATTATTATAGTAGCGTTCTTAATATTTACATTTGAATATTTTTATTTCATTCTTGTATATTCAAAAAAGATAACATTTTACTATAGTTTTAATTTTAGACTTAATTTTTTAGACTCAGTTTTAACTATAGATTTAATTTTACTATTGATTATGAAATTTTCAATCTAATAAAAAGGCACAATAAAGAATTCGACAAGGTTTCTCAGTTATTGTACAATATATTCTATAGAAAATTTTTTTAGTTTACTGCTTACAAATTTACCCTGAGAAGTGATCATTATACATCTCGATATCGATGTCAACCATCTAAATGTCATCTGGATATCATATTCTATTATTCGAAAACAAAACTGCCTATAGAAGTTATTGCAAGATATGATATTGTCGCGTCCTGCGACGTTATGAACAATATATATATATATATATATATATATATATATATATATATATATATATATATAAGTATATATACACACGTATGTTGAACTAATTTTCATGGCTTGGTACAAGCGCCTTTTTTTTTATCACCGAGAGTAACCGAACACCCTGTTGTCAGAAACTGAGCGTCGACGCTCACCTCGGAGGAAAGTTCCCGAATCAACGCCGAATATTAACTGTCGAAATTTCTCATTACGATCAACGTTAATATTAAATTTGTAATTTGAAAATTGAAAAAGAACGTAGAGACTAAATCATAGATTGAAGGATGGTATACCATCGATACATATGCATGTGCACGTACTTTTGTTTTGATAGATTAATTACTATGTTAAGTATGATTAATAAAATATTAATTATTATAAGTAGAATGATGGATTAACAAACTTTTAAATATATATTAGAGTATGATATAAAGGTCAGTTTAATAATTGTAAAATGTAGAACAAACCAAACAATTTAGATTAATAATGTTAGTCCAATTACGATATTATGCTAATAGAATGTTAATAACAATATACTAAGTTAACAGAATGTTAATAACAATATACTAAGTTAATAGAATGTTAATAACAATATACTAAGTTAATAGAATGTTAATAACAATATACTTGTCAAATATATAAAATAAATCGAATAATGGACTAAGTGATTTCTATCTTATAGTATAAAAATTAGTTTGGTTAATAATAAAAGATTACGTACATAATTATAACGTAGAGAAAAATCGAAACATTAAGATTAATAATATTAGTTTAGAATGTTAGTAGTTATATACTTTATAAGATACGTAAAATAAATTAAATAATAGAGTAAGAGTTCTAACTTATGGTGTAAAGATTAGTTTAGCTAATAAAATAAGAGATTATGTAAAATTAATAATTATAAACGTAACAAACAGTTAAGGTATTAATTAAAGATCGTATTTTATAATGTCGCTATAAGTTTGTTGTTCATGATCATAGCTGATGCGTTATATTTAAAAATTAAATATTGTAAGAAAGCGAACGAAGGAGTTTATATTGTAAACGAAATTTGACCCCTTCATTGGCTTTCCCTACGACTGCTCAGATGAATTTCCACGAAAATTTTGGACGGCCTTTTTTACTTTGTCCAGACCACATATAAATAGGAGTCAGACGAAGCGAAAAATCACTGCTGGTCGGGATTTCAACTAGGTCAGATCGATCCGGTAGTTATAACCCTTAGATTTTTTGCGACCTTTTTCGGACTTAGAATTTTTTTTGTGGTTTTCAGACTTAGAATTTTTCCGGCATTTTCGGACTTAGAATTTTTTCGTGATTTTCGGACTTTGAAAATTTTCGACATTTTCGGACTTAGGATTATTCTGACCCAAATTTTTTTTCATGCGATTTTTAACTTTTGAAACATTTCGTATTTTTCAGACTTTGAAATTTTCGTGTTCCTCGAACTTCATCTTGTACGTGTTAACTAACTTTGTATAACCGACTTATATCTAGTTTATTTTTATATATTATACGGCTGTATAAGAAGTACTTCAAAAAAGTAAATAAATAGTAAGTAATCAACAATATTTATCGTTTATCCTTATTAACATTATTTGTCCGTAATCTCCACTAAACCTAATCGCGATATATATATATCTGTTACCTGTATCTTCTCTGAGTAGGCTAAACGGGTGGGACTCTAGCAGTCCTGTACACGGAAGCCACTCCACTAACTCTTCTGAGTAGGCTAAACGGGTGGGACTCTAGCAGTCCTGTACACGGAAGTCACTCCTTTCGTCGTAGTAGATAAGACTGGGGAAAAGAATCTTAGTACGGGAGCATATAGACGAAGTCAAGTTACGAATTAGGTAGTAACTCGCGATTTACAGATCAGCCAAGGCTGCCTAGGTTCGGTATCCATCTAAAACGCGTACACCTCGGCTCACCGGCCACACATCCCTGGCTAGTAGTCGAGAGACTAGGCCAAAAATAGGGGCAAATTACTGACCGGTCTTTCGCGGAAGCAAATCGTCGCGCATAGAACCGGGTGGGCACTCGTCATTATATATGAGTATATATATATAGTGCGGGACGTCACAATATATTATGTTAGAATAGATCTGTATATATTATGTTACAATGTTTATATTTAAAAATACAGTATCATATTAATTTCTCTTATAATACATTACGTTACAATGATATAATTAGAATCATATTTCTATGTTACAATGTTTACATTTATAATATAGTGTTACATTAATTTGTCTTAAAATATATTTTTTTTGTTACAATATTTTTCGTTTACAAATAATGTAATTATAATCATGTTTCCAAGTTACAATGTTTACAAATACATCTATTTTTATTGTCTTTACTACCCTATTGATATATATGGTCTCATATTATCTGGCACCAAAATCCATTATACGGTATTTGGCTTATTTGAAACCTGTCAATATCACCAACGATATATCTATCGCAATCTGAAATTTTCTTTATTTCATAGGGTCCTTTACTCTTAGATATGAGCTTTTTATCGATACGTATTGAGGTATCAATATTTCCAATCATGACGTAATCGCCAACATTATAGACATTTGCACACTTGCGTTTTTTATTATACAACTCTTCGTTATCTTTTGTATTTTTATTATATTTTCTGACGCTTTATTACGCATTTTGTCCAAATCTCTATCATTTTCGCTATCTCTATCTAAGATTACCCGCATGTTATCATTCATTTCGCCCAATTGTTCTGCTCGGAACAATAGTCGACTCGGTCTCTCTTTGGTCGCTTTTCATACTGTATTGTTAATGACTAACTCGAGAACCTCATTCCATTTACGCGGTTTATCACATAATTTGGCAATCATTGGGATAATCATTCTATTGTAGCGTTTTTTTGGCCATTTTCTCGTGGGGTACGTACTGCTATTAGTACGTGCTTCAGTCGCTCTGTTTCTACGCATTCTTTAAGTGCCTTAGAGGTGAACGCTGTACCTCAGTCTGTTACTATTTGTTTGGGCTTACTATAAACTTGAAAATATTGTTTTAAATACGATGAAATAATAGAATACAATAATAATAAATAATAAGGATTCTAATTTTATTCATAAACTAAAGAAGCGACACAGCTCGATGTAAACTTATTATAATTTTCTCGATAAGACTGTCTTAGTGCCGTCGAGACTTCAAACCAAATCCCCTTTTCTCTCTTCACCTTTATTTATATATTTCAATTCCGTTCCTAACATTATGTGAAGTGGAGGGGAGCCCATCGTACTTAAGGCACTCTCGCATCAGTGTACCTATCTACAGATTCGCGCTTGTTTACTCATTACCTATGAGTCTCGTGTATTCTCGTCATTTGTCGAGAATACGCCTATAATATATATATATATATATATATATATATATATATATATATATATATATATATATATATATATTAGGTGTACAAATAAGTTCCCGCCGTTTTGAAAAGATGGTGCCACCGATAAGATAACAACGAAATTGTCAGCTGTAAAAAGTCGTCTAATATATGTTGACATCTGAAAACAGTATAACCTTTTAATACCTCTAACGTTTTGCTAGCATCACTTAGTTTTCATCATGTTAAGATGTCAAGTTTTGAGTCAAGGAAGCGTCATTTGCGGGAATTGTTCATTTACTTCTTTCATTTAAAGCAATCTGCAGCTAAAGCGCATCGGCTACTCATAGAAGCATATGGTGATGTTAATTTGAGTGAGAGAAGTTGTCAGGAGTGGTTCCAAAAATTTAAAAGTGGTAATTTTGACGTGGAGGACAAAACACGCAGTGAAAGGCCCAAAGTGTATTGTGACAGCCCGGGCATGCCTATACTTCGATGGTCAAGCCAAACATTCATGGCAAGAAGCTAATGCTGTGCATTTGGTGGGATCAACTTGAAGTAATCTATTACGAACTACTCCAACACAATCAAACCGTCACCGGGGAACGTTACCAACAAAAGCTGATACAATTGAGACGAGCATTGAAGATTAAACATCCACAATATGCCCAAAGGCACGATAAAGTCATTTCTCATCATGACAACGCTCGGCCACATGTTACAAAAATCGTTAAGGAAACGTTAGAAGCACTGAATTGGGACACCCTACCCTACCCGCCGTGTTTACCAGTCATTGCTCCTTCAGACTACCGCCTATTCCGATCTATGACTCATGGTCTGGCTGAGCAGCACGTCACTTCTTAGGAGGAAGTGAAGAAATGGGTCGATTCGTGGATCGCCTCAAAAGATGAGCAATTGTTTAGATGGGATATCCACTTGCTGCCCGAAAAATGGTCAAAAGTAGTAGAAAGTAATGGGCAATATTTTGAATGACATTATTTGTACCTTTTTTTACAATAAATTCTTATGTCTTTGTAAAAAAAAACAGCGGAAACTTATTTGTATACCCAATATATTTTTGATAATGAAAGAATTGTTTTGAAAACGAAAGGACTGAAAAATTGAAAAGGAAACTGAGAAATGAATGAAGACGCTGAAAGAAGAAAATTAAAGGTTCAGGTATTCAATGGAAAACATTATAATATTTGGAGAAAAAAGTTCTATTATAATTGAGGTGGAAAGAATATTGAGAAGTGGCTATGAAAGAAAAAAGCGATGTAGAATCACAAACTCATTGAAATGAAAAAAAATTAAAGACCATAAGTTATATTTAATATAGCATTATAAATGAAAGTTGGAATTTGTAAAAGATGAATATACAGAGAAAGCAGGAAAAGGGAAAAATTTCTTTTGATTTTGTGAATGTGGATATTTTGGAATATGGTATTAATAATAAGTATAAACGGGAGAGTCTTGAAAGTATTCACATTTCCAAGAATCGAAATAATGTGAATTTAATGTTAGAGTCTGGTAGATTGGACAGTGTTTATCATTCCTTATTAAATTGATTGGTTTTGGACAATTTGTGTAGAGGGGGAATTTATATTTAATTTACGAAATTTGGTGGTGGGGATGAGTATATATAGATTAGAATATAAGGTTTAGATTAGTCCCTGATGAGGAGCCGTAGCGAGCTCGAAACGTTGGACAAGTCTTCAATTAGGTAAGGGTGTTGGGGACAGTCAGACTGCACTTTACTAACAAAGAATTTTTTCAGCTAATATTTTATTTTCAGATTAGTCTACGGGGGTGAATATAAACAAGGACAGTCTGACTGTCATTATCATTTTAATTTAATTTTTAATTTAATTTTTATTTTTAATTTTTATTTTTTATTTTTATTATTTATTATTTGTATTTCTTATTTTTTATTTTTTATTGTTATTTTTATTTTTTATTTTTTAGTTTTTATTTTTATTTTTATTTTATTTTTATTTTTATTTTTATTTTTATTTTATTTTTATTTTTATTTTTATTTTATTTTATTTTTGGTTGAAATTGATTGGACTGTAAGACCAATAAAAAATATTTATTAATTTGAAAAAATTCGTATTACAATATTTAATATACTTTATGTTAAATAAGTAGAAAACAAATCTAAGATTCTATGCAAAAGTAACAAATAAAAATAAAATTATATGAGTAGGTAACTTTTCAAAAATTATGAACAGATTTAATACAATACATCCGGGTAACACGACGAAGCTGCACGATAACTACCAATACCACGATAACTAACAACAATGTTCTACCTGCTTTCTATCAGAAAAACATTTTAAAATTATATTAAAAAAAGATCATTTTATCCTTCAATAAATGTTATATATCTAAATAAACTGAACATATACGAGCGTAGAGTGCAAGGTTTCCTGTCTGATGTAGAAAGTCAACATTTTTTTACTTTTTTCGCTTTATTTCCAAACATAATCTCCATCAAAACTAATTCACTTTTCCTAACGAAGCTCTAATGCAGTTATACTATTTGTATAGTTGGCTTTATCAATTTTCTACAAATTCTCAGTTACAGCATCGATAACTTCTTCGTTACTCCCAAATTTTTACTTCGGATTCAAATTTTGATATCAGGAAACAGATGATGGCTAAAGAAGACAGACTGGAGGCTAAATCTGGCGAATATAGCGAATGGGAAAATAATGTATCCTAATTCGTTGATTTTATCTATTACAACAACAGAAGGTGCGTACGTGCGTAATCAAAGTGATTCAAGATTTTTTCTTTGTAAAGTGAAGTCACCTTATTTTTCAATTTCACCTTCAAACGTTGCCATAACTCAGCATAGTATTGACTATTAAGATTTTTTACGTTTTTCCAAATAACGAATGAACATCATTCCTTTTTTATCCCAATTTTTTTACAATAAATTCTTATTTCTTTATAAAAGAATGACTTTTGAGAACTTTTGATTTCTTTATAAAAGAATGAATTTCTTTATAAAAGGATTACTTTGAGTTGATGTTCATAATTCAAGACGCCACCTAGTTGCTGCTGGTCGAACTAATTGTTAAAACCATTAACTTAATTTATTGATGAAAGTAAAATGATTTTCAATAAAAAACATAGCCTATGCCCTTCCCAAGATAATATAGAATCTCCGCCAAATTTCAGAACAATCGGTTCAGTAGTGTTTTCGGTAATCGTGTACAAACAAAAACACGCTTTGTCTTTATAAATTAGTATGATATGATATGATATGATATGATATGATATGATATGCTATGATATGATATGACATGAAGCATGATATGATATGATGTGATATATGATATGAAGTATGACATGATATGATATGATATATGATATTAAGTATGATATGATATATGATTTGAAGTATGATATTATATTACATGATATGATATATATCTCCGCTTGCTTTCGAAATCTGAATCAAGAGAATACAACTATTTTTGTACGTTTCGCCGAAGACTACCTGCTGGGCTCGTCAATAAGATAACAGGTAGTCTAATGTTGGATTTACGATGCTGGATCGGATATCTGAATATTATAAGTTCTTTGGTTTTTAATTAAGCATCGAAAGTTTCAGGGCGAAACTACAAAAATATTTGTTTTCTGTAGATTAAAATTTTTGCATAATTTTTATGCCATATTTTAAATACATTTTTGCTTGCATATTTCGCAAAAAACAAACTTCATATTTAATCTAATCGTCTGGAAGACGCTTGTCAATGTTAGAAAACATTACTTCGTAAAACTTCTCACGTAGACTTTTAAAATTTAATCTACTTGCCTTATTTTAATCTTTTGTAAATAGTAAATTGCTATTTATATTGCACAATCTTTAATTACACGATATTAATTTAAAATGAAACAATATTTTATTCCTTGTCATATCAAACCTCATCACTAGAATGCATAACATTTTTATGAATGAAAATAATTTTTTTATACTGTTTAACTCGTTTTAGTACTTGTACAGAATTCTTATCTTAACCAGAATGTATAAAACAATTTTTATTTTCTGAAATTGAACTTGACCAAATAATTTTATCCAGTGTTCTTTGATTGAGTAAATAATAAAGGTATGAAAAATATATTTCTCACCAAGGTAAAAAATGAAATTTCAGAAATATATTTCATTTTTTTGAAGAAAACAAAAGAAAGTATTAAACGCATTTTATACAAAGTATTCTCATATTATGTATAAGATTAAGGAAATCCTCTAGTAAGAATATCTAATAGACTACGTACCTAAACAGATTTCTTTTTGTATTGAAAGACTCCCTACCTAGGATGAGTTGTTGCAACACTGGTGAGGGCAAAGATTATTATAGAACGTTATTAATTTCTATTCGACACTTTTGATAAGATACCTAGTTTCAATTATTTGAAAAATACTATATAACTAAATATGTATTTTGACAAAGAACATTTACAATTAATTTTGTTTCTATGAAGGTACATAGTAGAGAAATGTTTATTTTTGTCACATATTTTTAAGCACAATAGCATTAACAACAGACTGCTAACATCTTATTATTTTTATGATCTTCAATTAATAAATAAATTAATCGGCTGATACATTTCTTCTGTCTGGGAATTTTCTTCTATGCGTTATTTATAGTAAGAATGTACGTCTAGCAATATATTTCATAGATATAATTTCTATAAAACATTTTTACATATACTTCTAAAAGTTATGATACTACAATAAATTTCCATGGTTTTACGGCAAACATTTTTATTAATTGATGAAATAAAATACCCACTCCTTACATTAAATTTAGTGTATTTTTTTCAACAGTAAATACTTGCAAGAATCTCGTTGCCATCACAACTGCAATGTGATTCTTCTGTTTTTTGGGGTGCTGATTACAAAAATATTGATGTTTAGCAGAAATATAATTGTCATGATAAAAACAATAAACAAAGTTTTCGAAAAATCTCTGAAAACAGTAAGATTTACAACAATTATTTCTAATCAAATATGTAAATCTCATTTGCTTGAAATGTCATGTTTCCAATGGAATTACGGCTACGGAATCGTTGAAAATGTTGCAGAAGTGCTTTGGCGAGTCTATTTTATCGCGAACGCTAGTATTTGAGTGGCACAAAGTATACGGTGAAGGTTGTGAAGTCGTCGAAAACTTGCTTCATGCAAGTCGTGCATCCACCGAAAATCAAAGTAATGCTCATCGTTTTTTTTTTCGATTACGATCGGCTAGTTCTCCATGAATTCGTTCCACGAGGTCAAACGGTAAATAAGGAGTACTACTTGGCCGTTTTGAGACGTCTACGTGAAGCAATTCGTCGTAAACGACCGGGTTTATGGGCAGAAAATTCATGGTTGTTTCACCACGATAATGCACCGACACATCCCAGCATGATTGTGTTTGATTTTTTGAGCAAACACGAAATGAAAATTAGCGATCAGCCACCGTATTCGACAGATTTGGCTCCCTGTGACTTTTTCCTCTTTCGAAAACTCAAAAATCGGCTTCGGGAAACGCATCATGAGTCCATAGTCAATATCGCCAGAGAAGTTTTTTGCTTCGTAAAGAAACGGTTGACAAACACACACACTAATTAAGATATGACGCTCAAATATCACAGGCACACCAAGAAAGGTTGTACCAATATAGGAAAAAAATTTTTTACCAATTCAGTTTACGCGCGGAGTTTAAATGCACCAGTCTGAGTCAAATTTGATCAAATGGTGTACGAGGTGTGTTCAAATAATAAGGTGACTTTGCAAATATAGAGAGCTACGTCCGTTTGATTATCATTTTTTTTTCATTTTGTGTTAGTGCAGGTGTACTGAACATATATTCACAACTTTAGCTCTATAGCATTATTTGTTTGTTTGTGACAGGCAAACAAAGTTATAAATGTTTCATGTTCCGTTACAATTGTTTCCGCGATTTTCATTCACCAAAAAAATAGAGCAGAGACCTTACATTAAATTTTGTGTCACAAATGGAATTCAGTGCTTCAAAAGTCTTAAAGTATTGACAGCTGCATATGGTAAATTTACTGTCAGTAAAAAGAATGTGTAGAAGTGGTCCAGCTGTTCCAAGAAGGCCGAGAGTATGTTGAACACGAACCTCGCCCTAGACATCCTAGCACATCAACAACAGATGAAAACGTTTAAGAAGTGAAAGATATTGTGTTAAAAATCGGCGAATCACTATCGGAGAAGTTACTGAAGGTGTTGGTATATCGGTTGGCTAATTCCATGCTATTTTTTCGAATATTTTGGACATGAGACGTGTGTCAGCGAACTTTGTTCCAAATCTGCTTAATTTTGATCAAAAGAACAGTCGCATTACGATAGCTGAAGAGATGTTGATTGAAATCAATAATGATGCTGATTTGATCACAAAGGTTATAATTGGTGATGAATCGTAGGTATATGATTATGACGTCGAAACTAAAGCCCAATCGTCTCAATGGAAGAGCCCAGGAAAATTAAGACTGAAGAAAGCCCCCAAAGTTCGATCAAATGTCAAAGTGTTGTTCACTGTCTTCTTTGATTACCGTAGCATAGTGCATCAGGGATTCTTACCACAAGGTGAATAAAGAGTACTACCTTGAAGTTATATGCTATTTGCAAGAGCTGATACGCAAAAAATGTTTGGAACTTTGCAAAAACAATGGGCGATTTTTGCATCATGATAATGCACCTGCTCTTTCACCGTTGCTTGCGAGAGATTTTTTGGCGAAAACCAACACCACAGTTATGCCTTAGCCTCCATATTCACCAGATTTGGTACCCTGTGATTTTTTCTTTTCTCAAAACTGAAAAGACCAACGAAAGGACATCGATTTTCAACGATGAGGAGATAAAAACTGCATCGATCAATGAACTCAAGATTATACCAAAAAATGATTATTAGAAGTACTTCGATGATTGGAAAAGTGTTGGCACAAGTATATTACATTTGAAGGGGGTTACTTTGAAGAGGACAACATAAGTATTGATTAATAAATAAATATTTTTTGAGAAAACCAAAAAGTCACCTTATTATTTGAACACTTCTCGTATATACTAATAAGTTAAATAGGCTGTAACGCTAGAACAAAATAGAGTGGAAGATAAAGAGATAAAGAGTTTAAGGCACAGATGTCGATAATATTAAATTGTAATAATAGATTTACAAACAGATGTAGCAAAACTGAATGCTAAAGTAAAAAGATAAGACAACAATGCTCGAAATGGAAACGAAATCGAAAATAAACGATGAGATGAACGAAGAGAATGCGAATGAGAGGCTCAAGAATACGGAGATGAAAGTAATAATGAAATAGTATATCAACATAATAGGTTAGTCAGTGCCAATGAATGTAAGTGTTTGAGAGACGAAGAGCGTGAATACATGATGGACAGTAAGTTCAATTGGAGGTACGAGTCGAGAACGAGAAGACAAACAAAGCTCAAAGTGAAGTCGGCAAGCAGAGAGGAGAGGGAGCGAAAGCAACGAAAATACCTTAACTTTATTCCAGTGGCACGAAGAGAAAATTAGAATAAGTGGGAAATAGCGGAATGGAGCAATAGAAAAAAGATCTTACTGATTTAATTTTACTGAAAGAGGAAGTAAAACAGTGAGGAAAGCGACTGAATACGAAATAAAAAATATTGTGCGGAAAAATGGGGTTAGAAAAGTATATAAAAAAAGTAAAAGCTAGAACCCACATCTTCGCGATCTCTGGACGCACTCTGAGCAACCTTTTTCGTACTTTTTCAAACTCTTTGTGAACCTCTTCTTCGCTGTCGAAGAAGCAAATCAATGAACATTCAGGGGGCAGCCACTGTTGACTCTATCGTTTAGTTTCGGAGTCATATTGAAAGAACCAACTGTCATCACCAATAATAACTCGATCGAGAAGAGTAGGGTCACTTTCAACCTACTCGAGACGTTATCACGCATCATTGCTCTAAATTTCTCTATTCCATTTTCGTGACATGCAGTACTCGCGCGTTGTTACAAAGCACTAAACAGCTGGCGAAGAAATGATTGTACAAGGGTCGTCAAGGTCTCAAGCGAGATATAGGGATCTAAATTTAACGGTAGCAGTGTTACAGGTTCGCAATGTTTATTGATGTTGTTAAATATTCGTGAGATATTTCCAATAGTTGTTCTGAAAAGCACCTTGTTAATGTGAAATATTTCTCACCTCTAATGGTATTTTAATATGCTACTATTATTTTATTATTTATTAATAGTTATTATTAGTTATATTAATTCCTTAAGCGTTTGGACAAAATAGGAAAATTTTCAGATATTTGTCTGAAATAATCTCCTATTGGCAACAATCAAGCTAAGTCTTCAGTAAAGTTGGGTTTTAAAGTGCCTACCCTTGTAGAGGTGGAGATTTTTTTGTGTATACGCGCTAATCAAATCATAACGATAGAATGTAAAAGTTTGCATCAATTTCGCCTATATATTATATGTAAAATCCATATCTACATCATAAAAATCGTAAATCAATTTTTCTATTTTTCAATCGTAAACTCATTTTTATTTATTTCATCGAATGATAAACCCGATTAACTTCGCGTGTCCAGCGCTCCTCATATTCACTAAGAGTGAGTCTCTACGTGAATTTCCAATTCAGAATTTCAACACTTTTATTACACGTGATATGAATGTAAGAAAGAGATCCAATGCTTGTGATCACGGATGTACGTAGGTAACAACTAAATGAAGTAGAAAATAAATGGCTTGATTAGTTAGTCGAGGATTAATGCCACAGTTGACCATGTGTCTGAGGCATGTAAGCGACAAAGTGCCACCGCGTACAAATAGCAGGCTATCGCGAGAGCTTCTACTCTTCAAATAAGCTACTAAAACTATTTATAGATTCAATTTTAAGCCATCCATTATCTAAGCATAATGGATTATCATTATTAACATTAACTAAATATAACGTGTCATAATATCGCAGAAGAAAGGTGAAAAATCGAAGATATAACATATAAAGAGAAAAAGAAATTGTCCAGCCATCTAAATTAGAAACTATTTTTATATAAGAGTTAATTCAGATATCGATCCGAAATATTTAATATGCTATTTGAGCTACGATTTATGCTGAGAAACAAAATTAAACATGAGAACAACAAGTTCTGGTACTTGATCAGTTCATATACGAGGTCAGATAATTAAGTAATGCGATCGATTTTATTTCTCGCCCTATAGTAACAATGCGAACCTGTAACTCCGCTAACACAATATTAGATCCCCAGTCTCTCGCTTGAAACCTTGACGTCCCTTGTACAATTTTTTCTTCGCCAGCTGTTTAGTGTTTTATAACAACGCGAGAGTAGTGCACGTCACGAAAATAGAACAGAGAAATTTAGAGCAACGATGCGCTATAAAATTTTGTGCGAAACTCGGCGAATTCGCGACAGAAACTTATTTAAAAAGTGCTTAAAGTGTATCGTAGTGATGCCCTGAATCGCAGTCAGGTATTTCGTTGGCATGCTGATTTTAAAAAAAGCCGTGAGAGCGTCAAATACGAGGCGCGGAGCGGAAGGCCAATTCAAGTGCGAAACGACGCCAATGCGTAGCGCATCCACGCCCTTGTTCGTCAAAACCGACGATTAACGAGTTGAATATTAACCAGGAAACCGTTAGAAAGATTTTAACCGAAGATTTCGTCATGAGAAAGCTATGTGCAAAGATGGTACCGAAGAACCTTTCAGATGAGCAGAAAGCCCACCGAATGATCGCTCAAGATTATCTTGAGCAGGTTGAAAGTGATCCTACTCTTCTTGATCGAGTTATTATTGGTGATGACAGTTGATTCTTTCAATATGACTTTAAAACTAAATGATAGAGCAAACAGTGGCTGTCTCCTTGAGCGCCAAGGCCAAAGAAGGGGAGAATGAGTAAGTCCAAACTGAACACCGCGTTCACTTATTTCTTGGACAGCAAAGGATCGGTTCACAAAGAGTTTGAAAAAGTACGAAAAAGGGTGCTCAAAGAGCATCCAGAGACCGCGAAGGCGTGGGTTCTACATCGCGACAATGATCCCTGCCACAGTGCGTTCAGTATATCAGTTTTTGGCGTCTAAAGGTATCACAACGTTACCATAACCGCCCTATTCACCGGACATGTCTCCCTGCGACTTTTTTCTATTCCCCCATTTGAAAAAATTCATCGAACATCCACATTTTAAGTCCGTTGAAGACATCCAAGAATCTGTGACGAAGGTACTCGGAGAGGTCTCACAAGAAGTGTTCCAAAATTGAGGAAAACTATAAAACTCGCTGGAATATGTGTATCGATGCGGAAGGAGACTACTTTGAAGGGGGTCACAGCGATGTACCTTCATTTTTAAATATACTCGATTTTTTAATTTTGTCGCATTACTTAATTGTCTGACCTCGTACTTCAGTCCATTGCACTTCCAAATTGATCTTCTTCCTCTCTGCCTGTTTTATTTTTGCATTATAATTAACAGAAAAGGCTCAAAAATTATTTTATAAAAAAACTATTTCGTATTTAACTTTTCTACTCTTTGTTCATCTCATTGAAACTCACCATTTTTAATGTCTCCTCGGACCTCAGAAGATAGAACATTGACTGGAGATGTTGTTGTATGTCGCATCCTGCCGCCGAGACTCGCCGTGACGGTCGGGCTCGCTCGTTCGGCGGCAATACAAATGCTGCGCCTTTTCCAGCAAAGTAACATTCGCTCAGACTGCAACAGAATAATAAATGCAAATTGATTAGAATAATGTCATTATGTATTAAGGTACGGTTCAAAATTCTATATTTACTGTTTATTTATATTTAGAAAATCATTAGCGAATACTTTTCATATAGCAATAATAAATGAGAAGTTAAACAAATTATTAATCGAAAAGCTTTAACTTCTAGTCAGGGCTATAACTAATCGATAATTTTACTGTAAAAACATCAATTAAAATGCTTTAATCGCAAATATAAGTGGGCAGACCATAGATTGAAAGTTATAAAATTAAAAAGAATGGTAGTTGTTCAAAAACAATATTGTTATCGTAAATATCATAATAACACTAATAATTACCGTAACAACAACTACTACTACTACTGCTACTACCACTACTACCACTACTACCGCTACTACCGCTACTACCGCTACTACCACTACTACCACTACTACCGCTACTACCGCTACTACCGCTACAACCGCTACTACTGCTACTACTGCTACTATAATACTTCAAATCGCATACAATTACACACACTCGCGCTGTAAAATACACGAAACGCTCGACTCGACAAGGTTTCTAATAGATTTCTTCCCGATACACGTGAGTTTAAACTTACGGAAACGAAGGACTAAAATGAACTAACCCTTCATCGTCCTAAAAAGATTTTTCCCCCGTTTTCGGACTGGAAGTTGAGGAGATCCCCCGGTCAAACCGAGTAGTTATAAAAACAAAAATACCACCGGAGCACACTCACACGCTGTCGCTAAATCTATATATATATATATATATATATATATATATATATATATATATATATATATATAAGGCAATAAACAGACCCATATTTACCACGTGTACGCATTCTCGAACACGCGAGAGGCAAGGGTCATCGGTAGACCTAAATAAATATCCTAATAAACATAAATATCCTACGAATTTGGAGCAATACTGCAGTACGGTATTGCATTCCAAATGCTGTTTCTTTACGAAATCTGAACAAATATATCGAAGACAAAAAATCTACCAGTTCCCTATCGGAGTTCATTAATAATAATTTGCGGAGACTGTCCCACGAGAATTTAGTTGAAGAAAGAAATGTGTTAAGACAGGTGAACAGAGTTGGGGTGAATAATTTTGAACTCTTTCCTTTTTAATAAAAAATAATGATACAAAAAATGTATTCTGTTAAATTTATATTACATTAATAAATATTTTTATCGGTCTTACAGTCTTCATAATATAATATATTAGCTAAAATAATGACAGTCAGACTGCCCTTGTTTATATTCACCCCCAAAGAATCTGAAATCAAACTTATTATTACAATAAATTATATTAAAAATTCAAAATCAAACTAAAAATAAAATTAATAATAAAATAAAAATAAAATAATAAAAACAATATTATTGGACAGTCTGACTGTCATTATTTTAGCTAATATATTATATTATAAGAACTGAAAGACCGATAAAAATATTTATTAATTTAATTCAGAACAGTCAACATAAGTACAATTTTAGTTCTAAATTTATATTATATAAAAAAATAATAAAAATATTATATGATGAGTATCTTAATGTAGATTAACTAAAACATAAATAATAAACCGAAACTAAGTTATTAATGTACACCCTTTGAATTTTTATACGTATATATATATATATATATATATATATATATATATATCATATCATATCATATCATATCATATCATATCATATCATATCATATTATATCATATCATATCATCATATCATATCATATCATATACTAATTTATAAAGACAAAGCGTGTTTTTCTTTGTACACGATAAACGAAA
This sequence comes from Sycobia sp. Sy_11, assembly GCA_018907035.1. NCBI lineage: Eukaryota > Metazoa > Arthropoda > Insecta > Hymenoptera > Epichrysomallidae > Sycobia > Sycobia sp. Sy_11. The sequence continues at coordinate 300,518 of JACCIC010000171.1, read as the reverse complement.
AAAACTACTGAATCGATTGTTCTGAAATTTGACATATAGATTCTATATTATATTGGGAAGGACATAGGCTATGTTTTTTATTGAAAATCATTTTACTTTCATCAATAAATTTAGTTAATGGTTTTAACAATCAGTTTCACCAGCGGTGACTTGGTGGCGTCTTGAATCATGAACATCAACTCAAAGTAGTTCACTTAAAGTATTCATACCAGGCCAGCTCAAACGAATGTTCATATTCAACTTTAGGATTCGTATCGTAAAGGAGGTGTGACGTTAGCAGTATTACCCTTTTTGTTCTTCAGGTTAATCTGACACTACTCTCACATCTAATGAATATCTTTTGATTTTTGTAAATTTTATTTTCTCTTACGTGGGAAAATCTGTCTCTCTGTCTCTCTTTCTCTCTGTCTTTCATTCTCCTTCTTTTATAAAATGGTTCTGCATGCCAATCATACTGAATATAGTTTGTGATGACAAATTATATTTTTATTTTTATACATTATATTAACTTCAGAATTGTGACAAGATACTATGTTTTTTTTAGTTTGAACAAAAGAAATGATGGCAAAATAAGGTTCTTTACCATAACCTCGAAACTATGTGTGTATATATATAATACACATTTTAAATACGGTTTCTACCGAGAAATATTGTATTGACGTGTACGGGTGGATGATTACGATATCCGGTTGCCTCAAGACAATTTCTATAGACAGTTGTGTATTCGGATGATAGAATGCGATGTCCTGGTGTCTCTAGGCGATTTCTACGGGGAATATTGTATTTAGTTGATAGAAAACGACGTCCAGGTATGAGGAAATCAACTTCTATGGGAAGATTCGTGTGGGGACAGTAAAATACGATATCTAGGTCTTTGCGAGTAACTTCTACGGGGAGTATTGTCTTTAGTCATTAGGAAGCTATGCTAGCTTTTTCGGGACGACTTCTACTGGGTCTATCATGTTTAGTTGGTAGGAAACGATGTTTACGTATGTCGGGACAACTTCTACGGAGAGTTTCGAGTTCGGACGGTAGAAGACAATGTCTCGGTATGACGGGACGATTTCTATGGGGAGTATCGTGTTCAGTTGGTAGGAAACGATGTTCAAGTATGTCGGGACAACTTGTAAGGCGAGTTTTGTGTTCAGATGATAGAATGTGATTTCCAGAAAATTTGAACGACTTCTACGGGAAGTGTTGTATACAGTTGGTGGCAAACAATGTCCAGGTATGTCGGGATGACTTCTATGAAAATTTCTATTCTATCATTCGAACACACACACTCCCAGTAAAAGTCGTCCCGGGAAACATTTCCTACTGTCCGAACATGATACTCTCTGTAAACGCCGTCACGAGACACTTGGACATCTTTTTTTACCGCTCGAACTCGAAAGTACAATTTTTTCCATCGAAGCCATATTTAATATGCATATATATTGTATAAAATGATCGACAAAATATCAACTTTTTGAAGTGGACGCTAATTCAAGCAGCTTTTTATACAGAAGCGACGATAGCTAAATTACGGTCAATTATTTATAGAAATATAGATTTGTATATCTAGAGTACTTTTTACTTAGATATTACTGAATTGTTTATGAAATCGGTTAAATTATTATCTCGGGCAAAGCCGAGACGGGGGATGCTAGTGTGTGTATATATATATATATATATATATATATATATATATATATATCGCATCGCGATTTGAGATTTCTCATGATCTTCACCTATTATGTGTCTCTCTCTCTATTTATTTTTGCTGTTTCATGCATACTCTCATGACTCAATAAGTCTATTTGCATGAAACTCTGATTTTATAATTTGATATATTTCGTACATTAAAATAATTTTCATTCAATTCTCTTTCGTTTGGATATCACTCAAAGGTGCACCTTGGACAATAATATAAAAGTTAGAATTTTGATAGGAACAAGTAAGCTTATTTATATCAAATTTCTGTTTTCGAAATTATTTTTACATTCAATAAATTAAATAAATTATTATCTTGTATAGACAATTATTTAGATGACTTATAATTGTTGGTGTTCATGAACATTCGTTTGAGCTAAATAAATATGAACATTCGTTTGAGCTGGCCTGGTATGAATACTTTAAGTGAACTACTTTGAGTTGATGTTCATGATTCAAGACGCCACCAAGTCACCGCTGGTGAAACTGATTGTTAAAACCATTAACTAAATTTATTGATGAAAGTAAAATGATTTTCAATAAAAAACATAGCCTATGTCCTTCCCAAGATAATATAGAATCTATATGTCAAATTTCAGAACAATCGGTTCAGTAGTTTTTTTCGTTTATCGTGTACAAAGAACAAGGTCTGTCTGATATTAATCCTAGGTGCGCCTCGCGATTCATATCAGACAATAATTTAATTCAGAAAAAAGGAGCTCCTTTTCTAAAATTTAAATAAATTATTTTAGAAGCCTTCCCGTATTATACTCTGGACAATTAAATAATACTTTCTCAGAAGTCGGTATGCCTGTTCTTCTGAGATAGTAATTTGTAAACTCTTACTTACAAGTAAAAGTACCTTACTTTGGCTGCCTAGAAGAGTTTTCACCAGAAAATGATGAAGCAGTCAGACGGACGGTGTTAAGTCTTTTCATTACTCGTAAAGGTACTCTTCTTCGAAAATGGACTGCACTCCAAGCAATTTTATAACAGTATAAGGTACGTCGTATTCTGTTGTAAAATAAATTTATTTTGATCAACTTAGGTACCGTTGACATTGTTAATAAAAAAATTTTAAATCAATTTATATTTTATCTAAATTAATACGGTTTTTAAATGATAATAATAAATAAATATTATAAATCGCCTATTTAAATTGGATTAATTTTGCCGCTGCTATAAACCACGTTACAATGTAAAGAATAACAAGAAAACAGAGGGTCAAGCCGTTGTCGACAGAAATATCAGAATAAAAGGTAAATGAAATGGTAAACAACCGTGAATGGCTATGATTCATCGATGCCTGTGACCAGTTAAGAATTATTAAACATGAAATATCTACAATTCTTTCAGTATCACCGTATTCATTATAATCGTGTTCGATATTTTGAAACAATCTAACTCACAGTTGTATATCCAATTAAGAATAGACAATTTTACGTTCATTTTTGTATATAATGTGCGCTTCTAATTTCAAATCGATTTATTTGCAATGAGTTAATACACCACATAAACTATTAGGCCATCATTGTCGTGTAATATTAACTTTTCCAAGAAGTTTGTCTCTTTGAACAGATAACAGTTAAGCAAAAGATAAAACACATAATGAAAGAGAACGATTAAGCTTACAAACGGAAATGAAATAAAATTTAGTATGTACTACTGTCTACAAATATGAGTAAGACTTTATTTATAACTTTTGAAATCTTTATTTATTCTTCTAAGTTTAATTCATCCCCCTCAAAATAATCCCCCAGGATGCAATGCAACTATGCCAACGCTTTTTCCCATTTTCAAAACATTTTTTATACTCGTATTCCGGAATAGCATTCAGTTTTTTCTTCGATTCGACTTTTAATTTCTTCAATCGAATCAAAACCGTATCCCCGAAGTGGTCTTTTGCTAAACAGCCAGAAGTCACACGGTGCTAAATCAGGCAAGTACGGTGGTTGCATAATATTGAGTATTTTTCTTTCATATGTTAGAAGTTTTCTGATCCTGCATAATATAAATTATCGATTGTAATATTTTCAATCAATTCAACTAGAAATTAAACATTCTAATATTATATTGGTCAAAAATGAACAAAAACTCAATTCTTGAAAACCCTCAGACATTGAAAGCTTAATTTATACTTTTTAATTAAAAAATTTTATTTTGTGATGTCTTAATACCGAAAACTGTAATGTTAAAAATTGTACCAATATCAAGATAGAAGCATTATGAAAATATCGATAAAAATGTCCAGTACATTCCGTTATGTCTAAGATATCGATATATTCCGATGTCTAAGATGTCTAAGATATCGATAACTAGAACAGAGTTAAAACAGGGCAGTTCATAATTATAAAAAATATAATAGCAAATCTACTAGTGGTATCAACATCCGGTATAGTACCAATTGCAATAATATGTATTCAAAAAAAATTAGAGTTTTTGTATTTAGTTTGATTTAATATCAGAATTTTGTATTTAGTATCAGAATGCGAATCTGGATTTGAAAAGTTAAAATTATTTGACGTTCAAATTCTGCCTTTTTCTAGAAAGTTTGACTATGTTTTGACACTCAATCAATTAACTTATTTTCAATATTCAAAATGATAATTTTGTTTGAACCTTAATTAATTATTTTAAATGAATTTGATGTAAAATTTTTTTAGATAAACAATCGTGTTAATAATAAACTTTGACCCTTTTTTGTAGATGAAATTGTATTATCTCAGTGTTTATCTTGATTATTATAGGACTGAAATTTTGGGGCTAAATTGTCGACAGTGTATTATCTTAAATTTTTGAAAAATGTTAAAATGGTAGTAATTTTATCTTTAAATCATCACTATTAAAAATACATATTTGGAGGATCTATTTTAAAAGTTTTTTGTTTAAAATGATCCATATTTTCAGAAAAAACTCTGCGGTTGTAAAATATTAAGTGTCTTCTAATGTTTAAACTGTGGTCACTTAAACAAGTTTCACAATAAAATCCTCAAATTTACATTCTGTGTGCAAATAAATAAAAAAAATCCATTTTCATGCGGGGACATATGATGTTTAAAACAGGAAGGTACTCAGCACTAAGATTACAATAGTTTTAAACAACTCTGAGAATCTTTTTTTGATTATTCACTAGCTAGATTGAATTTTATCTCTGTTATCATAGGATAAAATTATAGATTATAGGAATATATATATATATATATATATATATATATATATATATATAATGTTATTTCATTTTTTAAGAAATCGATTACATTATTATCTCGTTCGAAGCCGGGATAGGAAATATTCGTGAAAAGCAGCAGACAGTACGTCCTTGTTATGTCGGCGTGGCACGGCACGGTGTGACGATGACATTGGCGTCATGCACGATACAAATATAACAACGCGTATCTTTATTTCACGAGCTCTTTTCACAAAAACGAAAAATTCTTTAAAATTTCATTAGGATCATATCTTAGTCATAAAAATTCGTGCGCTCAAAGAAGTATTAATATAGCTTGCTTTGTTTGTTCTGCTTTGAAGGTTATGAGTTCTTTTGATATATATGTATTTAGATGTAATAATAGTATCTCACTTTTCTGTCCCTTCAGTTATTAGACTGTACAGTAAAAACTATGGGGTAGAGCGTAGGGTAAAATTATTTTTGATTGAAACGAGACTGTTTTATTTCTGACTGCATGCTTTAAGTTGCGTTAGATTTGAATTAATCTCTTCTTGTTGTTTTTAGTAGTTTATGCTTTACGACATGGCATTCGTTTATCTTTTATAAAGTTTTATTCTATCAATTCCTTTAAAAAAATATTTGTTACTGCTCAAAATATAAATTAATTTTTACCAGAGAAATATAAAATTTTTCAAATTAAAATTGGGAGGCAATGAATTTTAAAAAATGTTTATTACCCATTATTTCGACATCTTAATTTTTTAATAAATGTATGGATGTTCACACTTTTTTACTCCATTTGTCCATTTATTCCGGTTTGATCATATCTTTTCACGCCTTCGAATAAAAAACTCATTGAACTGATGTGAAGTTATTTTCACAGAAAAGATAATTTACATTAATTTTTGTTTTGGTTGTTCATTGTTTACATTCAGTTCACCATATAATTAGATCGTGTAGCAGGCGCAAATCCTCAAAATGTTCAACTTTAAATGTTCAAAATTTATTTCGGTATCTTCTGGGTATTGTTGAATTTAACATTAGACAGTTATAATATAATATTAAGAAATATAAATGTCTGTTTCGTAAAGCAAAGCAAATATATACTAATCAATCAAACCCTTTATTTACTTTGAATTCGAAATATATTTTATAAGTAAAACAAAAAATAATAATAATTTTATAATTATATCATACTACACAATTATTATAGGTATTAAATACGTTATTAAATACGAAAAGGATTATTTTTCTTTTTCCCGTGAATTGCATACGTGCGCAATAACGTCTATTTCAAGCATATCAATATGTTTCATTGGATTTACAGAAATTATCTTTTTCATTTAGATGAAATCGTAATTCACTTCTTTTACTCAACTGTCAAAAAAACTTACAAGAAAACACATTTTCAGTGAATATCAAACGAAAAAGCTTCCCCATCCCTTTGCATTTTCCACGGACTCAAATTGAACAACTTTAAATCGTTAAAACTATAGAAAATGATACAGTGCAAACGCTGTATCTAAACGTGATAAACAGCTGTTTGGTAGTAAAATAGTACACACGCGTTGGAGCTTTAACTACCGGAACACGTTATAAAACAAAGAAAACAACATACCGCTGTCGTCAATGCACTGATACCCGAGCATTTATAATGGCTACTTACATGGTCGAGCGTAAAATGAATGATGATAACACCCTTGGAGAGCCCAATGGTGCAAGAACTTCTCCCGAAAAGTCCTTCTCCGTTATGTTGCGAGAAGGACCCTGAATCAAGAAGACTGTTTCTCGACTATACTTTGAAATAAACCTTTATTCTTTTATTATTATCAAATGAACACTATCGAGACATTTCATCACTGATTCAAGAAGTAATTAGGACACAGTTGTTGATAAAATTTTACGAGTATCAAAATAACTTATGAAAATCTTTGATGCAGGAAATTGAAGAGTTCTGCCTTACTGCGTAGTATACGCGTAATGAATACATTATTAATTAATTTAATAAAATGGTATCTCCTTTTTTATCTAAAGCGATTAATTTATAATTCATTCAGCTTAAGTTAAGTAAAAAATAATTCATCTGAACAACTGCCAAGCTTTGTAACTATTTAATTAAAAATTATTAAGATGAATAAAACTTAGTGGATATAGACCTGGAAGCAGCATACTGCGTTAAACAATTGAGAAAAATTTTCTTACGGCGCAAGAGAGGTAAATGTAATATATAACTTTTCGATTTTTTTCTTACAATTACTGTGACTGGTTATGTATTTTTGCGTGAAGTAATCAAGCAATCACTCATTTGTCTAAAATAGAAAGAAAATTTATAAATTCATTTTCTATCTTTCCCGCACTGTACGAAACTTTTCTACGTTGCTCTATTTAACATGCTACGTCTAGCTCTATGCTCTATAAAAAAAAAAACATGAATCGTAAGCTTATATAGTATACAAAATTATTCTACGAATAAAATTTTACAAGTCTTTTAAACAGTATTATTAACTTATGCAACTGTTCCCCGATTTACTGCATTAAACATCCATAAATTATCATCATTATCACTAGAACAAGAATAAAAAAAAAAAAACACAAAAAAAGAAAATTGAAATGGATTGACATTTCATGACAAGTCATCGTCAATAACAGCGTCTAGAGATATACGCACACACACATTGTATATCCGGTAACAAAAATAAATCAAATTTCACATCACACCACAGTGCTGCCCACACGCCTGTGCTAATTACGTGCAGGCGAATACGAAGCTGATGCGGACCCTGCATCCAACGAGATACTACACTTGATGGCCGTGGTTTTAAAGTGAGACTCTCGCTCTCTCACAGAGTGGACAAGACAACAACACAGCAGCATAGGCATAGCCAGACCCACATATATAATCAAACTATACCGACGCGGGTATTATTAGCAAGCTAGAGGAGGAAGTGGAAGAACGTAATCACGCCAAGATTCGCAGAAATTTACAGTTCTCTCGAACTTTGACCATGCATACGGCGGCCAGCGAAAAAAATTTTCAGAAAGGAAGAAAGGAGAACGACGAGACAAACGGAGATAATTAAATTCACAAAATAAATTTTATTTACTGTTTACACTTATTTAACATTAAGATATTTATCACCACTTTAGGCTCAATAGTATTCGAAATTTTAAGTCTTGACGCCGATAAAGCATAATTTGTAAAAGAGACATTGTACACTAGACTCATTTGCGCATTTTCACAGATGGGGGACTTAAGTCTGGCTCCCTAACTTGTTACCTTATTCTGAGAAATCTAGAATTCCATCTAGTACGAAATATCATAGTCGAATTTCAGGCGTAGGACTCTTGAATATATTCAAGGAACTCAGATGAGATGCTTTGAATACAGACACCAGTGCAAAGTGTTCGACCCTCTCGAATGCCTTCGCAATGTCGGTGGTGGCGACATATGGTTACTGATAACTAGCCAAAAGGCTTCTTAAGTTGGCTTTAAAGAGGATGGCGTTGGCTCTGCGACTATCAAATATCTTTCTGAAGAAGCTTTATTGATCTTCAAGGTGGCCACGTCAATCTTTAATGCCAGCACCTCATAGAGAAGGCAAGGTAACACTCACAAGAAGGAGATTGATTAATAATACACCGGCCCTCTGGTTTCTGCCTTCTTACTAATGAAGATGATCTTGAAGAGAGACATGTGAATCAGAATTATATTAGGTACAGCTTAGAGCTAGGTGGTCTAGGATCATTATAACTATATTTACGTTACAGTACAGACATCTTGACAGATCCCTGCATTAGATGATCAGTTAATTTAAACAGATTTCGTTGTTGATAACTTATTATGTTTCTTAACTCATTATCTACAATACAAACAGGAAATGTCAGACTGGCAAGCCTAAAATTGAAATGACAGGCAAATTCTAGCTCCACCGGAATGACCATCGAACCAATGCAAATTTAATGTGAAATAGGAATTAATTGTAAATCTTGAGTTGGAAAAGTAAGGTATAAGATAATAGGATTAAATAATAAACAATTAAAATATCCGCGCATCAGGATTGTGCGGTTTTATGGAAACCCATATTTTTATATTATCCTATAGCGAAAAAAAACTTTTTAAAAGAATAACAATATTAAATATATAATAGTTATGTAAGAATTTATTGACAAGAGACCAGATAAAGAAACAGCTCACTTAAGTTAACATGAAGTAAACAGTGTTTGAATAAAGCATAGAAGAACGATATACAACACTAATCAAAAAAAGGATAAAAATCTTTTGGATAAGAAGATAAAAACCGTTGCATAAGACATATTTATTTTAGAAAACCAGAATGAGATTTTTGAATAGTTAAGCAAGAATCATTATAAAGCAACGCATAATTTGTGAGATATTGAATGGCCATCACAGCAGCATACCACTGCAGCATGCTACGAAATGAACATCAAGATGCAAATGTCTTGATCGGAAACATTTGTTGCGACGAGCCTCCATTTTTTTTTGTGTGATTGCTATGGCAAATGTACCAACTCAAACATATTTAGTTTTTAGCTTTAGCTCAAATTTATTTTAGCTCAAACATATTTAGTATATACACTGAAGAAACAATATCATATTTTATTATCCTGTTAAGAATGTCGAAATTTGTACTAAAAGTGATGATTTGTGGGAAGCATTAAGTTTCTGTTTTCATTTGAAGACAGGTGCTGCAGTCGAAACGGGGAAATCTAGAATATATATACATACATACATACATATATATATATATATATATATATATATATATATATATATATATATATATAGGTTGTACAAATTTACAACATTTGTCAAAAAATGGCTTCACCAAAATGAACCTTTGAATGTCATTTATTTTACCGAGAAAAATCATGGCAAGTTTCACCCAAATAAACATGATTTGCGAGAAGCGCTTTTCTCGACGCGAATTTCGACTTCGGCATGGTTAAGACTTAAATGTTTTTCTTTGATTATAAGGTTTACGATTTCGTTCTTATTAGGTACTATAATCGGACATCGAAAATTGAAAGTATTCGCGCGTAAAAGAATCTTTGAATTTAAGCGAATTAAGCCGTTATCATCTTTGAAAGGTTGTAAGTGTTTAATAAGTAAATCATTTTCGTCGATCGTGAAATTCTCTGTTTGTAATTCTGTAGCACTTAGCTCTCCTATTACCCGTGCGCTTAACAACCCTTTTGTATTTGCGCAAAATTTCAATACCCACGACAAAACACGAACGATTTTCCTGAAACTAGAGTACTCGAAAATTTTCAATGTACTTCCATCTTGATTTACGGTTGTTAATAGAGACACAGTGCATAAGTTTGTTTTAATGGGGGTTTTCCTGCTTTCTGTTCTGATTTCTTCCTCATCATATTCTGTCATTATTTAAACATTTTGTCATTGTCTGTTAAAATACAGGACCCTCCCACCATTTAGAAGACAATAGGTGCGAAACCGTACAGCCCCTCGAGGGTAAGTCTGCCGGATTATCGAGGCCCGGTACGTGTCTCCATTCAGTCGGATCGGATAACTCGCGTATTTCTTTAACCCGATTCGATACGAATGTTCCCTAATTATTTGCTCTTTGGATCCATGCTAATACCGTCGATGAATCGGTCCAATAAATAATATTTTCAGGATGGAATTTAAAAGTGAGTGAGTCTAAAATTGTACGTATCAATCGAACACCTTTTATGGCCGCCAATAGTTCGAGGCGAGGAATACTAACATACGAATTACAAGCCGCTCCCTTTACTGGTGCTACTCGCACTTTCGCTTTCACGAAGTGGACTTTAACTTCTTTGCCGTATACTATTATAATAAAGATCACAGCTGCATAAGCTAATTTACTGGCGTCGCAGAACGTATGAATACTCACATGATCGTATTCTTTTACGCTTCCTAAAAAGCACCGAGGAACCTGCATTTCCTTTAACTTTTCCAACTCGTTAAACCACTTACAAAATTTTATTTTAATTTCGTTGTGAACTTCTTCATCCCATAAAATTTTCTGTGCCCATGCTTCTTGTAAAATTAATCTCGGTACAAGCGCTACCGGAGAAACAATTTCCAAAGGATCAAAAAGCCTATGAGCAATAGATAAAATCGTTCTTTTACTAATGATTCGATATTCGATATTTAAAATTTCTGAAAGATTAACACTTAACATGTCGGTTTCTTTATTCCATTTAATTCACAATATCGCAGCTTGATTTTGACAACTATTATCTCCGGCAAACTCCCTCAGATCGAAAGCTGCCCCATCGATAGATGTTTTTGCATCTGATATAAACTCTTTTAACTACGCATTTGAGTCGGCACTCGCTATATAATTATCAACGTAAAAACTTTTTGACAATTTTTCAATATTTTCTAATCGTACTTTGTTATTGACGTTTAGCTTCTTTTCTAAGTTATGGATGATTTGCCGTAAATGTAAATTAATAGTCGCGCCTAAAATAAATGGACTACAAGAAAGCCCAAAAGCTAATCTACAATGTCGTAATACAATTATATTCTCATCATTGTCAACCCAAAAAACCCTTAAAAAGTTTTTATCTTCCTTCCTAATGCTTATTTGCAGAAACGCTTTTCTTGTGTCGGAAACAACGCCAAACTTACTTTCACGAAAACGCAACAGAATCGACGAAATTAACTCAATTAGATTGGGCTCTTTCTGTAGACATTTGCTAAGCGAGGGGTGTTATCGCTCTTTTGCTGAAGCGACAAATACCGGCCTAATTTTCGCCGTACTGTTTTCCTTGATGACATGTCGGTGCGGTAAATAATGGCCCCAATTATCCTTTTCATCCCCTGGAACGCATTCGACGATGCCTTCGGCTAACCACTCCTTGAGAATGTCCCCATATTCTTCGAAACAGCCATCGGCTTTTAGCTTCTTAATAGTCGCATAAAGTTGACGCTCTGCGATGTGCATGTTACTGCTTAGAGGGGGGGGGGTGACTTTCCACCCACGGTAACGCCGCTTCATAACGGCCTTCTAAATTTCTGCAGAAGGAATTATATAGAGAACGTTTTTCTTCGTCCTTCCTTTTCTTTTGTTGTTTGTGTTCTATTGGGTCTCTTATACCTAACAGATCTAAAGCCCATAAATTTGAAATATCTTCACTTCGAGTAAGCATAGACATGGTCGAAACAAAAGAATCCTCTCGACTGCTCGACCGCTACTCAGGTATAGAACCCATGACCGTCCACTCTAAGAGGGTCTCGATGGCTACTAATCCGCACGACAAAACTTTTCTTCGACCTGTCAATAATTGACCTGCAATATTTGCGCCAATAAGAACGGATACGGTTGTTTTTATTGTCGAGATCTGTAATTTTAATATTAAAGTCCTTTAATTCTTTGCACCAAGATCACTTTGTCAACGATGGTATACTATCACAAATAATTTCTTGATCCAGTGCTTCGAAAGAACATTTATAAATATTATCTATACTCGATGCGTGCACTAAATATTTTTTGTGATCTATAATTTCTGTGCGTTGTCATCCGAACAATACGTGCGTTAGTCGTTGCTTTCCTATTGGACGATAATTCATCGACGACACTGCTTTCCGTGTGATATAAGATTTTTGTGATCCGGTATCAATAACTGCCCGCACAACCATTTCTTTATTTCCGTGCTTTAACTTCATCTTCATCGTTTGAAGATAGACTTGTGGATCACTATAAATGCTTGCGAGTATACAATGACCTTTTGTACCACCCTCTTGCTTCTCGGGAACTTTTACTGGTAATGTCCTTTTGTTTGCCCCCCGACACATCATGGTTACATGTTGTCGTGAACAATTTCCGCACTTTACACGGACACGACATGTTTTGTAAGTATGGCCAGGTTTCAAGCACTGAAAACATATAGAACTCCTTTTTGCACTTTCCAGTCTTTCAGATGGATCCATGTTCATCGCTCTAGAACAGTTAGCACTTTCATGATTTTGTTTATTACAAAAAAAAACACAAGTGCTCCTGAGATACAAATAAATCTGTTGCACTTGCAATATACTTAACATCGAACTTAGATTTGCGAATTTTTTCATTAACTACAGGGATGGTATTTTTTTCACTAAAAACTTGCGAAGCAATTGAGACTCTAAGCTCTCCTCAAACTTCTTCTTCTAAAAATCTAATCAACTGCGTCAATCGGTCCTCTGATTGAATTCTCGCACCAGGAACATTACTAATCATGCGTTCAACAGTATTCTGTACAGAGCTACTTCTTTGCCAAGCCCGTATTTTCTCTTCTGGAAGGCAAGACTCCACCAACGGAAAAAGCATCGCCGCGAATTTGTCTCTTGTAACTCCCAATGATTCCAAACTCTTATATGCGATTCTAGTTTATCATATAACGTACATAATGACATGGCCTTGTCGTTTGATGATCTTTTTTGCCATTCTATCAAAATTAATTCACGCACATGCTCTTCTATTTGTACCTGCTCATTTCCGAAACGATTTTCCAAACTGCTGATAACTTTCTCATAATTCTCACCCGACGGCGGATAACTTTTAACTAATTCTGGTGCACGAGAACCAGGTATCATCGCTTGATAAGATACTGAAACTTGTCTTCCTTGGAAATACTGGGCTCTTCGTGAATTTGTTTAAATAGGCTCCAAAACTGAAGCCATTCACGAACATCTTCATTAAACTTATACAATTCTATTCGCGGTAGAGTATAACATTTTTTGAGCTCAGTTGCAGCATCAGCTGCAATAGTTAATGTTGTACTCACACTATTACGTCTTTTTCCTGAAATCTCTTCCATGATTGCCTCTGCTAATAAAAACTTGGCTTTATATTCTTCAGCTTCTTCATATTCAGTTATAACTTCCGATCCTGATGTTTCTTCCAATAATACATCGACTATATTTTCACTTACTGTATCGAGGATCTTCATTTTCTGCTCCAAGAGTTTAAAATAAACTGATAGTTGTCAATCTGTGATTTCTTCTGATTCGTGAGCCTGTTTGAAATTATTCCAAGCTTTCGTAAAAGCTGTACGCAGCGATGTTCTCTTCTTCCTTAATTTGTCCATATCTTCTTATATTGCAATCTTGTAACTGTTACTATTTCACTTAAGTCCTGTCACGGTCGCCAGTTGTTCGCTGAGAAGGAACTTTTTGTAAGACGAGGGTGAAAAGCAGTTACGAACACCTTTTTTAGATTTTATAAAATGATATAATTAATAATATTACAAAGTATAATATAAACAAATTAGCGCAGCAGAAATTACAGAACTGTTCGCGTAAGGGGTAAGTTTCAGACTACCCGTTCATCCACTCTTAAAAATAAGCAAGGGAAAATCTTCCCAGCACACCCCCACTCAACATCTAATTCATCCTTACTTCCCATGCTAAACATAATGAGCGTCGCGCTTTACCTGAACGGCAATAAACCTTAAATCGGAGTACGACAAACATCTGCACACGATATTCAGCTGGGACCGAACTAAGCTTCACAATAATGTACTTAAGGGTAACAATAATAAATATATTTTTATGTTTTTACAATCGCGCACAAAATTCTCATTCTTATGAAAACGTAGAAACATTTGTTTTATGACAGGAAATAATATAATAAAAATAATGCGCACAGAATTTCACAAAATTCGAGCTCCAACAGGGTGTTTTTAACGATTGTCGCAACATATGGCCGAGCGTTGTTATGCAAGAGAATGACATTGCGCCTATTGCTCGCGATTGCTGATCTATGTTCGATCAATTTCTGTTGCAAAACATTCAGTTGGCGTTTGTATTCCTCGGCAGTGACGGTTTCATTCGGTTTTAGCAGCTCGTAGTAGAGCACACCCTATTGGTCCCACCAAATGCACAGCAATACCTTTTGGCCATGGATGTTCCATTTTGATGTCGATATGGACGGTTGGCCTGGATACACCCATGACTATTTCCTGGCAAGCAAACACAGTGCGATGTTTTAACGATTCATAATAGGACTTTCGGTCAAAACGTGTGGCATCCATTTTCCTTCTATATGAATCTTTCCCATCGCATGTAAACGTTTACGAACTGCTCTGTAACTGACTCCAAATTTATTAGCGAGTTATTTCTGCGTTTAAGCTGAGTTTTCGTCCAATACTGTTTGAAATTCACTATATTCAAACCTTTTTAAGTTATTCAGAACATTGTTTGTCATTAACATCATTATCTCTACTTCTAAATCGCTGAAACCACTTCTTACATGTTGTAAGCGATGCAGCTTGTTCGCCATAATGTTCTTGAAATAATCGATAAGTTTTTGCTACATTTTTTTCAAATCAAAATAATGCAAAAGGACATGTCGAAAAAATGATTTATCACGATTCATTTTTCACTGATCAAAAAATTATAATGTTTATACAAATGATGGCGCCTGTTAACTAAATTTTATTGGTAAATGCCAAAACTGAAAAATAAGTACTAGAACCAACACATCTGACTTTTCGTACTACTTATATCGCCCGCTAACCGTGAAGGTCGGAAATTATGTTGGCCTCCTAATAGATAAGGAAATAGCGCAGGTCTTTCTCAGCCCCGCGCAATATGAGATACACCAAGACCACTATTGCGTTCCTCAAATACAACTCTTATAGACGAAGAAACAACAAAGCTGATATCACTCGAAACATAAATATGCCGTTGAAAATTTAATAATGAAACTACCATATTCATGCTGGATTCAGTTTCTCATTGTTATACTACTGTGTACAAATATGAGTAAGACTTTATTTATAACTTTAGAAATCTTTATTTATTTTTCTAAATCTAATGAATCTCCCTCAAAAGAATTCCAGCCGGATGTAATCCAACTATGCCAATGCTTTTTTCAATTTTCAAAATATTTTTGTACTTGTATTTCGAAATGGCCATCAGTTCCTTCTTCGATTCGGCTTTTATTTCTTCAATCGAATCAAAACCATGTCCTCGAAGTGGTCTTTTGAGTTTGTTGAACAGCCAGCAGTCACACGGTGTTAAATCAGGCGAGTGCGGTGGTTGCGGAACGCTATTGATTGAATTTTTGGTGACATGTTCACGTAAAATCAATGCAGTATGAGCTGGTGCAAAAACCAAGAGTTGTCTTTCCATAAATCTGGCCATTTGAGACGAATATCTTCACGCAAACGACGTAGAACACTCAAATAATATTCCTTGTTAAGCGTTTGGCTAGTTGAAAGGAATTCATAATCCACTATATCACGATACTCGAAGAAAACAGTGAGCATAGCCATGATTTTTGCTCGATGCTTCGATGGCACGATGTTCGCTCGATTGATTGGTTATTTCTGGATCGTAAGCGTAGACCCAAATCCTATCTCCAGTTATTATGCGTTCAATCTTATTCTGATAGTCCGAAAGTATTATTTCCCAGACCTCCATGTGACGCTGTTTTTTCAAAAAATTGAGTGTTTTTGGCACCAATCAAGATTTCACTCTTTTCAGACACAAAATGTCATTCAAAAGGATTTTGACTAATCCATTTGAAATTCCAACAATATCAGCAGGCGCTCTATTAGTCGATCGACGATTTTACAGAACCAATTCTTTGATTTTGTCAACGCGTAGCCCATCGGTAGATGTTCTTGGTCGTTTTTAATGTTGTTCGTCTTCAACGCGTTCTCGACCTTCTTTTAACAATTTGTGCCAATCAAAAACAATTGCTCTTGACATTGACTTCTCACCAATGGCGTTCTGCAACATTCTGAATGTTTCAGCGGCTGATATTTCATTTCGCGCACAAAATTTAAGCTACTTCATTGTTGAATAAGTTCAGCAAGCCTAACTAACATAACAATATGATAAATGAAGATAATTGCGTGAAATTTCGCACACATAACTCAGACAGTATTACCAACTAAAAAATAAAAACATTACTCCAAATCGATAAACCCCGGCAGTTTGAATGACAAAGTCTTACTCACATTTGTACACATTAGTATAATAAAAAGTAACAAATTACACTCTAATATTTGCCATATGATCAAATTTGACCCAAACTGGTACATTTCAGTCCACGCGCAAACTGTATCGGTAAAATTTTTTTCCTATATTAGTACAACCTTTCTTAATGTTTATGTGATTTGAGTGTGATATTTCCATTATTGTTTGTTTGTCAACTATTTGTTTACGACACAAAAAGTTTGTTTGGTGATATTGACAATGGGAAAAAAGCTGATCAACGAGTTTGTTTGAAATTTTGTGTTTCCAATGGAATTATGGATAGGGAATCGTCGAAAATGTTGCAGTAGTGTTTTGGGCAATCTACTTTATCGCGAACACAAGTATTTGAGTGGCACAAAGCATTCAGTGAAGGTCGTGAATTCATCGAAAACTTGCCTCACGCAATTCATCCATTCGCCTTTATTAACGACGATAACATCGAAAAAGTTGAGGAAATTGTGCTTCACAATCGTCGTGTCGGCATCCGAGAGATAGCAGAGGCTTTCAACATTACTTTTGAATCGACTCAACATATTTTTGTTAATGTTTTTCATATGAAACGTGTTTTAAGAGATGCTTCAAAACGTAGCTGAGGACCCTACATTCATCAATCGCATCATTACTGGTGACGAGACATGGGTTTATGAATTTGACGTCGAAACTGCTCAACAATCTAGCGAATGGCGCTCCAAAAATGAGCCGAAACCGACAAAAGCACGTCAAAGTCGGTCGGAAATCAAGTTGATGCTAATCGTTTTTTTCGATTATCATGGGGTGGGTCACCATGAATTCGATCTAGGAGGTCAAATGCTAAATAAGGAGTACTTCTTGGCCGTTTTGAGGCATCTGCATGAAGCAATTCGTCGTAAACCACCGGATTTGTAGACTGACAATTCATGGTTTTTTTCACCACAATAATGCGCTTGCACATTCCAGCATGATTAGGTATGATTTTTTCGCCAAACACGAAATGAAAGTCATCGCTCAGCCACCGTATTCGCCAGATTTGGTTCGCTGTGACTTATTCGTCTTTTCGAAACTCAAAAATCCGTTTCGGGAACGCACTATGAGTCCATTGAAGCCAAAAAAAATTCGCTAAAGGAACTAAAGGCAATCCCAATCGAAGCTTACAACAACAGATGTATGGAAATTTGGATTAAGCGTTCGCATGCTTGTATTGGCTCGAAAGAAGCTTATTTTTAAGGCAATAATAAAGATTTGAGTTAAAAAATACGTAAATATGATGTTTATTTGTCAGTCCGGATAAAATTTGATCACATGAAGAATCTAGAAAACTTCAGGGTATTTATTAATAAAAATTTACGTAAATGTAAGTAAATTACAAATTGATTATATATCCGGGAAAGGTTAATGTATAATATCTAGTATATAAAGCATCTTAGGCACTAATTTGCTTCTACTACATCCGCAAGAAATTGTCGATTTTGATAAAAATGCAGATATTATAAGTGAAAAAATAATTAATTCTGAAATTGAATGTAATAAAAATTTTGTAAAATTGAAAAATATAGCAAATGGAAGAATTAATGAAAATTAACGGGCCTTAGTAGTGCTGGAATTCCGGTAAAACTTTACTATTAGATACATGTTTCAAATAAAAGATTATTAAAGAAAATAATATATTTCAGGAGAATGAATTTGAGGAGAAAACTATATTCTTAAAGGTTATTGCTGAAGACTTTGTTCAAACCTTACCAGAAAATAAAATAAATATTTTAGAGAAATTAACCAACGTTTTTGTTTTCAAGTAAATAGGCCATAACATATTGCGGAATTCTCTGAGTAAATTACTTTATTAATAATAAGGCTATTATAGATTTTAACTATAAGCTATCACTGCATTAGAATTATAATCAGATAAAATGAAATATGAAATGAATATCTAAGAAAAAACATTCAGAATATATTCCATATTCCGGAAAAAAATAATAGAAATAGAGAAACTCATTTTCATGACTACTTCGATTTTAGTAAAGTTAAATAGAGAAGAATGCGGACAATCTCAAGGTTTAATGAAATAAAATCCTAATATAGTCCTAATCAGTCACTAACATCGTAAGCTGTACAATTTTAACTACCAACGAAATACCAATTAATACTAAATCATGTCGACTTCCACACATTTAGAAGGAAGAAGATCGACAAGTCGTAATTTCACATCAAAGGGATTAATCGTATAAAATGTGAACAACATAGTTGTATATCCAAAAAACCTAGAAGATTATGCTAAAATCTTTAACCTTATAATGGAAAGGCTACTAATAAGAAATAAGAAATTAAAGCTACCAAATGCAAAATATTCAAGTTAAAGGTAACCTATTATGGACACGTATTATCATAAGGGTTGAAACCAGGCCTGAAAATAGTAGAAGCCGTAAAGAATTTCCGTAGTTCCAAGCATTTTAAAAGCATTTGGCAATTTCTGGTCTTAAGATTTCTCTGAGATTTCTAAAACACGTACTAAATTAGTGTAAAACAACGAAGTCTTTAATGAACAGAAGAAGTAGAAACATCATGTCGAACATTAAAAGGACTGCGCCCATTCTGATATTTCGGACGTTTAGTTCGATTATCGTCTCACAATCCGTTGTGAGAAGTCGATTTAGTACAGACACACCAAGGCTACATAAAAGAATTAATAGATTATTTAAGCGGAATAAGAAAAACCTTGTTGTAGGAAAACTCAATAAGCTACGCGTTATGTATGTAAAAGATTAATCACTAAATACTATACATGCTAATATTAATTGAAACTTTACATCTGTATCTCTTGCCTGTCTCTGCTGTACTGAGAATACAGTCATCCTCTTACCATCGAGCTGCACTTTCAGCTATACAGCAGCCCCGCCCCGTTTTGTACCTACCTCTTAACCTTCTTATCTGTTTGATGAAACCTCGCTTCCACCCACTCTTCTCTCTCTCTCTCTCTCTCTCTCTCTCTCTCTCTCTCTCTGGCACATGCACACAAAATATTCTAAACGATATTATATCGTTATACTCTAACACACCCTCTTAACGATATACTCAAATCTGTTTAATTACATTGCTTAAAGTCTCTAAACATTCATCGTAACATGCTGGTGGTACAGCTTCGTTGATTCTCCCAGAAATTCTTGTGAATTGCTGAAGAACACTTTCTATAGCTTCTCCTTGATCCAGATTTAGTTTGTCTTTTATTTTTGAAAGTTCTGCCTGTTTCTGTTTTATTTCTTCTTCCTTTTTATTAAGTGCTTCTTTTATATGCTGTATCTCTGATTTTTTTTAGATATTTCTTGTTCTTTCGAATCCATGTGTTTGATTTCTCCTCTCGAACTCTGTTCTGCTACATATGGAGGAATTGCTATTTCAATAAAATTATCTTGTTTCTTATTTTTTAAATGTGTATGTTTCGGTATTGATTTGTCAATGCTAAATTCGTATAAACTACCTGTTCATTTTGCCAAAAGAATATTAAAACCTATTTTTGCTAAAACAGCCATTGAAATGATGTTTCTAGACAGATGTGGCACGTACAGGACATCTATAACAGTAATTTCATTTACTCTGCCAACTATAATAAATTTTAATTCTCCTCTTTCCTCGCCTAGAACATCTACCTTTCTTCCATTCGCTAAGGTAATTTCGCCCTTTATACCTGAGTATTCGGTGAAAAATTTTCTCTCATTGGTCATATGCCTGGAAGCTCCTGAATCTGCAATCCAGCTGTCCTGTCTGTATTCTTTAACTGTATGTTCTACTTTTCTCACGAAAAATAAATCATTTCTTTCGCTAGTATATTCCTTAGCGATATTTACCGCTTCTTTTCATGCTTTCCAATCTTGATAATCTTTACATTCTCTCTTATAGTGCCCAACATTTTTACATCAAAAACATTCCCGATCCTTTTGGAAATTAGCTGTTATTTTTAGTGCCTGCTCAGTATCTGATATTTCTGTAAAATATTTCGTATTCATTCTTTTTTTATATTCGGATAATGACTTTCCTTTAATGAAGTTTAGATTTATTTGTTCTTCTGTCTGGTTTTCCAACGTTGTAACTAGTGTACTGTAGCTGTCTAGTTAACTGCAAAATAACATAGTAGCCAAATCGGCATCATCAAAAACGTTTCCCAACAGTGCTAGTTTATTTACAATTGTTAAAAAGCTTGTGATATGTTCTTCCATGTTACCACCCTCTTGAAGATGTAATTTGTACAATCTTTTTGTGTGATAAATCCTGTCTGATAGCGAGGATTTTTTGTTATATTTTTTAAGCATATCCCAAGCTTTTTTTGCTGATTTCGAATCAATAATGTATATTAGTTGCGATTCTTCCACTAACATACTTATCGTAACAAGAGCATGGTCGTCTTTTTGTTTCTATTCAGCGTATCTTTGATGGTCGCGTTCCAAACTTTCACCGTCAACTGCATATCAAACCTTGTCTCTAATCAGCAGCACCATTATTCTGTGCTGCCATAATTGATAGTTTTCTCCATTTAGTTTCTGCATTATAAAACGAATACTTTCACTTGTTGAAGCCATTTTATCACTGCTCCTCTACCGATCTATATACTGCTACTGATCTGTTTCTTTAATGGCACTATTCTTTCCTTAAATACTGTGTTGTTTTTATTCAACTGTCACTTACTATTACGCACACTATCTGAGCCCATAACCTGTAGGAAAACTCAATAAACTACGCATTATGTATGTAAAAGGTTAATATATTTTTTAATCAATACAAAGTATATTAATGTTACACTAAATACTATACACGCTAATATTAATTGAAACATGATATCTGTTTCTCGTGCCTTTCTCTGCTGTACTGAGAATGCAATTATCCTCTGACCATCGAACTACACTTTAAGGTATACTGTACCCTCGCTCACTCTTTTATACCTATTTCTTAAACAAAATATTCTGAACTATGTTATATCCTTATACTCTAACACTTGTTAATTCAAAACTAAAATCATAAAATTTACAACAAATAGATTAAAAAAAAAACGGCGATTACGTATGTTTACTAAGGGATGCAAAATCCAACGAATTCGGTGACGTTTATTTCGGACCGCCTAAATTTTGAAGATTATAAATATTAGGAGTGTGAATAAGTCTTTCCCGTTTTTTATAAGAGATGGCGCCACCAATACTGTGCGAGTATTCAATGGTTACATATGTCATAATTAAAGCTTATTCATATGTCAACAATTCCATACTAACACATTAGTTAAAATTTTTTCGCATCATAAATTTTTGATATCGTGAAAATGTCGAAATTTGAGCCGAGTCGACGTCGTTTGCGGGAAGTTTCACTTTATTGGTTCAATTTGAAGAAATCTGCTGCCGAGACGCATCGATTGCTTCAGGAGGCTTATGGAGAAGGTTGTGTCGATGATTCAAGTGTTCGCGGATGGTTTCGACGCTTCAAAAGCGGTGATTTCGACGTGGAAGACAAGGAGCGTTCCGGGCGGCCGCAAATCTTTGAAGATCGAGAATTGGCGACTTTGCTTGATGAAGATTCTTGTCAAACGCAAGAAGAACTTGCTGAAGCATTGGGAGTTGACCGAACAACCATTTCCAAGCGTTTGAAAGCCATGGGAATGATCCAAAAGCAAGGAAATTGGGTGCCGTACGAACTGAAGCTGAGAGACGTCGAACGGCGTTTTTTCACTTGCGAACAGCTGCTTCAGCGACATAAAAGAAAGGGTTTTCTGCATCGTATCGTGACTGGCGATGAAAAGTGGATACGTTACGATAATCCGAAGCGAAGAAAATCATGGGGACTACCCGGCCATGCATCATCATCGACGGCCAAGCCAAATATTCATGGCGCCAAGCTCATGCTCTGTATATGGTGGGACCAGCTAGGTGTGGTTTACTATGAGCTTCTGAAACCGAATGAAAGGATCACAGGCGAGGTCTATCGACGACAATTGATGCGTTTGAGCCGCGCACTGCGAGAAAAACGACCACAATACTCCGACAGGCACGACAAAGTTATTTTGCAACATGACAATACTCGCCCACATGTTGCACCGCCGGTGAAAACATACTTAGAAACGCTCAAATGGGAAGTCCTACCCCACCCGCCGTATAGTCCAGACGTTGCTCCGTCTGATTACCATCTCTTCAGATCGATGACGCATGGCCTGGCTGACCAGCACTTCCATTCCTACGAGGAAGCCAAAAAATGGATGGATGACTGGATAGAGGCCAAACCAGTCGAATTTTGTCGCAACGGGATTCGTATGTTGCCAGAAAGATGGGAAAAAGTTGTAGCTAGCGATGGCCAATACTTTCAATAATTCATTTGTAACCATTTTTTCACAATAAAGGCTCAAAATTTGAAAAAAAACGGGAAAGACTTATTCACATACCTGATAATTATAATTTAAAAATTCAATTTGAGAAGGAAACTAAAATCGTGTATCCAAATCGGTATCCAAATCTAATTATATTAATTATATTCATAAATGAAATTCTGTTTAAAAATAAAAAAAAAAACAAAAAAATGAATAACAGGCTATTCATTTTTTTATTTCAGATAATTGCGACTATCTTGAGCTTTTTACTGTTCATTCTACTGACCTTTAGAATCATAGAATTCGATTGCAGTTCTCGTATGATCAATGTTACAGTTTCGATTTTAGATACTACATATTGTGAACGTAATACCGATTTTCGTGTAGTTCAGAAGTACATACAGCTATTACTAATTAACGATTTTCAAAAAAATGTAGTACAATGTAAGACAGAAATACATAGAATGCTCTATTATTACAGTATGCAGTCGAAAGTACCAATTCTAATAAATGGTTAAACAGAAAACTTATATAATATAACCAGAGAATCATATTTAGCTTTACATCAAACAATGATAATTCAATTAGACCACAATCATAGTGTTCAATGAAGCTGAAAAACACGCTTTCTCTTTAAAAATTAGTATATGATATAGATTGTTTTTTTATAGCATTACTGTTGCTAATCAGCTTGTGCTTGTGGCCATCGGCCGAGATCGGAACTTGAATTCGGATCACCGGATTACTAGTCCTTCGCTCAAGCGATCCAGCCATCGTAGGCCTCATGATAATGATATAATGATATAATACGTTGTATGAATATAATAGAAAATAACAGAGACGAGAAATATACTTTGAAATAGTATTTATTCAACATGAAAAATGAACGTCAGTCCATGAGAATGAGTGTCAAAACACTAACTAAACTGTTTACAAATAAAAATCTTAGTATTCTGCATTAAATGATAAAAAATATTCAGGTTCTAGAAGCATCATAAAATATTGTCATGCAGGATATGGAAAAACCAGCGAAAACGCAGGGTATTTGTAAAACATATGCAGGCGGATTATCCTATCCTAAACAGATGCACTGTTTACCGTAATAAAGCTCTTCGGACCCGTATTTCAATTACGTCTTTCGCATGTTGTTCGACTGCTTCAATCTCATGTAGTTTTTGCCACATTGTTTCAGAAAGGCTTAAATAATCCAATACGCCCCCTCAAAAATTATTTGAGGTAATATACTTACAGATACAAGAAAACATAATATTCATTATCAATCTACACTGCTTCTACAACATATATTTCTTACAATATCTAGTTTGCTTCTAAAATAATATGCTTTATATTAATCTATCTTGATTCTATTTAAATAAAAATCTACATTCCTTCCTCACGTATCTTAAAGAATTACATGTGATCCACATTTCTTGCATGGTATATGGAAATCAAGAAAAGTCTGTTCAAATTATTTCCGCGAATATATAGAATTATATATATAACATTTTTTCTTTTTTCATTTATAATAAACTAGCATTCCCGTCTAGGGTTTGCCCAAGATATTCGACCTCGTTACAACCCTCGTCTTCGCATCGTGCTGCACACCTCTCGTTTCGGTACGGTACCTCTCGTACACAGTAAGAAATTTACTATGAACAATTCATCAATCGTATACTAAATACTATATTCAGTACTAGCGTTTCCGTTTCCGATTTATCCAAGATAGTAACATAACTGACTTATCAAATAGTCAAATACTGTCTATGTAAAAAATATTCTATGTATAAAAATATATTACCTATCGATAATTTTACCTACGATAATATTTCTGCAAAAAAAGCCAAGAATCCTGCTTCAGGGTCCCCTGAAACATTGTCAGTGGTGTGGCTGTATTCAGTTGGTCCCGAGATAATCCTCGCCGTCCTATTTATTTCAATATTTATGATTTTTAAGAAGCTAATTACGAATATCGTAACAGCTTAGACGGAAATTGAATATTTATTCCTAAATCCACGAAAATTCAATGAAGATCATAGTTTGCTGAATTTCTTTTAGAAAACAAAAAAAGTTAGAACATATTTAAAACCAAAATCATAGAGCTCATTAAAATATATATTTTTTGTTTTATACAGTCCAGTGAAAACTATATGACTTGATAAAAGTTCAATAATTCCGTCTCGGGGCCCCCTGAACGGTTTCTCGCATATACTCAATACATGTACCTTTGTATACATTTTTGTCGAGAAGTACTGTTAGTAGAAAAGAATTGAATAGAATAAAAAATATATATTTTAATCAGATGTACGATTTTTTGAAATATTTTGTTGCAAATGTTACTATTTCATTACAGTTTTTAACATAAAAATTAAATTTCTATCAAACGCAACTAGGATACTTTTAATGAGCATTCAAAAAAATCGACAAACCGATTATGCTCGTTTCGGAAGTTCATCTATGATCTCTGTTCTGATACTCACATGGCAATTTTGATTGTCGAGTATTTTCTGCGAACACGCATTTAGATTTCCGCATTATCGCAGCAGTCTTGATGCAAGGCTAAATGATCATAAAATATCTGTGACATTTACATTGCAGCGAGTTTACTGCAAGCATGCACTGTTTCTCAAAATTTCAAAAATGTATTATACAATTATAAGTTTTCATATATAATATTAACATCCGCCATCTCCGCTTCATTCCAGACAGTAATATAACAGATTTCAAGAGTTAAATAATATCTATGTAAACAATTCTCTATCTATAAATCTATATTCCTATAGGTAATTTTATCATCTCAAAATATTCCATCTTGGTGTCCCCCTGAAGCATTGGTAGTGATATGGCTATATTGAGTTAGTGCTGTTACCCTATTATTCTGAAAAATTTTATACTTATGTTTTTTGGAGCACGGATTACGAATATCAAAATATCTTTGGACTGAGATTAAATACTTATTCCCAAATCCATGAAACGTCTATGAAAATTATGGTTTATTTAATTTATCTTAGAGAATAAAAAAGTTGAAAAAAAAATTAAAACCAAAATCATAGAGCCCATTAAAATACGTATTTTTTCTTCTATCGATTTTTCGGAACAAACTATATATTTTTAGAGAAAAGTTCAAAAGTTCCATCTCGAAATCCACTGAACAATTCTACGATTACACGAAATACCGATATATCAAATCCATTTTTCTCAAAAAATTCTGATTGTAGAAATTCAACGCATAGTATAAAAAATGTATTTTTATAAGACCTACAACTATTGTTTGAAATAATTTTTGTAATTTTATGTACATTAAAACAAAATTTGATAATTTTAAAGAAATAAGTTTCTTCAAGTTGAAAGAAAGAGTTATTTGTTTTATATAAACAACTCTTTTTCATTATAAAAAATATATATTTAAATGTATTAACTGATTTAGTTGAAACGATATTTTTTAATTTAAAAAAAAAGAACATTATTAATCTAAAAAGAATTTATTTAAATTGTCTGAATCAAATTCATTTATATAATATATATATATATATATATATATATATATATATATATATATAATAATATATATAATCAAATGTACTAAATTTAATTTTATAAGTATATTATTGATTTTCAAATTTCGTTTGTTCGAAATAAAAATGTTTCAAAAATT
This sequence comes from Sycobia sp. Sy_11, assembly GCA_018907035.1. Lineage (NCBI taxonomy): Eukaryota > Metazoa > Arthropoda > Insecta > Hymenoptera > Epichrysomallidae > Sycobia > Sycobia sp. Sy_11. Next base: position 273,715 of record JACCIC010000171.1, on the reverse strand, counting down.
CTCGCTAGGTGGATTCAAGATTTACATCGCAATTCCTATATAACGCATGACTCTATCGGTTACTACCCTTATCAAGATATTCTCAACATTTATAAATATAATGTAAATTGTGAACGGCAGAGACTTTGCATTAGAAATTAAGTTTCCTTGCGCTACATACAATACAAATATAATATTGTATATACATATAACTATATAAGTTACATATATATATATATATATATATATATATATATATATATATATATACACACTAAAAAAATAATTTCTTGATTCAAGTAAATCAATGTAGTATTTAGTGAGTTACTTGATCCAAAGTATTGAAATATTATGTGACGAACTGCGTAGTACACACCGTCCGTCTACAGAAAAAGTGAGAGCGCGGAGCGAGTGAGGACATATGTGCAAGTCGTAAAAATACATATATATATATATATATATATATATATATGTATATATATATATATATATATATATACACGTGCGCGCTAGAAGCCCTTGACTCGTTTCCTTTTCTTACTTTCTTCTAAACGTATACGAATATGAAGGGAAGAATGTATAAGCACTTGTATACGACGCACGCCGCACAAGCATATATATATATATATATATATATATATATATATAATCTAATATATACACGTATATGTATGTACGGGTATATATGCGTATGTGTGTATATATCGGCATACAAGTATATATTCATATAAGTTACATTTAATTCCAAAAGGAAAATAAAAGGAATATTATTGAAATAATATAATAATTCGTAATAAATGATATTAAATTAATAAATAATCTTATCGGTCTTACAGTATAATAATTATATTAATAATAATAAAATAATTATTGTTTTACTCGTTTTTCTTATAACGATAATTAATAATATTACGATATCATAATATTATAATAATATTCTTACTATAGTTAACTAGTAATCAAAAGAGTTGTTTAATGAAAATCTAAGAATCTAATATAAATAAACAACCTATTTAGTTTTACATTATTATTATTAACAATTATATTACATAATTACTATTTTCAAACAATTATACATTTGAAGCTTGTAATCATTAAAAATTGTATTAATCAATTAATTATTATACGAATTACTAACAGTAATTATTTAATAAATAATATATGTTAACTAACTTATGACTATATAAAAATAATCGCAAATAAAATTGAAAATACTTTTTGAAATAAATATTTAAACAAAAATATGCAAGCGTCTATAAACTAAGGTAATGTAAACATTGTAAAACATGAGTATGTTATAAATAAATGCCGTAACTTCCTTAATTTTTAAGGTATAGTTACAATTCAAAAAGGAAAATGAATCATAATTTTTAGTGAACCCAATTAATAATATAACATACTCATGATAAACATGCAAATATGTTTTTTATTGTATAACGAAAAATCGAGCTAGAAAAATCAACGATACGAACTCGCGCGGTACTTATTTCCCATATGCTTTGGAAAAGTCGTAATCTCTCCCCCACCGCTGCAAGGCTTGCATAGGACTAATGCAAGTACGTTTTGAAGGAGGGCGAGTAGATGAGATATCATGAGCTTATTGGTCCAAAACTATCTTTTACGACTTTTCCATAAGCGCAACGTTAGATTTTTCGTATATAAGGAGGTGGAAAAACGCAACGAGCATCCCAGTTTCTGAGTCCCTCCAGAGAAGCACTGTGTCAGAGAAAGCATTAGCGGTATATCTGACGCAGTGGTATTCTGGAGTGTACTCGGTATGTTGAGTAAAACGCTATTATAGCGATATACCGACATATAGTACATTTGAAACATCGCGACTCCGCGTGCCATTCAGTCGCATCCGTGGTATATTGGGAAAGGCTTTAGGCTGTACCCCGGTATACGGCTGTACGGAAGGCCCCAGTAATTGACAAGGCGCCCTGGGCGGTCTGTCAGTTCGGCGCTGCGACCATTCGCCTTCCTCTAATATACTAGACGTCGAAGTGAACGCTCTCAGCGGTAACACGACGTATATATTACAAGAAGCGAAAATTGACCTATCCATTGGCGTTAGGCCAGCGGTACGCAGTGACCCTTCGCGTTTGAGTTTTTTTTTATTAATACGCCCTCACTATACGAGGAGCCGTTTTCAACCGTGTTTTTCCTCTTCTTAACGTTACTTAGTCGTCTCACCGCGTGCTGAGCACTTCTACTACCGCCAGATCGGTCCGCGCCTTATATTAATAGAATATTTGCTGTAAAAGGAAACGTTAAATAAATTCAAAAGTGAGTATTATTGTCTATATTAATTATAACTAATTCCCTATTCAGTGTTCGGGGTGTCCATGGCATAATTGGATTCTGGGTAAGGTACTGACTGTTATCTAAGTGCTTACGCGGTAAGATACCAGTATCATTCCTGACGGAATCCAATCATTTTGGCCCCTACACTCCGATCTTGGTAACGAATTTCGCAAGGAAAATTCGTTTTGGGATCGTAAAATCCGCGTTGCGAGTATCGTTTATCCAATCCTATCCCTGCTAGTACACGAGAGTGTAGGCAAAAAAGGGGTAATTAAAACCGGTAATTACGCGGTAACAATTACAATAAAGAAAATATTTTCATTAGCGTGCGAGACATCGTTGAAGTAAGACGTGTTTACCAGTACGCTTCGCGAGTGTAGTATAGTATTTGTTTACCTTTGAGTGCCAATATAGACCTTCTTGTGCATGGTGAAATAATACAGAAAAATATTCGTGTGCGAGTGCTTTAAGCATATTATATACCTCGGGTATTGCATATTATCTCTGATTTCAGAGATATATGCACCCAATCCAACGTCATGTTTAATGTACAGAAAAAATCTACAACCCTTCCTAACGTAATGGAAAACCCTCAAAGAACTACGCCTAGTGTGTCTTTCGCCAATGTTGTTGAACAAGGAAATTTTCCCACCAAAGAACAAGCTATTCTTTTGCATGCAGTAGACGGCCATACTGTTCACGAATATACTCTTGCATTGGGCAACGTGATAAATCCGACAAATATATTATACGAATCACGGATTTCTCACGGTAGAATTTGTTTCTATTTAAATAATAAAGATCTAGTTGACAAACTTACCGAGCAAGAAACCAAAGTAAACATAGGTGTACATTCGTTAGTTATAAGACCTTTGATTTCAAAAGCTAAACGAATAATAATTTCAAACGTATGTCCGATAATCCCTCACTCTACAATTACCAAGGAGTTGAATAAAATTAACGTAATACCAATATCGCAAATAACTTCAATAAGAGCAGGAGTAAACAATCCAGGGTTTGCTCATATACTAAGCTTTAGGAGACAAATGTTTGTAAAGCCTGAAGACTTTGAAAAAATTCCTCAAAATATGCAGATTACGTATGATAACACTAACTTTTGGATATATTTTTCTGCAGAGAAAATTTCGTGCCTTCTCTGTAAGGAAGAAGGCCATTTGGCAAAATTTTGTAAAAATACAGAACTTCCTACTGAAAGTTTAAAAAAATCTATTGAGGTCGAATCAGCGAATACATCTATACATTCCGAAGATACCAAAAAGAATGATAATGACTCTACAACACAATCTAACTTTTCAATTTTAACCTCTGATATGCAGCCCCAACTATCTACTCAGCCCATTAGAACAAAAAAAGTTCTTCCACCATCCATTTCTTCTTTATCTAATGATAGTACCACTGAAAATATTGTTAGCGAAGGTCTCAAAGTTATTCGAAATATTTCCAATACGAAAAAAAAGTTAGTTAAAATGCAAGATCTTATACTAAAAGAAAGCCCTCAAACCTGCTATAAACAACTCTGAATTTGACATATCAAAGTACCCCATAAGCATTGATACTCTAGCTGAAGCGATTAGCAGCATGGTTGGTAGCTCAAATTATAAAGAAAGTGTCTCCAAATACACAAATGATCTACCGCTTCTACATTCTATGCTTTGGAACATATACAACTTTGTCAGCGAAAAGAAAGTTAAATCAAGAATTACACGTATCAAAAACAAAATAATAAGTAGCTCAACAGAACAAGATGAACAAATAAGAGACTGTAGTATAAATCCTAGTATCTCTTCATAGAATTGAATTTTTTTTTCAAAAATGGCCAGCTACGATACTTATTCAGCTAAAACTCTTCGAATCTTATATTGGAATTCACGCAGTATCAATCAACGCAGAACGAAGCTACCGGAAATTCTCAAAAACGTAGATATATTTTTATGCGTCGAATCATGGCTTCAAGGCGACGACAAGAATCCTGACTACATTTTTGCTCCAGGCTTTTTACAGCTTAAGAAAAATCGTACGTACTCAAGGGGAGGAGGTATCTTAATATTAGTCCGCCAAAACATAGCATTTCGGAAAATAAACACAATAGCGCCGCATGAAACTATAGAAATCTGTGGAATTTGCCTCAAAAATACAACTCCGATGATTAATATATTTACGTGTTACAGAGCCCCCGGTAATAAAATTTTATCGCAAGAAAATTGGGATAAAATAATTCAAATTATTAATAATCAGAACTCAAGCATATTAGTTGGCGACTTTAATGCGCATAATGTTGAATGGAACTGTCCTGTTTCGGATAGAAACGGTATTAATTTATCGAACAGTATTAGTAAACACTCTTTATTCTTACATAATAAAAATACTATAACGCGCTCCGATTTTCGCAGAAACATCCATTCTAATTTAGATTTATTACTTTCTACAAATGATATCGCACAATTGATTAGCTTTTATATTTATGATACTACTCTGGGCCCTGATCACTATCCTACTCATTTCTCTATCAACATCGATAAAAATAGTTTTAAAATTAAATCAAAAAAATCTGATTGGGTCAAATTTGAAATTTTTTTATAAAATAATTATAGACAGTTTTCTTCACTTGATTATATAAATTCGTCTCCAATAAATATGTATGATATTCTGATAAATACTGTTTCAGAAGCTCTCAAAAACTGTACCCCAAGAAAAAATTTCTGTAAAAATCAAACTAACAAATATAACCCCGTACATTGGTGGGACTCCGAATGCGATAAGATAAAACGACTGCGTAAAGCTGCCTTTAAAAAATGGCAATGTAGCTTAAATCTCCATGATTTTATTACTTATAACAAACATGTTGCTCTAGCTAAGAAAATATTTAAAAAAAAAGAAAGAATCTTTTAAAAAGTTTGCAGAGACTATAGACTTCCGTACTGACCCATCCTACGTCTGGAGCACTTGCAAAATTTTTAAAAACAAATGGACCAAAGTTCATTCCTCCAATTTAAATTCTAATTTACAAAACGACGACGATATTCGTAAAGCTTTAGACAACATATGCCCCTCTTGGGCTGAAACAAATTTAAACTTTAATTCAAGAAATGAAGAAAATACTTTTTTTTATTCGCCCTTTAGTCTTGCCGAATTGCATTCTGCCTTAAACTAAAAAAAAAAGTCGGCAGCGGGTATGGATGGTATCGATTACGAAGTTATTAAAAAGCTCCCTTTCAAATACAAATTAATCCTTATTAACATTTATAACAAAATGTATTCGGCAGGCAATTATCCTTTGAGTTGGAAAAAGTCGTTCATACATTTTATAGAAAAACACGAAAAAAAGGGCGTTAGACCTATTTCTTTAACAGCAAATCTCTGCAAACTTTTTGAAACATTGATTAAAAGTAGATTACAATGGTTCTGTGAAAAAAAAAATATTCTGCCAAATTCTCAATCAGGCTTCCGAAAAGGTCGATCGTGCACGGATAATTTATCGGATCTTACACTTCAAGCATATCTAGCATTAATAAATCACCGAGAGTTAATAGCGATATTTCTTGATGTTAGTAGTGTCTTCGATAATGTCAATAGTGATATTCTGCTGCAAAAACTAGTCAAAGGTATCGCAAAAACTAGTGAAAAACGTCAAGGATATCGCTAAAGACATACCGAGAAGCGTTACAATATCACAATTTGCTGATGATATCTGCTTGTACACTAAAGTATCTACCACAGTAAGAGTTAAGAATATTCTTAACAAAGCCGTGTCCATAGTAAAAACAAATCTGCTAAATTTAGGGTGGGATTTATCTCCCGAGAAGACCAAATTTATTCATTTTAATAATAAAAATGTACTTCCCGGCGAAACTGAAATCCAAATTGATAACTATACTATAAAATCAAGTGACAAAGTCAAATTTCTCGGTATAACCTTTGATTATAAGCTATCTTTTTTGCCTCATATAAATAATTTGAAACAAAAGTGTCTGCGCAACATGAATATTATAAAAATTTTATGTGGAGTTAAATGGGGATCATATCCCAGCACTCTGCTTACCCTTTATAAGAGTTTTGTGCGTTCGATGCTTGATTATGGATCTTTCATCTATTATCCGAAAACCAAAACTCAAATAGAAAATTTAGAGAAAATTCAAATGGCTAACTTAAGAACTATTATGGGATATCGAATATCTACACCTAAAAATGTTATTATTCCTGAAGCAAAACTACAATCGATAAAAGAACGTACTAGATTTCTTTGTAAATGCTATTTAATTAAAATTCTTTCGAATAGAAGTTTAGCTATTTATCATACGCTATGCAAAACTTATTCCCATTTAAATAGTAAAAAAGTGAAAAAGAAAAAGAAAAAACTACGTATGTTCCACACATGTATCAACGATATATTTAAATTAGAATTTTTTTCTGTAAATAACTTTAACATTTATACTTTTGACTATAAAACTCTTATTGCCCCCCTAAACGTAGATATTAATTTCGGTTTAAAATTAAAAAATCACCCCAACCCCAACGCCGAAATATCTAAACTTATAAGTGACTTGAATGCCGTTGCTTTGTACACAGATGGTAGCAAAATGAGTCATAGCACTCTTGTAGGCACTGCCTGTATTTGTCCGAAAACTCACTTAGAGTCCGCCAAAGCCTTAAACAAAAATGCCTCAGTGTACTCGGCAGAATGCGTTGCTCTACTCGATGCCATTGTCTGGGTTAAAAATAGTAATTATAACAACTTTGTTATTATGACAGACTCCTTAAGCGCTCTTCAATGTCTAACGAATGTTAAAATTTCTACCAAAACAAATTATTATATTCTCAAAATTAAACAAGTATTTAACGAGATACTTATGTGCACTCCGGATAAATTTGTACAATTTTACTGGGTTCCATCTCATATTGGTATAGAAGGTAATGAGGCTGCTGATCGCTTAGCCAAAAGTTATTCTAACAAGAGTGAAGCGGATGACTTTAATATGCCGTATACTGATCTTTTTGAAAAATTTAAAACAGAATCCTTTAAAAATACTCTCACCTCAGCTCTTGAACAAAGCAATATTAAAGGTACAAAATATTTTGAACTTTACTTTTCTACACATACTACAACCTGGTTTGACAAAAAAAGTTATTCGCGCAACTATGTTACAACTATTAACAAATGCAGATCCAATCACTACGGTTTAGCAGCCTCATTGGCTAAAATACAAATACTTAACAACCCTACTTGCGTATGTACGGAGAGTGTGGAAAATTTGAACCACGTGATTTGGCAATGTCCACTGTATAATAATGAAAAAAATATTCTTTTAAGAAAATTGTTCAAATTAAATTTTCAGTTACCCTTACAAATAGAATGCTTTCTATGTATACCAAAGTCAACTGCTTGTAAATTAATTGCGAACTGTTTATCAAAATGTAACAAATCTGTATAATATCTAAATTTGTATATAATCTCACAATGCGTTGGCCATGTTTTTTCCTTTTTTTGTAAATGTATTTGTTTAAAATAAAGAGAGCAAAATAAGTCTCGCTAGAGACTTAAATGCAAAAATAAAAAAAAATAAAAAAATATATTTCTTGTTTTAAGAAAATATTTGTTTAATCTGAGAAATTTGAATTACTTAAATAGAAATTTACTAAATTTCAGTAAATATTAAGTTAAATTCAGAAAAAATTTCTAAGAATTAAAACATGATTTTCGAAACCAAGAGAATAGGTTCTTTTAAAAACAGAAAATCCAGTCAAGTAAATATTTATTTAATTACAATGTTTTAATTACTTAAATTTAACTCAACATAATTTGAAAATAAGTATTTTCATTTTGTAGAAAACGTTTTTTTTTAAAACAAGTTGATCAAAATTAAAATGGAAACTTGAGTTTCTTAAATTTAGTAATCATATACCTGAACATAATACTTTTGATTCTCTGAAAAAAGCTTTACAGAATCAAACTAATATTTTCTACATTATTATTATTTAATTGCTTTTGATACAGTATATGTGCTTAGAGTTACGCAATACATATATAAATATATATGTTCTTAATCTAAGAAAACAAAATTTTGAATCAGGAGGTTATTATATTAAAACAAAAAAGTAATGCATCGAATTCAGAAAATCTAATAGCTATAATTGCAAATGATCAAAATACTTAAATTATAGATTAATCAAATTTGTGATCAAAGACAAGATTTTTCTGATACTATCAAAAGAACAATATTATTGAATAAATTAAATAAAAATTTTCTTAGTTTAAGAAATAGATTTTTTGAAATAATTCATTTAAATTATACACTGGAATAATTCTAATATTAAGTAAACAGCAGAACACAAATATTGGGAATTAAATGAATATTTTCTTATTTAGAGAAAATATATTCTTAAACCAATAGATTCAAATTTAATGTCAGAAAAATAAATTCTTCGATTAATTAGTTATCCCCTAGATTTTAGTCAAGATTTTCTAAAAAAATGGGTGGCTGAGATTGTAAATTAAATAAATATTTTCTTATCTAAAGAAAATATTGTCTTGAATCAATAACTGAAGATTTTGAATAAAAAAATTGAATTATTTGATTCAAGCCTACAAAATTAAGTGAATATATACTGGGATTAACAATTTCAATACTTCACTCAAGAAATTTAATTTAAAATGAAGAATTCGATTCCTATCTTTAAAACAATATTTCCTTGAAATACGTTTTATTTTCTAGAAACATAAAAATTCAAGTATGTTAAATTGTTAAAAGTAGTGCATAGGTTCTTGATTGAAAACATTATTTTCTTGACTTGAAAAATGAAAAATTGAAACTAAGCGAATATTTTCTTGAATTCTTTTACAATTTATACGTTAATTTACTTTTATTACATTTATTTCATCACTTTTAATTTTCAATTAAGAGCAGGCCTTTGGAATAGTAGCCTAAGGCCTTATTCATTACGCTATCGCAGTACGCCGTGGACAATTCTCATATCAAGTCAATATTTATGTGTAATTAAAAAAATTAATTTAAAAAATTTTTAAAAAATATAACATGTAGATTTAGAAATTAATTATGCTGTACGTATACATATACTATATATATGAATAGAAGATAGTAAAAGAAATTATAGAAGTAATTCTTTATTGAAGAACTTATTCGCTTCAATTCAAAATTACAGGAGAGCCCAGTTCTCAATATTACCCACTTTTGTACTATAGTATACGACTCAAGATTATTATATTGTTAAATTTTGAAACTAACGTCTCGATATAAGGACTTGAATTCTTGAGAAGTTAATTAATAAGCAATCCATTTCTTGCAGTCTAAAAATATTAGATATTTAGTAAATTTCTAGTAAAATTCGCAGGGAATTTTATTAATTATCATTTAATCAATATTTACTTTTATCAATATTACTACAAACTTTCATCAATAATGGTTATCCAATTGAATTTATTAGTAGATTAATTTCTGAGAGATTGTTTGACATTTATAATACCGAAAATCGACATAATGCACGAGTTGATGTTAACAGAGGCAAAATTATTGTCTTACCATATGTTAGAGGATTATCTGAAAGAATTAAAAGAAATTTTCGAAAATATAACATTCAAATTTTCTTTAAAAATAGCAATAATTTAAGTAAATTGTTTTATTAATTGCAAAGATAAGGATGATTTATGTTTAAAATCAAGAGTTGTTTACAAAATTAATTGTATGGATTGTAATAAATACTATATTGGACAAACAGGTAGATATTAAAAAAAGAGAATTTATGAACATAAAAATAGTTTATGTAGCTTAAATATTACTTCCGGTTTAAAGGAGCATTGTTTAAAGTTTTTACATTCTTTTGATTTTGTGAATGTGGATATTTTGGAACATGGTATTAATAATAAGTATAAAAAGGAGAGTCTTGAAAGTATTCACATTTCCAGGAATCGGAATAATCTGAATTGAATGTTAGAGTCTTGTATATTGGACAATATTTATCATTCCTTGTTGAATTGATTGGTTTTGAAGAATTTGTGTAAAGGGGGAATTTTGATTTAATTTACTAAATTTCGTAGTGGGGATAAGGTATATATATAGATTAGAATATAAGATTTTGTTTAGTCCCTGATGAGGAGCCGTAGTGAGCTCGAAACGTTGGACTGGATCTTCAATTAGGTAAGGGTGTTAGGGACAGTTAGATTGCACTTTACTAACAAAAATTTTTTCAGCTAATATTTTATTTTCAGATTAGTCTACAGGGGTGACTGTATACAAGGACAGTCTGACTGTCATTATAATTTTTAATTTTTATTTTAATTTTTTTTATTTTTATTATGTTTTGTATATTGATGTATTAATGTTAGTGTGGATGTGTATTGGTATTGTTACGTATTGTTTTCGATTGATTTGATTGGACTGTAAGACCAATGAAAAAATATTTATTAATTTAAAGAAAATATTTACTTGGTACATACAATCGCATAAATTTCTTGAATCAAGTAGTATTTACTTGAGATTAGAAATTTTTTTTCAGTATCTATATATATATATATATATATATATATATATATATATATATATATATATATAAGACATAAGAAAAATACATCAATATAATTATTTTTTATTGCAATATAATATATAGTATATGTTTACATAGTGGAAGATCACTAAAATGATGGCCTAATTAGATAAGATATTGGAGTTCCATTTCACATTTTGTTTGAATTGCATGAAATTAAAAATTGTGCTTTCAAACGAAGAATCGAATTTCTTAAAACAAATTTTTACTGTTCATACATCAACAAAATATTTACTGTATTTAAATAAACATTTAAGTATTTTAAATAAATAAATTACACATTTGAATTTATGGTTTACTAATAGTATATGAATAAACAAATTGTTTAATTTAAAAAGCATGTTTTTGAATGTACAAATTTTGAAATTAAAAAATTCTCCAGAGAAAGTAAATGTAACACATCGATCAATTTATTTATTATTTGACAATCATAAAAATAAATAAGATGTTTACATCAGCTATTAATGCCATTATGTTTAAGAATATGTCCTAAAAACCATATATTTTTTACTACTGTGCGCCTTCTTAGAAACAAAATTAATTGAAAGCGTTCTTTGTCTGAAGTTTATAATTAAGTAACTTCTATTTTTCAAATATTTAGAATTTTCTAAAATGTATATTTGATAGTGTAATTGCAATAACTATATATTATATATTTTAAATGCATAAATTCTTTTTGGCTTTTTACTTCTTATTTAAAATATTTAATGTATTATATTTAATTCGTAATGTACACGACTTAGCTTAGCAGTCTATACATATACATAAATTTTCTTCAGATTGTTGTTAAAGTAACTACCTTTTTTCATTTTTGTAATTTGCAAAAAATAGCCTATTATCTAATCCAGACCGTGTAGAATACGCGGTTAACATTTGATGGCAATCGATGCAGTAGATTTGTGGCCTATAAAGGAGATACATTCTCATTTCTATATATAAATAATTAATTTACTAAATTAATACTTCTATTAATTCAGATAGATAACCACATATAAACAGCACTAAATCTTGAAAATAACATATTGAACCCGTACTATTCAACATTTTATTTGTTGGTAAAGTAACTACCTTGTTTGCCATTTTTTTTAATTTGTAAAAAAATTAGCCTATTATCTAATCCTGACCGTGTAGAATACGTGGTTTAAATTTGAAGGCCATCGGTGCAGTAGTTTTGGCGCCTATAAAGTGTCGCGTCCTGCGACGTTATGAACAATATATATATATATATATATATATATATATATATATATATATATATATATATATATATATATAATTTTCATGGCTTGATACAAGCACCTTTTTTTATCACCGAAAGTAACCGGACACCCTGTTGTCGGAAACTGAGCGTCGACGCTGACCTCGGAGAAAAGTTCCCGAATCAACGCCGAATATTAACTGTCGAAATTTCTCATTACAATCGACGTTAATATTAAATTTGTAATTTTTAAAATTAAAAAAGAACGTAGAGACTAAATCATAAATTAAAGGATGGTATGCCATCGATACATATGCATGTGCACGTACTTTTGTTTTGATAGACTAGTTACTATGTTAAGTATGATTAATAAAATATTAATTATTATAAGTAGAATGATGGATTAACAAACTTTTAAATATATATTAGAGTATGATATAAAGATCAGTTTAATAATTGTAAAATGTAGAACAAACCAAACAATTTAGATTAATAATGTTAGTCCAATTACGATATTATGCTAATAGAATGTTAATAACAATATACTAAGTTAACAGAATGTTAATAACAATATACGAAGTTAATAGAATGTTAATAACAATATACTAAGTTAATAGAATGTTAATAACAATATACTTGTAAAATATATAAAATAAATCGAATAATACACAAAGTGATTTCTAACTTATAGTATAAAAATTAGTTTGGCTAATAATAAAAGATTACGTAAATAATTATAACGTAGAGCAAAACCAAAACATTAAGATTAATAATATTAGTTCAGAATGTTAGTAGTTATATACTTTATAAGATACGTAAAATAAATTAAATAATAGAGTAAGAGTTCTAACTTATGGTATAAAGATTAGTTTAGCTAATAAAATAAGAGATTATGTAAAATTAATAATTATATACGTAACAAACGGTTAAGGTATTAATTAAAGATCGTATTTTATAATGTCGCTATAAGTTTATTGTTCATGATCATAGCAGATGCGTTATATTTAAAAATTAAATATTGTAAGAAAGCGAACGAAGGAGTTTATATTATAAATGAAATTTGACCCCTTCATTGGCTTTCCCAACGACCGCTCAGATGAATTTCCACGAATTTTTTTTCGTGATTTTCGGACTTAGAATTTTTTCGGCATTTTCGGACTTAGGATTATTCTGACCTAGATTTTTTTTTCTTGCGATTTTTATCTTCTGAAACATTTTGTATTTTTCAGACTTTGAAATTTTCGTGTTTCTCGAACTTCATCTTGTACGTGTTAACTAACTTTGTATACCCGACTTATATCTAGTTTATTTTTATATATTATACGGTTGTATAAGAAGTACTTCAGAGAAGTAAATAAATAGTAAGTAATCAACAATATTTATCGTTTATCCTTATTAACATTATTTGTCCGTAATCTCCACTAAACCTAATCACGCTATATATATTTGTTACCTGTATCTTCTCTGACTAGGCTAAGCGGGTGGGACTCTAGCAGTCCTGCACACGGAAGCCACTCCACTAACTCTTCTAAGTAGGCTAAACGGGTGGGACTCTAGCAGTCCTGTACACGGAAGCCACTCCTGTATTTTCCGGAGTAGGCTAAACGGATGGGACACTAGCAGTCCTGTACACGGAAGCCACTCCACTAACTCTTCTGAGTAGGCTAAACGGGTGGGACTCTAGCAGTCCTGTACACGGAAGCCATTCCCCTGATCTTTCTGATTAGGTTAAACGGGTGGGACTCTAGCAGTCCTGTACACGGAAGCCACTCCACTAATTTTCTGAGCAGGCTAAACGGGTGGGACTCTAGCAGTCCTGTACACGGAAGCCACTCCACTAATTTTCTGAGCAGGCTAAACGGGTGGGACTCTAGCAGTCCTGTACATGGAAGCCGCTCTGGTAGTTTTGCTGAGTAGGCTAAACGGGTGGGACTGTCGTAGTCCTGTACACGGAAGCCACTCCTTTCGTCGCAATAGATAAGACTGGGGAAAAGAATCTTAGTACGGGAGCATATAGAAGTCAAGTTACGAATTAGGTAGTAACTCGCGATTTACAGATCGGCCAAGACTGCCTAGGTTCGGTCTCCATCTAAAACGCGTACACCTCGGCTCACCGGCCCCACATCCCTGGCTAGTAGTCGAGAGACTAGGCCAAAAATAGGGGCAAATTACTGACCGGTCTTTCGCGGAAGCAAATCGTCGCGCATAGAACCGGGTGGGCACTCGTCATTATATATGAGTATGTATATATAGTGCGGGACGTCACAAAAGGATATACATACAGACATACATTCTCTTTATTAAATATTAATATGTTTATCGATAAAAATTTTTTGGATATACTTCAGAATATCTTATTCTCTTGAAGTAAAAAAAGAAAGGTGATTTTGCAAGTATTTTGCTGCGCTGATTATGAATATGACACTCTAAATAATCGAAGGTTTCATTATTATGTTGAAAACCATGGAAAACCCAAAAAATCATAGTTTATTACATTTATCTTGAAAAAAGAAGGAAATTTTCAAAAAATGTTGTAAACTACATCAAAATACATCTTGTTGGTCGTATGCCTTCTAAGTAATATTTTCTGAGAAAAATGAATACAAAATAAAGTGCCTCTCCAACAGGGTCTATAACGTATTTTAGCACATTTTCTGTATTCTGTATACTGAATGCGAATATGATATTCAATATAACCGCATCTTTCTTTACTATAAACTATAAATACGGTCTAAATAAAAATGTGATCTTTATTTATGCTATTGAAGCTTCGAAGAATAGTTATTTATTAACTATAAATGCGATCAACATAAAAATGCGACCTTTGTCGATACTATCCAAGTTTCGAGGAATGGTTTTTTTTTAACTTTAAATAAGATTTACACAAAAATGTGATTTTTGTTGATGCTATGCAAGATTTGAGAGATTGCTATTTTTTAGTTTTATAAAGATTTGCATAAAAATGTGATCTTTGCTGATGCTGTCCAAGGTTCGACGGATAGTTATTTTTCTTTTAATTATAAATACAGTCTACATAAAAATGCGATATTTGTTCATGCTGTATAGGCTTCGAGATATAGTATTTGTTCTAACTATAAATGTGTTCTCTTGGAGATGGCTGCGTCAAACACTTTCAAGGAGAGGCGTTCATCATAAGAACCTTACAAATCATCTCTGTGAATTTTTATGGCGACGCCGTGTTATAAAATTACAACGTGATCCATTTACACAATTATTAGCTGATATTAAGACAGCTTATCACGGGAAATACTAATAGAAAAAAAAAGTTTCTTTAATACAGGCACAAACATAGAAACAAACAAACGCCTATATATACTTTCAGGCATACACATGCATTCATACATACATATGCATACACATATATGATCAATTAGCCTTCCACGGCCATGTCGTTGATCCTGGATTACATCAAGAGGAGGTTTGTAATATGAATCATTTTGTGTTTTTTTCTTATAGTTCTCACGATGATAATCGAATCTGCTGTTATTTTGAATATTATATTTGTATTAAAGGCTTAAAATACAAACAAATATGTATGTGTGTGTGTTTTTTTGCTACTAAGGTATGCAATAAAGTAGAATATATGCCCAGTTGGAGAGGCACTTTTTTGCATTGATTTTTCTCAGAAAATATCATTTTTAGAGATAAAAGGCATATAAACAAAAATGTGTATTTTGATATGATTTACAATATATGTTTAAAATATATTTTTTAATTTTTTGTATTTTTCGAGATAAATTCAATAAATTATAATTTTTATCGGTTTTTCGTGGTTTTCGCCATGATAATGAAAACTGCAGTTATTTAGAGAATCATATTCATAATTAGTGCAACAAAATCCATAAAAAATCACTTTTCATTTCAAAGGGGTACTCTTTTCGGACGTCCATCCTATTTTTTCTCTTTTCTATAATGACTTCATAATATATCAGCAATTTGATCAACTGTCAAAATATGTTTTAGTATAATTACAATTTTCTCGACTTATTCTATAGAGAACTAATACTTAATATTTATATTCTTTGATTGTTAATTACTTGCTGTACTAGGATTACTTTAGTTATTCCGAAATTCATCGCTGTGGAATGAAAACTATTATTATGTTTTATAAATTTAATTAAAAATAATAATTATGATAGATACATTGACAGATTTTTTTCTTCATTATTAAATATATAATTAGAATGATCAACCAATAAGTTTTCAAGATAATTTTATAATAAAAGTTGATATAAAATCTCAAATCAACATCTTGTTGTCTATTTCAATCTATAAATTACTTTGTTAGAATGAACAATTTAATTTCTTTCGTAGTTAATAGTTTCTGCAATTTCTTAAAAACCTTTTTTTATTAATTTTATATTAAAAGTCAATTTTTAATTATTCTTTAGTTCATAAGAATTTTTATAAGAACTAAATTATTATTCTAAAACATAAAAATATTTCTATAACAATAAAAATTTATACAATAATTAAATAAACATTTATAGCTGAAATTATAAAGAATACATAATATTTATTTAAAATCCATAGCAAAATATTATTATTGTCTAGGGTTATTCCTTTCTTCCCTTTCCCAATTTTCATTAGCATTTTTTCTTGAATTTCATAAAAAAGTCGAGAATTTTTGCACATAAAAATTTTATTTAATTTTTTCATATGAAACTTAAAGTTTTCGCTTATTTGTATCACTTCTTAGTTGTTTTTATTTCATATTGATGTTGATAACATAATAGTTACATCCGTTTCTATTTCACTGTAATTTCATGCGGCTCTACTGATACTGATTAAAAATCTGTTAAGTGATCATCCGTTTACTGATTTTGATAAAATAAGTTGTATTTTAAGATTCTTTACTGATTTTGATGTAAAAAGATCAATTTTCTTAACATCAGTTTTCTGATTTTGATAACAATTCAATTTCGTTAAAGCTTTCAACGTCAACTTTTGAGCGTCTCATTCCTAGTTTCAAAGCCAAGAAATTATCCCATCAGCCATCATATCTTTTACTACAAAAACTCTTCTGAATGTATTTTTAATACTTTATCAACATTCATGATTTATTTTAAAATGTAACTATCAAAATAATTCTGAATTTGATTTCAATAAAACAGAATTCACGAATACATAAAAAAATTATCAAAAATATTTAAATATCTGAAATATTCATTTTTATGTTCTCATAATTTAAGATTATTTTATGTATAAAACATTTTATTTATTTATTAAACTATATTATTGATTAACTACAAAAAATTTTAATTATATATAAATGGGATTGGTAGTGAGGTTGGATATTCGTGACAGCGAAGTAAATAATAATATGAACGAAAATATATTTATTAAAAAGAGAAAGTATAAACTATTAGACACAACGGAAGCATACACGTGTACAATATAGAGGTCCCAACAAAACTGACTCTTCTTCGTATGCTTCCTTACTTCATCACCTCGTATTGTCTAACTCCCGTTACACGCATGTACATGCTTACATGGTCCTGTCCGAACTTGTCGCGCGCATGATCTATCTCGTGCGGCTTCGTTGGGACTTCTCACGCACGTTCTTACACTCAGCACTGTCAATATACATGCACTCTGTCTCTCCCTCTCTCTCTCTCTCTCTCTCTCTCCCTCTCTACCCCCCCCCCCCACACACATTTTGTTATTTAACGTCGTTCTGTTTATGCTTCCAAATACCGGTGCTAATCAGCGACGAAGGTCTACGATGTGTTTGTAAACAAAGCACATGTAAATTATTACAGAGGTGCTTGTGTCCATCGGCCAAGACGGGGATTTGAATTCGGATCACCAAGTTACTAGTCCTTCGCTCTAGCGATCGAGACATTGTAGGCCACAATTTTATATTTAATATGTATGTAGCAATTAAAAACTGCTTCACTTCAGAATAGTTTTTTTGAAGTACATTAGTTGCACTTGTTAATAAGTGTACAAGTTTTGTAACCATTATCACAACTTTTTCAAAACACCATTCAGTAATGAATCGTGTGCAATTTACCAACGGTAGGTCATAATAAAACTTGATTTCATAAGTACTTTCTATCAATACAAAGTAATTTAACTGACTTTAATTATTATTAAGTATTAATTACTGTTAGAAAATTCAGGAAAGAAAGGGGGAGCGGAAAAATGAACTCACACATTAAGTCACATTGAGTTATTCTGTATTGATCTTTAGATTGTACTTAAGCTCACTTGACGCCGGCGTTGCTGCTGAGGAGGCGTTGACTGTAGAATCCTTCTTGTACAGTGAGACATCCACATACAAGCGTATCCGTAAGAGCACTAAGCTCCTCTCCCGCTCCCGACTCTCTCTCGTACTGTCACGCGCGAGAAAAAGGGGGAGCACAGTCGCTCACTATTTACCCACTTGTCAATTGGCCGAGCTTACAGACGCCTACAAATCCACCCTTGCTCCTTGAGCAAGGATGGATCGATGATGACCACGGCATCGTTGACAGCCACTTCTTTACGGGGGCGTAACCACTTCCAACGCTGCTGGAGCGTGATTGAACATTCACGGCTCCACCGGGCCCAAAAGTGATTGCGCAGCACTTGCACCCGTCGCCAGTGGGTTGCGTTATCGAGATTGTTATCGGCGTTAGTTGGATGTGGATGATCTATCAGAGGAGCCCCTATGAGGAAGTGTCCAGGAATGAATATTGGCCAAACTTACAGAGGCGGAACGCCAAGAAGAGGGAGAAAGAAAATTAAACAATTACAATAATGCGTAAATTCATCAATGAATCAATCTAATTTGAATCTTAGAAAAAATGAAGATAAAGTTCAAACTTCGAAGATAAGTTTCAATAATTCAAATTGTCACAGAATAATACGTTAAATTATAGTTAATTCCTTTTAAAATTAAAATTCGATTTTTTTAACAAAATAATAATAACATTTAAAAAATAATTTGGCATTAAAAACAAGTATGTTCGTCCAGGGTAATCTCCAACTTGAACAAAATGAAATGCTAATTTTAGCAAACAGAGTAATTTGCATTGCAAATTAACATTGTGTAATCTACAATTTGGATTTTATATGTTCTCATCACCTTATGTTAATTTTCAGTATAGTATCAAATAAATAAAAAATAAATTGAAACATAAATAAATTCTTAATGGTTATATAGAAAATAAAATGTGTGTGTGTGTGTGTGTGTGTGTGTGTGTGTGTGCGCGCGCGCGCGCGTAAGGCTGATAAGAACTGTGTCATCTTGTACGGATAATGTGCGTAAGTGTGTACTTTAATCTGTTATAAAGTCAGCCAATCCAGAGTTTTGTATGTGAAAGATAAAAAAAATACCAACATTTTCTTTTTCTTTTATGTTCATCACGACTTTCCAATATGATGACTTCTAGCAGTAGTATGTGTTCCAAGCACTAGTGGGATTATCGATGTACCTGTTTCACTCTTTTTTCTTTTATTAATTTTGCTTTTAATTAGTAATTTGCATATTTTTTAAAGATTTTATTTTGAAATGCAAAAACAAATTGATTCCCACAAACAATAAAATAACACTGATATCACTTATTCTTTTGCTATTATCATTAATACATAAGTGAAGGATCAAACCTGTTAATTCGAAAGTATTGATTTATGATCCAATTGTCTTTTAAAAGGATAGTTATATGTAAGCCTTTCAAAGATTGGGATTTTTGAAAATATGTTTGCTATATTATTATAAACGAATAAAATATAGTTGAAATATAATAATGAAATATAACAGATTTATTGAAATTTGATAATGTTAAAATGAACGGGACCTTTTTAACATTTTCGTAAAAATAATTTACTACATACAAAGTAATCTGTTTATTGAATTATCCCGGGCGAAATCGAAATGGAGGATGTTAGTAAGTTATGTTATTAATAATGCGTTAAATACAATTCCACATTAGACGTAGATTTCAACTTACTGCTAAAGTGTAAGGATGTACTTGTTCGAAATAAATAGCTTTCCAATTAAAATTTTTCTGATATTTTTTCCAAGTGGCATGCTCATAACCATAATAATGCCTGTATTTTATGCATTAAAATAAAAATGTGATTACTGCCCCCAAGCGAAAACTTCAGTAAAGGCATAAAATATTAAATCAGAAAATTCTACGAGGAAGTCTGAGGGAAGCTTTGTTGTTGTAACTAAATCAACAAGTAGTAAGTCAATCTCCTATCTTTTTAACCACTTCTCTGCTTGTTTTGAGTACGTTCATTGCGTTGTTAGGAAAAATAGATGCTGGAATGGAATTAATTGAATAAAAAAGATATAGAGCCAGTATTAAGGCTAAATTAATAAGATTTCGTAATTTTTTACATGAGGATCATATAACTACTACTATTATAACTATAACAGTACCCGTATTGTGTACATTAAAATAAAAATCTGTTGACTGAGATATAGAGAAAGCTATACTAAAGGCATGAAGTATTCAACATTTGTACGATTCTACTATTTTTTAAAGAACTAATTATTGTTTAGTACTTAATAATAGAGGTTTAATATCGTAGAGTAGTACGAGAGCGACTTTATGTAAATCAAGGACTAGAAATAACATGTTATATTCGACACAATAAAAAATTGAATATCCTGGATACTTCTAAAATTAATCATATGAACGATTCAGAATCTTTACTAATAAATATAAAATGCAAGCAAACATTTCTATTAGGCGAGGTTTACCGTTGTCCTAAAACGCACTTGTCAAATTTTTTTGCCTTTTATAAATTCCAGTTTAACATGTAGAGATTACTAGGCTAATCACTTTCGTGTATTATTGAACGAATACTCCTCAGATCTGACTTCATTCAGAATTACCCATCATTACATAGTGAGGGATACTTTGTTTGGTATTATTATTACAGACTCAAAAGATAAAGTCTAATCATGCAAAAACAGCGGCTGGTTGATGAAGATTATAATCATCTGATTATACAATAGTTTCAACGTGCCTAGTACAAAAAGCATCCAGATATTATCACGTTTTTCCGAAATTTTTCGCCTGAAATATACTTAGAAATTTTATGCCAACATTGACAATATTTTCACAACATGCTCACCAGCAGGTGTAAAGTATTTAGTAGACCTTTTTCGAAATATATCTTTAGAATTATTAGATAAATGCGCACTTTTTTCTTTTTATTTGCTGAAAATATAACCTACACCTTGTATATAATATATATATGTATATATATGTAATATATATATATATATATATGTAATATATATATGTATATTGTGAAAGAAAACTCTGTACCTACATAATAATAAAGTAAATTTATTGAATATAAACGTATAAATATACAGTAATATAGTATAAAATGGAAACTAAACTAGGCTTTAGCTTATGACTGTTTTATACAGCATCGAAACAAGAAGTAAGATTTGCCCTCCGCTGAGGGTATTACAATACTTCGGAGACGCATCTGTTTTCATACAAGAACAAACTTGATCGATGTACTGTTACATATTGTGTACTTGTCCGCTCTCACTACCTATACATCACGCTCTCACTCAAGTATACAATATTGCACATGCAATATAATTGGCAAGTCTGTGAATTCGACAAGCTTATTTTAAATATGGGGGATTCTCCGATATTTCAAATTATCTATTTAGAATTTGCTTCGAAATTCAACACTCTCACTTAATTTGAAATTTCTGAAATACCTAACCGTGGGCGCAAGAAACAAAATTGTTGTTTTGCCAACGGTTTCGTAAAAATTTCAGCTAATTGTAGATTAGACTTTACATACTGTATTTTGATTTCTTTACGATTAATCACTTCACGAACAAAATGAAATCTAGCATCAATATGTTTATATCGCTTATGGAACTCAGAATTATTTGCTAATTTTATTGCCGACTGATTATCTACAAGTATATAAATTGAATCGCGAGCAATTCCTGATTCGCTTAACAACTGTCGTAACCATATAGCTTCTTTTACTCCCTCTGTTAATGCAATATATTCAGCTTCTTTTGTTGACAAGAAAACTACATTGGTAATAGAAATTCAGCTTCTGTTGTTGACAAGAAAACTAATTGGACCCCCGTTTAATAAAAATATGAACCCGCTCCGCGATCTTCGCGTTTCTAAGCATCCAACGTAATCTGCGTTCGTATAACCACATATTTTCGAACTCCCACTGTTACCGAAAACTATTCCAAAATCACGCGTGCCTATTAAATAACGAATAATTCTTTGAACTGCTTTTCAGTATTCCTGGCTATAGCAATTCAAAAACTGGTTGACGTAATTTACCACATACTCAATATCGGGTCCGCACACTCGAGCGGCAAATAAAAGTGAGCCGATGGCTTCCCGTACGGTATAAGCTCATTATCTATAGATGCACTCATTTCTTTATTCAACACTAAGCCGGGTTTCGCGGGAACACTGATTTCAAATGCATCGCTCATATAAAATTTGTTTATAATTTTTTCAACATATGTTGTTTGGTTAATCATTATGATACGCTTATATCGATCACGCTTTATCACCATTCCTACAAATTCATGAACTTGATTCACGGTTATTCGGAAATCACTTTTAAATGACTAATAACAGCATCAACTGCCTCTTGACTTTTACAGATCATCAAGCCGATAGCTACATAAGAGTGCTAAATATATTACAAAACCTTTAACTTTACCGATAAATATACACTTATCACTTTCACTGCTCTTGAAATTAAAGTTTTTCAGAAATCCTACAAATTTCTCACTCCAGTACCGCGGGGACTGCTTCAGACCATACAAACTCCTATTTAATCTGCATACGAGATTATTATTTTCTTCATTAACGCAGCCTTCTGGTTACTGCAAATAAATCTCTTCTCGAAGATCGCCATAAGAAAATCTGTCTTTACGTCGAACTTGTCATTTCAAGGTCCTCTTTCGCCGCTACAGCTAACATTATACGGATCGACTCATAGCGCACAACCGGAGAAAATATATCATAGAAATCTATGCCGTCTCGTTGAACATAGCATTTGGCAACCAGGCGTGCTTTGTATCTAATATTGTTATTTGCATTTCGCTTAATTGCAAATACCCACTTGCATCCGATTACGCACTTTCCTTTTAGCAATTCTACTGTCGCCCACGATTAATTTTTTATAAGCGCATTGACTTCTTCTCTCATGGCTTCCTTCCATCGTGCTGTATCAGGACTACGCATTGCCTTCGCGTAGGTCAAAGACACGGCGTCTGCGACATAGGCTATGGACACCACGTAACGGTCGATTGCATTCAGTTGAGCTCTATCGCGCAAGCGTCTGCATATCAGCTCTTCTAGTATGGCTTCTGGAACGTTCTCCATACGTTCTCCCCTACCCATCTACGTTTTCTCCAACTTCATCAATATTTTGTTGATCAAAATGGGTGATATCAACAGCTTGTTGGCGATTTCTTGCACGTTCCTGAGTCAATACGTTGTATCGAGAATCTGCTAAATTGAAGTTCAGTTGAAAGCAGTAGATTCTTTATATTTATTTCTACTACTTTTCTCGTCAAAATCAAAATCACAGCTTACATGAACTTTACGTAACTTCGAATCCCAAAATCTATAATTTTTGGATTCTCCTTCGTAACCGACAAAAACAAGTGGCTTACTTTTTGGTATATTTAAATATGCATTTATACTAAATATGCGAAAATGACTTACGTCTGGGTTACGTTTAAACCATTCCTCATATGGCGTAGAGTTATGCCTTTGCGTCGCTACACGATTCAGTACGTAGCACGCCGTGTTGACTGCTTCAGGTGAAAGTTGATCATCAAGCCCACTGCTGATAAGCATCGTTCGTGCACTTTCTACAATGGTCCGCAATTCTCGTAAAGTGCAACCATTTTATTCATGAATATAAGCTGACGAAAATTCATGAACTATGCCGGCATTTGTCGTACGGTTACGAAAATCCTCTGCTGTATATTCGCGGCCATTGTCCGAAGGCAAAACTTTGATTTTCTTGCCCGTTTGAGTTTGTGCCAATTTTTCAAACTCCTGAAATTTTCCAAACACTTTAGACTTGTGTCTTAGAAAATAAATTTTTCTAAATAATAATCCTCGAATAGTACAAAATAACGAGAGCTACGTGGAGATTCCGCGTTAATAGGTCAACAAACATCTGTGTGAATTTTCTCGCCAGGCATATAGTTGCAGTTGCGTACGACGCGCGGATGAGGTTTGCGTGTTTGTACATACACGCCGTGCATTGAAAGTCTTCATCTTTTTCAAATTGAAGCAATTTATTACAGAGCACTGGTTTTTTATTTACTAGAGCGCACATATTAATGTGCCCCATACGGTAGTGCAAAAGCTTTAGTTTGATTTTCTTCAATTCCACGATGTTAGACTCAGCGAGTGTTACAAGGTCGAATTGCATCTTAAAAAGACCTCTGTGCCTTACGCCGCTTGATGTGCGTTGGCCGTTATTATCATACACTTCACAATACGTTTCCTACGCATAAAATGAAAACATTTTATCGTTGATAGTTGCGATAGAAAACAAGTTCATTCACAACTCTGGTACATAAAGCACATTTTCCATTAGTCTTTCGATGAAATTTCCTTTTATTTCTTCTTTTATTAGTACAGTGCCTATTCCTGCTGTGAGCAAGATTTTGTCATCTGTTATTTTTACATAGCGAGTTTCACTGACAGGATTCAAAGACTTGAAAAATACTCTTCTGAAGGTCATGTGCATGTTTACACTTGAATCAGCGATCCATATATCTTCATCATCTGTCGTTTTCGAGTAAAATAGACTCACATCATTAATGTTTGCCGACGCTATGTATTAGGTTGTCAAATATCTCCCTTCCGCTTTTTTGCTCTTCATTCAATACTTTATAAATAGTGTTTCAGTGGTCGGATTTACTTTAAATATGCGCCGTTTTATTCGCTAATCTGTTTCCATCTAGACGGAAACTTTATAATACCCCTCTCGTAGAAACCCGTCTCCTTATTTGCGAGGAACTCGGACAGTCACTTTTCACAAGCCTCTTTTGAGTCCAATTTTTCAAAGGGTGTTCGACATGAACAGGAACAGGTGGTATATTGGCGTTATGTCCTGGCTATATGGTGCATGTGATAAAACCTTCCATACGAACTCCCATAGCTTCTGACGTGTTATCAACGCAGTGTGTGGTCTGGCGTTGACCTGGTGGAACACTACACCCTTCCTGTTGGCCAATTGTGGACGCTTCTGGTCGATAGCCTGCTTCAAGCGGTCCAGTTGTTCACAGTAGATGGTAGAATTAAGCGTCTAGCCATATGGGAGCAGCTCATAGCGAATGATTCCCTTCCATCCCACCAAACACACAGCAAAACCTTCCTGGCCGTCAATCCCGGCTTGGCCACTGTTTGGGATGGTCCACCGGCCTTGAACCACGACCGTTTTCGCTTGATATTTTCGTATGTGATCTATTTTTCATTGCCAGTCACCACCCGCTTCCAAAATGGATCGAGTTCGTTCCGTTTCAGCAGGACATCGCAGGCGTTGATTCGGTCTAGAAAGTTTTTTTGCGTCACATCATGCGGTATCCAAACATCAAGCATTTTTTGTATCCAGCCTTCTGTAGATGATTTAAAATGATTTGGTGACTAAATCTCATCTGCTGAGTGATGTCACGAGATGCCACATGCCGGTTGAACTCGATCAATTTCATAATTTAATCGGCATTCGTCGTCACAGGTCTTCCGCCGGCTGGCTTATCCATTGTGCCGTTTTCACCGTCTCTGAATCGTCGAAACCATTCCTCTGCGGTTCGAAGTGATAGCGTGCCATCCCCAAAACACCATTAATCTCACGGAACGTTTCTCTAGAGGATTTTCTTTTGACGAAGGAAAACTTTAAAATAGCGCGAATTTCAGCGTTAGTGAACTCCATGTTTACACGTCTATAACTTTTGAACGCAATATCCAAACTAATCATGCATAGCGTCGTTTTGTACGTTATATCAAGACGTTTCAAATGATGTATAGTATTGCCAGATACGAGCTCTGTAGCGCTTTGTACATATCTGCGAAATTCATAAGACAAAAAGGCGGAAGGGAGATATTTGACAACCTAATATAAAGATTCTCTCTGCGAATCGCTGCTCTTTTTGTTGAAGCATTCACTCGCGCGCTCTTACTTTCTGTACATCACGCTCTCACTCAAGTATACAATATTGCACATGCAATATGATTGACCAGTCTGCGAATCCGACAAGCTTACTTTAATTATGGGGGATTCCTCGGCATTTCAAATTATCTATTTAGAATTTGCCTCGAATATATATATATATATATATATATATATATATATATAATCGTATCGTATCGTATTG
Organism: Sycobia sp. Sy_11; assembly: GCA_018907035.1. Taxonomy (NCBI): domain Eukaryota; kingdom Metazoa; phylum Arthropoda; class Insecta; order Hymenoptera; family Epichrysomallidae; genus Sycobia; species Sycobia sp. Sy_11. The sequence continues at coordinate 247,283 of JACCIC010000171.1, read as the reverse complement.
TACCGTAGCTTATCTTATCTATCCTATTTTATCCCTGGTAGTAATGCTAAACATTTTTAAGCCATAAACAAGCTATTTCGATATGGAGAAACCTAGAAGTACGGTATTAATATTCAGGAGTCACTAGAAATATATGAAATGTTTTTACCGGTCATTTTGGCCAATTTATAGATACATTTTCTAAACCAATTTTTTTTAAGTATTTAAGGCCCATAACAGTTAGTTTCGTATCAATGTATTTTTGATTAAGACTAAAATTTATCTTGAAATAAGGTTGAAACTAGGTATAATATATAGCATTGCTAAAAAATTAATTGTTATGCATTGTTATATAAATTCATTGACATTAATAGTTACTTTTAATTTATAAATTGTAAATTTGTATCGAGTTCCTAATACATATAATACATATTAAACGCATTGAAAATAGTTTATACATTCGCATACAATGTTTATACATTCGCATACAATCTATAAATCAATAGCTTAGACATCGAAGAACATGTATGTAATGTTTCAAACAAAAATTCGAACTCTAAGTAATTCAAAAGAGTGCCAGACGCTGACGTTCCGGCTGAGCATAATTGGCGTTTCGGAGCACTGTGCGCGGCAAAAGGCTCGCGCGCTCGGAAAACTGAAAGGTTTTAAACACGAATCTGCATCACCCCAAGACGTTCTGGATGCTATAAAGCCGATATATACCGATCTCAGTCGTGACGATCTTTTAAAACGATGCTTGGGTTCTTTCAATCAGAATAATAACGAAAGCTTCAACAACATTATCTGGAAATTCGCGCCGAAATCAACGTTCAGTGGAGTAAGAACTGTACATATTGCAGCAAACATAGTTACTATTATATTTAATAATGGTCACACAGTACTTCTACGTGTGTTAGAATTCATGGCAGTCCGTATCGGAATCTTTACGATTACTCTCAAAAGATTGACAAAGAACTCATCAATTACGCGAATCGTCATACACAGGCAAACATGCATGAAGGAAGTTTGCATGCCGAGGAATTGCGCCAAAAACAAATGATGCATGCGGAAGAGCTGCTCTACGGCCCTGGGATTGCCGAGTAACAAAATAAATCAAATAAGACCTTTTTTACTACCTTTTTTAATTCGATTTGCCCCTTTCAAAACTTAAAACGCGATTATCTAAAAACCATGTTTTTTGACCGCGTTGACAGCATAACTGGAAAAGTTTTTATCCGATCGACCTGATTAAAATTGCATTCTATTCGGGAATAGTGTCGCTTCTGCTCGACGTAGATGTTTTTCGATATATGCCAAACTTTTTTTTTTATAAATAATTTAGTGAAAAATTTTACGTGAAAAAAAAAAACTTTTTCTTCAAACAGCCGCCATTTTGTTCTAATCAATATTTTTAAAATCTCCTACGTCAAACAGTAGCCAGTAATGTATATTTCAAGAATCTTTTTTGTTTTTTGCTCTAGGAGGCTCCGTTGTGCTGATTTGCTGTCAACGCGACAAAGGTCATTTTAAAAAGGCGCCATTTTAGATCAACTACAGAATACAAACATGGCCGCCAAAAAAAAAAAATAAATTTTTTCGATAATTTAAACATTTATTAACATATGTGTAAAGCTTCATGTAAATCGGAACGTCCATTTTTTTTAATGAATAAAATTAAAATCATATGAAAAATCGCAGTTTACAGTGTTTAGGCCCCTTAATCGAGTTTATATAATAACCAAGGTAATTTTTTGTCACTTGCGGGAGTTTCCAGTCACCAGACATGCAGTATGTGCACTCTGCATAAATTAAAAATTCCGATATAAACTCAAATTCACACGAATTTTAAAATATTTTCAAAAAACAATAAAATTATATTATTTATTAAATTACTTATTTTATAAATAATTAGAATAATATCTTTAATTAAGTATCAATAACTGAAGCAAGTATAAGATAACAAAACATAATATTTTTGAAGGTCTTTCATCAGTAATGTTATCATAATTGAAACAGTAAAAATTATTTTTAAATAAATGTGTACTTTTGATCTTGATATTAGTTATTTCTTGAAACGTTCTAATGTACGTGCGTGTGCTGTCTGAGTAGCCAAAGCTAACTGCAAATTGATGTAACAGTAGCCTAATGTCGTAACTCTTTATCTTCTAAATTTAATTTATTTATCAAATTGTATATAAATCTACTTCGTTGATATTGAAAAATGCCAAATCAGAATGTTGATCAAAAACAAAAGAATAACGGTCAAAGAAAGTATATTAAATAATACTTACAGTTTCTTTCTGAATAACAAAAATCTTTTATATTCTTTCAATTTGAATTTTCTAACTAATATATAGAATCAAGATGATTATTTATTTAGAATTCAATTCCCTTTCTTATCGTTTAAAATATTTTTTTATGTGTTCTTTGTCATAGTTAAAATAAGAAAATGTTTAAAGCCATATTGATTTATAAAAATCCTTCTACAACACCTATGTATAATATACAATAACCCTAATATATTGAGGCCTACGATGGCTCGATGGCTAGAACGAAGGACGCAACTTGGTGATCCCAGTTCAAATCCCGGTCTCGGCAGATTAACACAAGCATCGCTGTAATCATTTACATGTGCTTTGTTTACAAACACATCGTAGACCTCCGTCGCTGATTAGCACCAGTATTTGGAATCATAAATAGAGCGACGTTAAATAATATAAAAAAACCCTGACATAATAATAATAATAATAATAATAATAATAATAATAATAATAATCTCATACTATTTTGAATTACGCGTGCATCGCCTTGTCGAACGTCGTCTGTCAATTCGCCTGTACGGCAGACATTGTACTACCCGCTATAACGCTGTAACACACGATATAATCGCTTTTATAATTAAATATTTCTGCAAAATCAGAATTGACACTTAACTTTCAAAATATCATTAAAATCTGTAGGAAAGAATCAATACGCGTCTCATTTATGAATAGGATCTTTCGTTGTTTTAAAAAGTTATTAATAAAATAAATCTAATTTCCGGTGGGTTTCTCATAAGAGGTAATGCGAAACCAAGTTTAATTTCTGATATTGAAAAGGCTCATTCTCGAAACAGACTTTATTATTCTTTTATAATTTTTCAAAACTATTTACGTATCGTATGATGTTCCATTTATAATATAAAGAACATAATATTATAATATTGTATAAATATTAATTTTTTTGATTGTAGTAATTGAAACTTACATTCGAATCAAAATGTTCATTTACTAGTCAGAAATAAGGTTCCAGCTTAAAGCCTAGTTTCTACTTTCTAGTTTCTATTTTCTCATTTTATTGACAATTTTCACATTTTTCATTCTAAGATTTACCTAATTTTAAGCTATCATAGTTGATTCTATTTTTAATACCTAGTAACTACTTTCCAACCTATTGAAAATTGTTACATTTCTACCAGGGATCCCGATCAGAAAAACTTTAGTGCTGTCTTAACCGTTCATAATGCCTTTATAATAATTTTTGTAGAGCCCTTATAAGGCATTTAGCTGTGCGTAAAACCAGGGCTTCAATTACAAAACTGTCTTGTTGCCTTTAAGAAATTAAATAGGTTTAGTCGCAGTTTTTATTAAAGCCTAGGAGAGAGCGCAACCGCATAACAAGTAAAAAAATGTTTGTTTTGTAGCCTTCAAACTTGTTCGAGTAGTTTCTAACGTATATCTTGTGCGGTGTTTTTTGAATTATAAACAATGAATAGAAAATTAAACGAATATGAGTTATATAATAAGTTAAGAGCTAAAGTTTATGTGAAAAGAATTCAGTTTCACATGATTTAGATAATTTTGACAAGGAGAATGATAATGATGATATAGAAATAGAAGAAAATTTAAATGAAATTTTGGAGACAATTCTTTAAATAAAGTAAAAAAGAAAATGTTTGTGTTGATATAATATAAATGTAGATTATTAAGTTGAAATCATTGAAATAAATATTATAACATAATATCTAAATTATTATTTTAAAACCTACATAATTGTTCAGTTTATATCTCGTATTTGTATTTTTTTATCAATAAAATTCATAACCTAAAACTCATAAAAAATTGTAAGTAATGTCAATTTGAAAACATATGCGACATTGCATATTAAAATTAATGCGTATATTTATTTTGGCTCCTATAAATTTTTAATTGTACTTCTTCCGCCGTCTTATATGTCCATTATGGATTGAACCGTACGTGCTCTTGCACAAATAATAAATATTAAAAGAAACTGTTAGCTTCCAAGTGCCGCTCATGTTTCTTACATATTTGTTAAGGACCGCTACCTGTGTAAGGACTGTTAGAGGCGGTATTAATAAACAGCGTGAGACGAAAATGCAGTCGATTCCGATTCTATCCATTTTGAACTAAGATCAGGTATACGTTTGAGTATACTCAATACCTGAGGATTCCTAGCGAAAGGCGATGCGGTCATCTCTCGCGGTTTTTTGAGTCAAACTCGGTTTGATGCTTGCATTGTAACAGTCGACCGGGCAACTGTACAAATCGTTTGCGTATATATTTCTAGTGTATTATCCATGTACTTTTTGAAACTGTTCATTAAATAAATTGTTTTAGTATTATTAACTGCAAATTCAAGGTTTATAAGATTGTTTATGTACACATCACCTAATTTAGTAAATTTCAACATTGATCCTTCGATCCCGATATATTATTTGTATGACGCTAGTGATACAGAACTTTTATGCACTAATTATTTGAAAACATAACATAAGTACGTTTAAACCTGCTACTTATGAAACTAAGAAGCAGCCAGAAGCTTGTTGAACAGAAGCAAGTTAATTTGTGAATTCACAGTCGTTTTTAAGTATTTGTATTTTTACATTACATTTTGTCGTGAAAAGTGAATATGTATATATCAGCAGGAGTTATTGTTCATTGATCTGATAAATGAACTGATTTATGCACGGCGGGCGGTTCCACTGACGCTTAAGAGACAGTACCATAGATCTATCGATGATGTACCACATGGAAATCATCCACATTGACGCATCAAAGCACTTTCTGAATAAGGCCATCAAAGGACGTCAAAGAAACAAATAAGGACATCTTTTGCTAGCAAAATTGTTAATCTCTGATATCATAATTCTCAAGTGTCAATATCCTTTCCTTTTTAATTTGGGCAAGCCTCTATTTACTATAAGTTAAGATGGAAGAATTAAAGAGAAAACGTGGGTCTCGCAAAGACAAATTAACGCGGTTCATAAATTTCTTAAATAAGAACTTTGCTGAACTCATCTTGAGAATTTGCAATTGCGTTTAGAAAACATTGAGGGATTAAATGATTTATTTGAGGAGATAGCATTTCAGATAGAAGAATTTGATAAATATATGGTAGAACAGGGACAGGCACTCCGTGAAACATTTAAAAATAGTTATTTTGAGACAATCGCTAAAACCAAGAAAATACTGGGTACCACATATTCTACATCTAGTGGCCATTCACGGAAAGGATAATCGCGAAACTCTGACGGCGATGTTACGGGGCGATGTTACAAGGGGTGTTTTTCCAAAATAAATTTACCTGTTTTCGATGGATCATACGACGGGTGGCTTAGATATCGTAATACATTTCAATCTCCTATACACGAGAATTTAGCACTATCTCCAGTCCAAAAAGTCCATTAACTTAACTCATCTATAACAGTTAATGGATTGCGCGCAATTAAAACATTAGGTATATCGGACGCAAACTATGTCATTGCATGGCAAACGCTTCACGCACGATATGAGGAAGAAGGGGCTTTGATCTAAAATGCCGGCTTTTTGAAATGTTGGTTCTACTTCGTGAGTGCCATATACGGCTCTCCAGCAACTTTTCGACAGCACGCAAAATCACTTGAGAGCGCTTGAAGCTCTAGGTGAAAGGGTTGAGCATTGGGTCACCCTTATCATATACATATTCACATCAAAGTTAAACGCATCCGTACGGCTGGAATGGGAAAAGACGTTTACTCGTTTAACCACCAATGCTACCCATAAGGATATGTGCACTTTCTTAGAAAATCATTGCAGGATTTTATACAAATTACAAGCAGACAAGACAGTTACAAGTGAAAGTAAGGGAAAGTTTAGAGTTAATGGTAAGTCGTCTGTGCGCAAAGGCAGCGATGCCGTGAATGCATATGCAATCGTAACGAAGGCATGTGTTTTATGCAAAGAACCGCATGCCTCATATACATGTGATAAATTTAAACAGCTTTCTCCGTTGGTACGTATACAAAAGGCACAGGAGCCGCGCGTATGCTACAAATACTCAGGGAAGGAATATCAGAATAGAAGTTGTACATTCTCTTCATACACTAAATGCGGAAAAAGGCACCACCACACGCTTCTGCATACGGAACAGGCACAGTAGAAAATGAAGAATACAATCAATGAAACGGAAATCAATGCATCTACAAGTAATGCACGGGACACGGATCAACTGTTTACAACTCATACTTTTACTCGATTCAATACTGAAGGCTATGTATTGCTGGCCACTGCTAGCATACTCATTTTTTATAAAAATGACAAAATTTTTTAATGCCGGGCACTGCTTAACTCGTGCTCACAGCCCAACCTTATTACATCCAAGTTATGCAAGCAATAAGGCCTACCGAAAACGAGGGCAGCAACCGCTCTGATAGAAATCGAACAAGGATGCCGCAATGTTGCGCATCAAGTAAATGTCCGAATTCAATCAAGAGTTGGCCATTTCTCGGTAACAATAACTTGTCTCGTATTAGATAAAATAAGTGACGATTAGCCTTGTTCCAAGATGAAGTCAGCTGGTATCAAGATACCAAAGGGCATACAATTAGCTAATCCCAACTACGATAAATCACGCTGGTGGATTTATTGTTAGGAATAAGACTTTTTTATCAATTATTATACGTAGGAAAATATAATCAACAAAGGGGCATCCTATATTCCAGAAGACACTGCTGAAACGGATTGTCAAGGTGAACATGAATTTTGTGCCTCTTAAAGCACCAAGCACAGTGTGTAATTTGATTAGAAATGATGAATTAAGTAGACAACTCGAGCAATTTTGGGAGGTTGGAAATTTCTGTAGAAGAAATGTTATCAAGGATTATGTATATTTTAGTGAGAGGCACTTTCGCGCAACAACTGAGCGTTATGAAGACGCTCGTTTTGTGGGCCAAAAATCAAGAACTTTTAAAGAATTATGTTTCAGTTTTTAATGAATATGAAGCCTTAGGATACATGAAAGAAATAAGGCCAGACAACTATAATGATTTGCACTTCTACATGCCGAATCACGAAGTCCTAAAGGAGGAGAACAGGACAACAAAGTTAAGAGCTGTCTTTGATGGTCCTACCAAAACATCCACGGATATCTCTTTAAACGATGTGCAGCACACCGGGCATCTCGAACAAGAAGATGTATTTGCGTTCATTAGTGGGGGAGGGTAGGTATTTAAACTTTTTTGGCTATTTTTTTTTATTTTTTTAAATAAATGCTTTATATCTCAAGAATATTGTGTCAAAAGTTAATCGGAGCAAAATTGACAATGTTGTTAGTATTTGAACATTTGTTGCTCCAAGTAAGATGTTTACATATTCGTAATTCTGCTTGACAATTATGCGGCGCGCTTACTTGGAGAGTGATTGTTTTGATTTATAAATCCTACATTCACTTCTCTTTGAAACCATCTTTTTGGACATTTCTTGTATATTTGAGCCTTACAGCCAGTACATACGTACATCAGCTAGTCTAAAAATTTTACTTTGTTTACTTTCGTACTCGATCGGTTTCCGGAAATTTTTAATGGTAAATTAATTCTTGCTGTTACTATATATATTTAGTAGCATTAAAAATGCCTCGAAAAATTACTAGAGAAGATCAAAAAAAGTCATAAGATCTTGTCTACACCGAAAAAAATAGAGCCTCCTTATAAGCGTAAAAATGACGAAGCGGAAGCTAATAAGCGTCGTAAAAAAAAAATTAAAAATAGTCTCCCGGTAGAGATAGAAGAAAATGTCGAAAAAAATTATTGAATAATAGATTTTTTTCTTGACTTTTCTACTATTTCTACTAAGTGCAATGGAAAAATTACATTCCAAACATTGAAAAAAGAAGGCCTTGGTTTTAATATTAAAGTTGCATGTGAAAAGTGTAAACAGCCTCATTACATTCCATCTAGTAAAAGAGTAGATTCTGATGTATACAATGTTAATTATCGATTTGCTTTTTTAATGTGACTGTTAGGCTTAGGCTTAGCTGGATGTAATAAGTTTTGCGGATTAATGGATTTGGCTAGTGCGTTCTTATCGAGACCAACCTATAACTCATATATGACGAAAATGTTGGAAACTATAAAAAATGCTTCTAAGAAGTTTTTTGCATTGCCTGTACAAGAAAAGAAAAAAGCAATGTCAGAAAAAAGAAACGTCAGAATTAACTGTATCAAGTGACGGAACTTGGAAAAAAGAGGTTTCAGTTCGTTATTTGGCGTTGCTTCTCTTATGGGCTTTTATACTGGTAAGGTAGTTGATATTTTTGTAAAAAGTAGTTACTGCCATGATTGTAAGATTTCGGAAAATAAACTGGATTCTGCCGAATACGAAGCATGGTGTGAAGAACATGTGAATAGCGGGAATTGCAGAGCCAACCATTCGGGACCCTCTGGCAACATGGAGGATCAGGTATAATCGAAATGTTCAAAAGATCTTTACCAAATTTTGAGGTGAAATTTCGTAATTACATTGGAGACGGTGACTCGAAGACACACAGCGGCGTTGTTAATGCAAAACCTTATGGTGAAGGTTTTACCATAAATAAAAAAGAGTGCATCAGGCATGTACAAAAGAGAATGCGGGCACGTCTGTGTGAATTAGTAAAAAAAAGCGTAATTGATATAACAACCAAGACAGGAAAAGTCGTAAAAAGAAAAAGCCTTTTTGGTAAAGGGAAGCTTAGTGCTAAAATGATAGATAAATTGATGGTTTACTATGGACTGGCTATTCGACGTAATCACGATTCAATTGATAAGATGAAAAATGCAATTTCGACTACTTATTATCACTATAGATCCACCGACAAAAACTCATAGCACAACAAATGCCCAAGTCGCGTAGACTCTTGGTGCGAATGGCAGAGAGCTGCAATTTCAGATGCTCTAAACTCTTTTGAACACAGCTATACAACACTTCCTACTGAAGTTCTTAGAGCTATTAACCCATCTATGAGGACTGGAGTAAAGACGAACTCTTGCAGCGATGTTTTGAAGGTTTCACGCAAAATAATAATGAGAGTCTCAATCAGCTATTCTCGAAAATCTCTCCAAAGTCAGTGAGTGGCACCTCTACAGTTGTTGAAATTGAAGCTAATGTAGCTGTGTGTACTTTCAATGAACGTTCTTTTGCTCTATAAGCCATTATGAAAAAGATGCAAATCAGTACAGGGTCAAGTTCCCACGAATGGGTGCGACAAGCTGAGGAGTTGCGAATAAATAGAGCAGAGGAACAAGCGTCACATGAGAGTCAAGAAGGAAGAATTTTACGTAGAAAAATACAAAAAGATGCTTTAGATCATCTAGATGAAAGTGTTTTGCTATATGGACCAGGTATTGACGATTGTATATGAACCTGAAAGAATTATAAAGTTTTATACTTTAATTGTATTTTTGTCGACTGCTTATATACAAATTAATAAATATTTTTTCATTGGTCTTACAGTTCAATTAAATCAATCGAAAACAATACGTAACAATATCAATACATATCTACATTAACATTAATACATCAATACACAAATATAATAAAAATTAAAATTAAAATTAAAAAGTATAATGACAGTCAGACTGACCTTGTGTACAGTCACCCCCGTAGACTAATCTGAAAATAAAATATTCGCTGAAAAAATTTTGTTAGTTAAGTGCAATCTGACTGTCCCCAATACCCTTGCCTAATTGATGATCCAGTCCAACCTTTCGAGCTCGCTACGGCTCCTCATCAGAGACTGTCATACAGTCATACAGTCCCTGATGAGGAGCCGTAGCGAGCTCGAAACGTTTTTGGTGTAACGCTGTCGAGTTTAGAACCAAAAATTCTAAAATAAAAAAAACTCGACAGCGTTACCTGAGAAAACATCTCTTTGAAGAATGCAATTTGGTTTTTGCGATTCCGATGATTCTGTGCTGCGTAATAGTGAACACCGCAAAACAACTTTTTCTCGAGGAGCTTCCAGAGATTCACTGTCATTTCAATATTTTTCAATGAAAATTTATGAAAATATTGTTCAAATGATACATTATAATATGCAAATTGACTGGGTAATCCGGCTATATTTGTATCGCGAGAAAAAATTCTTAAAAACATGCCTGTTATATTCTGAATTAACCTTCCCCCCCCCTAAATAAATTGTTTTAGTTTTATTAACTGCAAATTCAAGGTTTATAATATTATTTATGTACGCATCGTCTAATTTAGTAAATTGCAACAATAATCTTATTTTCCATTCAAAACTAGTAAAAAACTATTATGTATTGTGACGGGGAACGCAAGCACTGCGTGCGCTTGCTTTCCCCGTCCGGTTGCTCTCTCTCTAGCCGTAGCCTGTAAATATATGTTTGTATATTCCGATGTATAGATGTTTATATGTTACAGGCCGACGCACAACTACACCGGCGGAGAGGTAAGTGAGAGAGAGAGAGAGAGAGCGGGGAGTGGGAAGAGACGGCCGCGCGCGCGAAGAGTCAGAGAGAAAATAAGAGAGCGAGGATTGACACGCGTTTTTAGCCGGCTTTTCGCTCCACGCGCTTTGTTTTTGCTTTCGGTGTCTTGGTCATCGTTTACGGGAACACGCCTCGTGCTCCACGTGTTCCCCCTCGCTACGTACCTCTTCTTCGGGGAGTGTACATGACCAGGCGCGCGTGTTTGTGCCACGGCATTGTGGGTGCGAGTAGTGCACACGCGCTGAGGACGAGTCCGAGTGGACGAACTTGTCACCCGACCCCGTCTCCGCGGAATAACCGCCCCATCCTGGGGTTTCTGGACAGCGAAGTCACCGCCTCTCCCGATGAAGAAAGGTGCTACTACCGAACGAGGACGTGCTGCGGGGTCAACGAGCGCACCTTCGACTCGCTGTAAGTGGCAGCCCCTTTTCGCTCTCTCTCTCTCTGTCTCTCTCCTCCCTAGCTCCGCGCGCGCCGTCGCCTCGGCGACCCTCGGTCTGCGCTCGACCCGCCTTCGCGCACACGTAGTGTAAGCTAGTGAAATATTAAATCCGATTCAATTTTAATTCTGCTGTTTTCTTCTTCCGTGAACCGCGCAAATCCTGCATGCGAGTCTTTGCCCTTCGCGAACCGCCCCTCTCCTTTGCCGAATTCATTCGGAGCTAAGCCCAACCAGGCACACCTTTTGCAACGGCCGTGCCCGCCGTCCTCGTGTTCGAGGCGGACACGCGCAACGTTACATGGCGCCCAACGCGATCTCGGGATCGCACGACTTGATATAAGAATATATATACATTTATGCATATTTAATTATATATGCTATTATATATTTTATTATATATTTTATTGCATATATATATTTTATAATATATATGTCATAATATATTGTATTATATTCAGTGCCCCGGCGAATATTCGCAAGTGACGCGGATGCGCAGAAATAATTTGATAATTTTATTATATCGAAAATTGTGAAATTACACAGTGCGAACGCACTGCACATCGCGAGTGTTTACGTTGCGAGTTGGTAGATGTAAACACTCTCGAAGTCGGCTAAGGCCAACGGCAATTCGGCAAAGGCGGCTGAAAAGCAGCACAAAGAAATGTAATGCCGAATACGGTAATATAATATTTGTCCAGTTTTTCAAGCAAAACTAATTTTAAGTTAAATACACACATATACATTAATTTATATAATACTGATATATATATATTAATTGGATGTAACTTTAAAATTTAGCTTAAATTAAATATGTGAATTCCATCTAAGCTAAACTAAAATTAATCAATAATTAATTTTTAAGATAACGTAATATGAAAATATAACTGATATAAATAGATTTACATTCGCCATTATAATATAATAATAAATTTTCGCCGTTACAGGCATAAGGAATATTTAGTGTAAATTAAATATAATCAAAATTTCTCTTCTTTACACATAGTCGACTATAAATAGCGAAGTCAGCGATCTGTGTATATTCACCTACATACACCACCGCGACTCTACGCTATAAATACATCGTACATGCGACTAACGCAAATTTTTCTTTGCTCTCAATTTAATTTGATCAAAATTGATTGTTCCCTTTATGCTTTTCACTTTCTGATCTTCATTTTGATATTGTAATATCTTTAATATTTTTGCAGTATAATTTTTTCCCCCTTCTTTCAAAAATACAAAAAAAAATTTTTTTGTAAATGTGCAAAATAAAATTTTTTTGAAAAATCGGAAAATATTTAAAAATTTTTGGAAATTTTTTTTTTTTTTTAAAAACTGAAAAATAAAAATTTTTAGAAATTATAAAAGGACTAAAAATAATCTATATTTTTATTTTTTGTTTTTTTGTGTTTTCTTTTTTTTTTGTATTTTTGTATTTTTTACATTTCTTGAAAAATACAAAAAGTAAAAACTATTACAATTTCAAAATAATTTTTTTTGGAAAATCGAGAATTCGAAAGCCAAAATAAGAATTTTGGGAAAACTTTTGGTAAATTTTTTTTGAAAATTTTTGAAAATTGTTGAATTTTTTTTTCTCTTATATTTTCTGGTTTTCTGCGTCAGTCGCCCCTAATGTTTGCGTTTCCGCCCTCGCACTCCACTATCTCTTGAGATTGCCGGCTTTTAATTATTTGCTTTTAATTATTTAATTAAAAGCTTTGGCTGTAACGTTCTATTTTTCTCACGTTGTATTTTTTTTTCTTTTTCCGTTTGTTCGTTTGTCTCCTTCTAATTTTCAACTGAAGAAATAAAAGATGGCAAATCCGCCAAACGACTTTAATGACTGGCTTCAAAGCCTATGTGAGGAAGAAACAAACATAATTACAACGGAACTAGAACTAAAAAATGAGGGTTCCCCATTTCAAAGGGCTGCCAGGCCATACCGCAGACTGGCAGGAAATTATAGCCCAGGAGACTTTGTGGAATGCGAGAGTGACCATGATATTATAAAAACACGCGCGCGCAGAGATAAAAATCTATTAAAGATAATCGTCACTTCGACAATGCGCGACGCAACAAAGACTTATATTTTGGATCGAATGGAAGCGACGTACGCCGAACAAGCGGATGAATCAGCTGACATACAGCAGGCTCGGGAAGTTCATCTGAGCACAGACCAAAGAAATAGCACAGCAGCTGTTGATCACCAAATACAAAATTTGATCGACTTCAATTTGGCTGAGATAAACAGGCATGAACCGTTCGCATGGAGCACTGCCAACGAATCGCCGATTCAGGCAGCCAACACGAACGTAACTACGCCTCCCGACTCGTATGTCACGAATGACATCACACGTCAGGCGCAAGTCGCATCTCATACGACGAATACAACAGTCGAGCCTCAACCTACTGACTTCGAAAACAATGTAAACCTTCGTCAGGGATTACATAGCCTGCAAAATATGCTGCAAACTTGGATGCAACACCAAAACTGCACTGTCCAAGATTTGCAGCAGAGACAAAGTGAAATGGACGCTACGCTAGCTAGCATTCAGCAACAGCTGCAGAAATCGGCGCGACGCGACCGTGTCACTTTCCAAGGCACGTACGATCTGCAATACGCCAGGCGTCGCAGCCCTTATCCCGAAGAGGAGCGGTCGCGACTCACGCCCGAGGTCGCCGCGTACAGGAAAGACCAGAGCGTCGACCTCACCTAAATCGGAGAGGGAGCCCTCCTTCAAAGGAAAGCTGGGGCTGTAGTTGGCCTGGCCACACCTTGCGCAGCTGTCCCGAGTGTTCGGGAAATGCGAAAAAGGGCGAGTAATTGAGGTCCAACTCGCCCTTACGCTCCGTGAGACCTCTGAAGATCAGTATGCATCTGCGAGGACACAGGGTAATGATGATTACCCCCTCCTGTCTGTAAAGGAGGAGCATCACGACCGTGACTCCGCTGACTCAGCCACAAGTGTCGACCCCGATCGGTATTCACGTTGGTGGGTGCAGGTAGGCATAGGCGAGTTTCGCATTCATGCACTGCTTGATGCAGGGGCTGCTCTGACAGCTCTCGGAGCAATCGGCCTGCAGATTGCATCTGCCCTCGGTCGTCTAGTTCAACCCTTTCCTGGATCTGGCGCTCGGCTCGTCACGGGAAAAATTGAGCCGATAATAGGCCAGGTGGCCCTTCCGTTTGCCATAGCAGACGTAGAAATCGAGGTAGACGTCATCATAATTCCAGACTTGGAAAATGACTGTCTGCTCGGTGCAGACTTCTACCGCGCCTTCAATGCGGTCATCCACCCGCGCGACAACACCATGTCGATCGAGGGTTTTGCGGATTTCGTTCCGTTACAACTCTGCACCGTCTCAGTTACCTCGGCGTATTCGCTTGCCTCTATAGGCTTGGCCGATATTGATGATAGTCAACGTCGAGCTCTCGAGGAACTCCTCGACCGGATGCTGCCTCCGGCCGATCAGCCTCTGGGCTGCATGCATTTGACCGACCACGTGATCGATGTCGGCGATGCTAAGCCGATGAAGCAGCGTTATTATCCGGTCTCTCAGAAGATAGAGCTGGAAATGCATGCGCAAGTTCGCAAGATGCTTGATCAGGGCGTAATTCGCAGATTAACCAGCGAATGGTCTAGCCCCGTCGTGATGGTTCGCAAGAGCGATGGGAGCTACCGATTCTGTGTGGACTATCGCAAATTGAATTCCGTGTCCAACGTCAGCGCGTATCCGCTTCCTTACATGGACGTAATCTTACGGAAACTGAGAAATGCGCGATACATCTCCACACTGGAGCTCAGCAGCGCCTACCATGAGGCCCCTCTTCGTGAGGAATCGCGACACCTCTCTGCCTTCACGGTTCCAGGCATGGTGTTATTCGAATGGACCCGTATGCCATATGGTGTCGCCGGTGGCCCTGCCATCTTTCAGTAGTTAAGCGACAACTGATAGGCCCTGAAATGGAGCCGGTGGCCTTCGCCTACCTCGATGATGTGATCATCGCTACGGAGAGCTTTGACGAGCACCTCAGGTGGCTCGAACATATGCTGCAACGGATTTCCGATGCCGGCTTGACCATCAATCGGCAGAAGAGTAAATTCGGACTCCCAGAGGTACGGTTCCTCGGCGTCCTCGTGGATCGTGACGGTTTTCGTCCCGATCCGGATAAGATTGCACCAATCTTGACTTACGCCGCACCAAAGAACCTGAAGCAGCTCCGTAGGTTTTTAGGCCTTGCGTCCTGGTATCGCAAGTTCTTAGAGAACTTCGCAACGCTTACTGAGCCTCTCACCCGATTAACCAAGAAGAACATCAAGTACCATTGGGGAGAAGAGCAACAGCAAGCCTTCGAACAAATCCGGGCGCTCGTCGCATCTGCACCCGTCCTTTCTCGACCGTCGTTTGGAGAAACGTTCGTCATCCAGACAGACGCCAGCGACTCGGGACTAGGCGCCGTGCTCACGCAAGCTGTTGATGGCGTGGAGCGCGTGCTCTCCTACGCTAGTCGCACGATGACTGCGGCTGAGCGTAACTATTCGGTCACCGAACGTGAGTGCCTCGCCGTGCTATGGGCTGTGCGTAAATTCCGCTCGTACGTCGAGGGCTATAACTTCCAGGTGATAACCGATCACAGCAGCCTTCGTTGGCTGCACTCATTGCGCAACCCCACGGGCAGACTCGCCCGTTGGGCCTTGGAATTGCAGGGATACGACTACGAAGTCATTCATCGGAAAGGTACCTTGAATTACGTACCAGACGCCCTCTCTCGTTTGAACGAAGATGAGCCGACCTGCGAAGTCGCCTCCCTCGGCGTCATCGATGTGCAAGATCCCTGGTATTTGCGCCTTCGTAAGAAAGTGGTGAGCGATCCGACCGACCTCCCATGGTGGAAAGTCGTTGGGCAGCGACTATACTACTACCGTCCCGATCCTGCCGTCGAAGATTTAGTAGATGACCAGGATGCGTGGAAGTTAGTCGTGCCTAAAGAAGATCGTCGTACCGTTCTTCATGAATGTCATGAGGAGCCCACAGCTGGTCATTTCGGACGCCATAAAACGTATGATCGTATTGCACGATCATACTATTGGCCATCAATGCACAAAGATGTGACACAATTTGTCCGTGACTTCACCGTGTGCCAACAATGTAAGGTACAGCAGGCTGCACCAGCTGGCCTGATGGGCCATCGAACGGTCACCCGCCCTTGGGAAATAGTAGCTGGAGATGTGATGGGTCCATTTCCACGATCTACCCGAGGATACGAGTATTTGCTCGTCTTCATGGATCTATTCACTCGCTGGGTAGAGTGTATTCCCATCCAAAAGGCGAATGCGCAAACGATTCGCCGCGAGTTGAAAGATCGCGTATTTTTACGCTTTGGTACGCCCGAAGTATTCCTATCGGACAATGGCACTGAATTTCATAATAAAATCATTGAGAAATTCCTTGTAGAGCGTGGGGTGGAGCATTCCACGATACCCCCTTATCACGCTCAAGCCAATCCGGTAGAGAGGGTCAATAGGACGCTGAAGACCGCGATAATCGCCTTCATTGAGGAGTCTCACAGTACTTGGGATGCGCACATCGCCGATCTGATGTTCGCATACAATACATCCGT
Source organism: Sycobia sp. Sy_11 (assembly GCA_018907035.1). NCBI lineage: Eukaryota > Metazoa > Arthropoda > Insecta > Hymenoptera > Epichrysomallidae > Sycobia > Sycobia sp. Sy_11. Next base: position 230,495 of record JACCIC010000171.1, on the reverse strand, counting down.
ACAAGACTCCATTGGTGTAAGTCCGGCCTTCCTTAACACGGGTCGTCACCCCTCAGCCCCTGGCACGCGCCGTCGCCAGGAGGAGCAGCGCGCACAGATTGCGCAAGAAGAGGCTGCTCTACAACATTGGAAAGAGCGCATGGAGAAATTATCTGATCTCCATCTAAAGGCAGCGGAAAACTCGCAGAAAGCGCAGGCAAAGCAAGCTCGCTATTATAATGCGAGATGTCGCGACGTGCATTACGCGATTGGCGATCGCGTATGGCGGCGTAATCGCATCCTCTCGTCAGGCATACAGGGTGTCAGCGCCAAGCTGGCCCCGAAATTCGACGGGCCCTTTACCATCATGGAGAAACTCGGCACGAATGTTTATCGACTGATCGACTCTACGGGAAGAGATGCTGGTAAGCATCACGTCGCCGACCTGAAGCCCTACCATCGAGATCACGGCCCCGAAGATGATAGCAGTTCCGACACGGAAGAGCCTTCGGGCGGAGAGCGTGACTGCGATGCGTTGAATTGTAATGTCGAGGCGAGCGAGCGAATCCGCATTGTAATACCACTGGTGAGCGTACGGCGCCCTGACGACGCGCCTCGTTGTAATTCCGATACGAGCGTGCGAAGCGATACCCCCGCGGACAATGCCACGCGATCTAACACCGATATCGCACCGCGTAGATTAGGGAGACCGCATAGGTCGCGAATCGTAACCCGTCGAAGAACCCAAGCGCAAGCCCCTGCGGAGCCCAATAACAGCGAAGCCGCCTGTCATAACGACGCGCGCCTGGTGAGGCGAAAAGTAGGTCGCCCCAGGAAGAGCGGACGCTCAACAAGCCAGCTCACGCGAAGTGAATCGCCGCGAGACATGCTCTAGCATTGTAATCAAATAATAAATAAAGGTGCCCTCCAAAAACAACTGCGTCTAGGGAAGGGAGTTCTTTACCCGTCCTTCCTCATTCCGGTGATCCCCAGCGGTAGACCGCAACCACCCCAGTTCCTCATCCTGACACGATGGTCGATTCGAGAGAGAGATGTTGGGTCGAGCTGTCACGCTTCGGCTACCAGCGTCTGGAGGGGGGCGTGTGACGGGGAACGCAAGCACTGCGTGCGCTTGATTTCCCCGTCCCGTTGCTCTCTCTCTAGCCGTAGCCTGTAAATATGTGTTTGTATATTCCGATGTATAGAAATTTATATGCTACAGGCCGACGCACAACTACACCGGCGGAGAGGTAAGGCCCTAAAATAGCTCTGTAATGGCCCTAACATTTTATCTAAACTTTCAAGTCCTGGTTTCATGCACCCTTAATAGGCACCTTACTAGGGTCACATATCGATTTTAGGCTACCCGATCAGGTTCTTATAATAGCTCTAATTGCAATTGAGATCGAGATCCTATTATTATATAAAGAAACATCGTTTGTTTGCCTGTTATCGAAAATTTCATGACTTAAAACCAATCGCATTGCAATTTTGTTTTTATTAAATACGTTATAGACCCTACAGTGACGTAGGCTATGTTTTGTTTTAAAAAGAATCTTACCTTAATTAATAAATTATTAATGTGCTACTTCAAGCAGCGGAGTTCTACTTCAGCATATTAATCGCTTGTGTTACATTTAGTTTCTCTGGAGATTTTCTTCTATTTTTAATTATAATAAGTATATACAGTTAACAAAAAAAATTTCATTAAAATAAATCTTGTCTGAAAACTAATAATTTATTTTAAGAAATTCAATTCTTAATTTTGAAAAAAATTAATTGGTTTCAGATAAACATTTTTTAAAAACACAATTGTCAATATTGCATAATTCAACAAAACATAAAAAGAAACTGCAGTATTTTAACTTATTAAACAGACATTTTCGTTATTTTTAACTGCATATAAGTAAACTATATATTATATGAAATAAATAATAATTTTATCTACAAATTATTTCATCATATTTATTCTATTATATATTTAAACACTAATCCTCTGACGCTCGAACTTTACATATAATTATAATAGTTAAAGTCTTCTTATACGTATACCAGCCGATATAGTCAAGCGTTGTATGCGATTTACAATGAAAATCTTAAATTCACCTAACGAGAAATTGTTGAAACATTTGTTTTTATTAATAAATAAATTTTTTTTCTAACCGAAATATTAAATTGAGTGATATATTTATTAAATTATATTTCATAATTTTAAATAAATAAATTTGTTAAAATTTAAGTGACGTTTGCATTGACAAATAAGTAACAAAATATAGATATGACTACGTCGTGGACATATGATGTGGCTATGTCAGCTTAATAGACGTGAAAAATCGACGACTTCATTCGCTCTTTTTTTTGAAATTTTAAGAGACCTTCGCTCTCTGAATACATTGAGTATTCTCCCTTGGGAATACGCCCTTATTACATATTGCAATAGTCTTTTAGTGCAAAACTATGATTTTTTTATGGTTACTTTGTATCCAGGAGCATCTGTCATATATATAATAGTGGCATATATTACCTAAAAAAAGTTTTAGAATTATTAAGCGTAAAATATAACGCATTTACTGCGAGTATATTCACTTCTCCAAGGTCAATTTCGATAGCTTAGTAAAGGGTTACCTTTTTTAAAGATAACATAGATTGCCGAGGAAAAAATTCCACACCATGCTTTCGATGGTGCAGCGCCGAAACAAGCATTTCGAGCTTGCACCACTACATTTCCCACTGCAAAAAAAAAGAAGAACTGAGAGAAGATATTTATCCATAATGTCTGAGAAATATCTTACACTGCAGTAATCGAAATTAATGATAAATTAATAAATTCGAATTATTAAAATTCCATACATAGATACATGATCGTTCATAGACTTATATACACGTGCGCGCGTATGTGAGAAATAGAGAGAGAGAGAGAGAGAGAGAGAGAGAGAGAGAGAGAGTATAATTAAAATGATAATAGTAAATAAATTAAGCATATTACATTAAGTTAATTAATAATATAATGACTTAAATAAACTAAGCATTTACATTCAAAGAATATAAAGCAACTATATTATAAAGCGAAATCTTGATGGAAATATAAGGTACGATATCTCTTGTTGGATATAATAGTTGAAACACTCAAAAATAAAACACTTTATAATAATAATAAATTAATTCTAGTTATATTTTAAAATAAGATTCCTTTAAAACTCAAAGCAATATAGAAAGAATTGAATGATATTTAGTTCTCTGAATTATATATAAATCGTCGAGTATGATTCGTAAGAATGAAAAGAATAAGCCGTTATTTATTAAGAATAAATAGGTGATTATATCATGAAATCATATCATAATTTATATCATAGTAATTTATATATACAAAGTACACCTTTGCTTGCACACGTTAAAAAAACTATTTCTGTGGACTACTTTTTTGCTTCAACTTTGGTTAGTACCATTAATAAATATTCACGATATTCAATTTAAAGTATGAAGATATATGACATATAGATATATTTATAACTTAAATATGGCTTCTATGGGAAAATATTGCATTTTCGTATTCGAACGATATAAGACGATTGTCTAAATGTGTTTGGACAACTTCTACAAGCAGTTCTACTTTTGAACAGTAGCACACGATCTCAGGTATCTTAGGACCACTTCTACGGCAAGTTTCGAAAACCCAACCCTCCGTAGAAGTAGTCCCAAAACACCTCGGCATTGTATTCTACCTTCCCAATACGAAACTCAATACGAAACTCATCATCAAATATCATTTCGAAAGACCTGGACATTTTGAAATTTATTAATCTTGATTACTTATTATTGCTGCATTCGGAAGCTATTCCGTAGTTGTATTAAAAGAAAGATAAACAGTGGGATTATTGATTATCGGTGGGATGCATTAAAAAATAAATGGAAATGTAATGGATCCACGTGCGAACCTTGCGGAAAACATGACATAACTTGGAAATAAGTTTGACAAACACCATTTAATCTAATAGCTTGTCTTCTATTAATCAAGCCGAATTCACTTAATTTTAGTTAAATATTATGAACTCCCAGATTAAACAATTTAGATAAAATAAATCGTGATCCAGACTATTAAACACTTTAGAGAAAAAATATATAGAATCAAATTGCTTTATATGCATTCAATGCCTTGGAGGATAAAATTATTTCAGCTAAATAAGCTATGAACAGTCAATCTATTCATTACAAAACAATGCTATAAAATAACAATTTTGTCAATTAGATAATTTCGATGCAAGAATAAGATCAAAAATTGTTGCTATGGAATTCACTATGATATACGGCCGTAATTTACTAACATGATTAGCATCATCCTTTCTTAAGATAATGACAATGAACGCGCTTTTCCACAATGATGGAAATTTGCCTGATGTTAGGATCATTTTGAATAGTAATCAAAACATCTCAAATAAAACTACTTATGAACTGCGATAAACATTTCTCCATCTGTTGAGAACCCGTTAAAGGTCACTACATTTCAATATTCCGAACAGACTAAATTTAGAGCTATCAAAAATTATTTAACCAAGTTTCAGTAGAGCATGAGACAGAAAGACATTTTTTATACATGTGTTAGGCTAGTATACACAACATATCCCGAAAGTTTTAAGAATGAAGGTACAAAAGATGCAATAAATGTATAAAATTTTTCCAACAAACTTTTTATTCAAAATAGTCTTCATTAGAAGTAATATACAAGTCAGCACGATTTTTCTGTCTCTTCGTGCCGTTTAAAAACTCACAGCTTTTTGTATATCGTCTATCGATGCAAAAAGGTGCCCTTTCAAGTCCATTTTTAATTTTGGAAACAGGAAGTAATCAAACAGGGGGCTTCCAATCAGGCGAGTATGGTGGGTGGCTGAGTACAGGAACTATTTTTTTATCAAAAATTCAGTGTTAGTTGCCACGATATGTGCTAGTGCATTATCATGCAAAAGGAACGAAATACGCGCACACCTTTTTTTTAAGTCGTTCGCAACTCGAGTTACGGTTATCCTTTAACGCAGCTGCAACTTTGTTGATGCTATTGTAACTCTTCGTGATGCATGGACGCCGCTCCTTTCATCTTCTTCAACCGACTCTCTACCAGTCGTAAAGAGGTTATACTACAGAAAAATAGTAGCACGAAACATAACACATACAACATAAGAAACTTTTAACATTTACTTCGTTTTCATTGCATTTTTACCAATTAAAAAAAAAAATTTAATTGCACAACGGTATTCCATATTTTTATTCATCTTAAACAATGATAGCGAATACTTTGATACTCCCACGCAAATTGCTACTGAACAGATGTATGTAATCCGACGAAGTTGAAACTTTGTATAGAAGTAGAGGAAGCTTATGATAACTAGTGACTAAAGTTCCATGAGGATCGCGCAAGTAGTATTGATTTTATACCAGTAGTCTTACAACTTTTAGAATACACTGTGTAGTGTCGGCAACAGATCTGCAAAACAAGATTAATACGATAAAATTGAATAAGAAGTGAAATACGATGGGATGTGACACAATGAACCTGGTAAAATTATAAAATGCAACAAAAATTAAGCCAATTTTGTTATTAAGGATTCAAATTAAAAAATCTTTTGGATTCTAAAAATATAAAGTATTAAAGTATAATGACTGTGAAACCAATAAAAATGTTTATTAATTTAATTTACAACGGTCGATATAAATACAAGTTATAGTTTCTATAACTGATTTGATCATTCAAAAATTCGGTAAAAAACAAAAAACAATTTTTATCGAGCTATTTATATATGGTGTAAATGTACGTTGAAAAATCTTGAAAGATTATGATTCAGTATTATTGTTGTATTTTTCAGTGGTATGTCTAAATAATGTAAACAAGCCAAATGTATTCTGAGTTAAACTTATTTATAGAATGTCTAGAATATAATTTATTAAAGTATATATAGGAAGAAATCCTCGCCGATCTTTTCGAATAGCAGCCCGCTCTCCAGATGTGCGCGGTCTTTACATTTTATTGCAGTTCGTCTTTACGATTCATTGTCTTAGGAAAGTTGGGACTTTCTGTCCCTTCGACGAAAATACAATAGCATAATATTGTAGACGGGAAAATCTAGTAATGACTCATGCACATCTGCAGAAAAGATGTGTGAAAAGTGGGGGGGGGGCGAGGTGAAGTGTATTGAGAAGAAACGGCAACGGTAGTGAGACGACAGCGACGGAACGAAGAGGGTGGTGTGTGCGTACCGTTGGTTGTTCGTATTAATTTGTTCGTCAATGTATTTTATGTTCTTTTACTATTTGAATACACTTTTCCATTTTGTTATATATAGATTAAAGCTTCTGTTCTACATTTTTTCACCTTCTCCCTATTCGTCCTTTAAAATTAAGTTAATTATTAAATTTACAATTATTATTCGCTTATGTTTAAATGGAATTAAAACTGTTATATTACAAATACTACATGGTCATGTTGAATTTGTTTATATAATTTATGTGAGACATATTCTCTTTCGTGAACAGATATGTACAATTTCAATCAACAATAATTATCATATGATTATCTTGCTTAAAATACTTACAAAAATCTGATTATTTAGTTAATATATAACAAATTAATGAAAATTATATAATTGCAAGGTATATATACTTTGATCTCAGCTATTATAAACATACTGTTTATTAGAAAATATTAAACAGAAATTTCACATTAAATCAACTTGCAGCTTAATCATTAAATCAATACTATGACTATGAAATCGATAAATATGAAAAAACTATAACTTGATTTATTGTTGATACTAGCACAAGAAGTATGATAATATATCTAATATCTTAATGAAGACATACATTTTGGATCAAATATTATACACTTTTTTATATTTTAACTAGTACCTCTCATCTCGGCTACGCCTGATATAATAATTTAACTGATTTCTTAAACAGTTCAATAATATCTATATAAAGAATACTCTATATATAACTCTATATTCCTATAGATCATTTTACCTATCGAATCTTCCGTATAAGAAGGCGCTCTCTCAGTGCCTGCTTAAAAAACGTGCTATCTGAGCGTTCGTTTTAAAAAGGTGCTATTTTGTAAAGCAATTTTTTTGCATTTTCACTTGGCACCAGTAACTAAATATTCGCAGTAATTAATTTAAAATTCGAAAATATATGAAATATAAATTGTTGTAGCAATTTTTCTGGATAGAAAAGGCCTCTTCGACAACGTCTGGTGCCAGCGGTATGGACAATACTACAAAATAAAGCATGCCCCACGGGTCTCTACAAGTTAATAAGAGATTACCTAAAGGGCCGTCGAAATGAATAATTTATAGTAAATGTATGTATAGATCAAATAATTTATGGAGTACGTACATTATTGAAAGCATTGGAAATCTACTTCAAAGGGTTTCACACTTTTAATGCGAAGTTATACTCCTCAAAACGAGCAAATCTGGTTATTAATATAACTTGGTTTATATAAATTTAAAACAAAATGGGATAGTATAATCATAGGAATAAATAAGATTTTAAATGACTTAGGAAACAATTTAAAAGTTATAAATTCATTTATAACTTTTAAATTAATTACTTTGCATAATAACTGTATATATTTTTAAGATTTTTCAATTACAACTATACGAGAGCTTATATAAACAAAAATTTAATCTTATAGTTCAAGAAATATCATAATTATTCAATTTTTTGTTTACATGTTACTTTCATAAAATATTAGCCATGATATTCATTCACTGTCCATTATGAAAATTCTAACATTGAATTTGGTAAAATAGTTTATGCTTATATAAATAAAAAAGGGAACTGTAATACTTCATATATAAAAATGTTTATGTAAAGCAATAATTTGCACACTTGTATACATATGAAATAGACGATACAGAAACTTTGAAGTGTATAATTTACGTAAATTTACTTTCTAAAAATAGCGTTTTGGATATTTGTACTTTAAATATATTTGTAATTTATACTACGTGCGTTGCTTCTGTATCCCTCTTAGCCTACTTTACTGCTTCAGCATAATTTCTATGAACGAAATTGTAACTTTCGAGATAGTGTATAAAATAATAAATCAAAACTAAATAACAACATAAATATGTTAAGGGATGGTACAATATAAGCTTACAATAGTCATAAAAAATAATTAATTTTATTGTAATATAAATTTTAAATGCAAGTTTGAATTAATGAAAAATATTAATTAAAATACAGGCACTGTTCTATTAAATTGATCATTCTCCTTTTATTATAATATCATTAGTGGTAAATAATTTGAAAATATTTCATTTGTATTAAAAGTTAAATTTATAAAAATAATAGAACAATATACAGTTGAAATAACTAAATTTATTTTATTAATTAAGTCACATTTTAGTTCTAAGTATTGAATTGAAAATTTAGTTGATCAAAACAGTTTTTTTTCAGTGTAATGTGGGAAAACAGTTCTATGAAAATAAAATTTATTAATTATTTTGACATATACTTACCGGCCCGTTTTTGTAAATTGCGCAGCATTGTCAGACCAATTAATGATCACCCTAACCATAAGAGAACTCAATTCACCTTTGACTTGATCAAATCATATAACTGGTTAAAAACCTTCTTAAGAGTCAATGATAATTTATGTTAGTTGATTCTTTCAATTTGATATATATTTAGTAAATTTATTTTATTTTGATTATGATTGAAAGAAACTAATATTTAAAAAAAAAAGTAAAGTTTCACCAAATTAGTTATTCTTAAAAAGTTCATCTTCAATTTTAAAATAACATCGGGATTAGGGAGAGTATCAATACATGTTTATTTATTTTACAAGAGTCAACATAAGTACACACCTAGACTTCGTATTCTATCGCTCAAATACGACGTTATGATCTGTAGAAGCCGAGTGTATTACATATATATATCATATCATATCATCTCATATTTCCTATTATATCATATCATATCATATTTCATATCCTATCATATCATATCATATCATTCATATTCATATTGAATTTTGGCGTCGATTCGTAACGGTTAACGAAACTTGGGTTCACCACTACATTCCTGAAACCAAACAACAGACTAAACAGTGGATTGGACCAGGGGAACCAACTCCAAAGAAGGCAAAAACAATTTTTTCGGCGAACAAGGTTATGGCTACTGTTTTTTTGGGATGCAAGAAATATTACATATATTGATTACCTTGAAAAGGGTAAAACTGTCACTGGTCAATACTACGTAGACTTATTGCAACGTTTGTGCCACGAAGTGAAAATTAAACGACCTCATCTGGTGAAGAAAAAAATCTAGTTTCTTCACGATAACGCAAGAGCGCACACGTCAATCGTTGCGATGGCTAAAATCAACGAACTGAAGTTTGAATTGATGCGGCACCCTCCCTACTCTCCAGATATAGCCCCGAGTAACTATTATCTGTTTTCTAACCTCAAAAAATGGCTTGGCGGTACGAGATTTGCGGACAATGAAGAAGAAATCGAAGCTGTAAATGGGTATTTTGAGGAGCTTGACGACTCAGTCTATAGAGATGGCATTACTCAACTAGAACACCGCTATGAGAAATGTGTCAGCCTTGGAGGAGATTATTTTGAGAAGTAAAAAAATTCTTAAAAACGTTGTTTTTCTTGGTCAGGCCGGAAACTTATCAACCCACCCTCGTATATATATATACATATGTTGAATTAGATTAAGTTTCTTCGATAAAATGAAGCATTTACTCTGATAAAAGAAGAATCGATAAATATTGAATCTACAATTAATTAATTTTAATTTATATGTTGGACTGGAAACTATAGTGTATTTTGCGTAGTATTCAGTAAAAGCTGGTAAAAGGTACTATTTCTCAATGTTGTTTAACATTTAAATTACCATAAACTTTTCAAATCCGGGTCTGCAAGTACACGTCAAAATAACTTTTAAATTATATTTTATAGTATTGTATTCTCATGTTATAAATAAGTGAGTGTATAGGCACACTTTCAAGAAGTAAATTTTATTGAATAATAATAAGAAATAATTTTCAAACTTACACGAATTGGTACTCATACATATTTACACATACCTGACTATGTAAAAATTGATTTCAATATTTTCGTTTGTTTAAATTATAAACGATCATATCAATTTACTTTTAAAATAATTTTTGCAACAGATTTATTTTTTAGATAGGATCACTCAGACTTCTTAATTTTTGTTCAATGATACTGAAAAAGGATGTTATTAAACATGAGTATTTTGTGTAACAATATTGGAATTTTTTTATTCAATTATTATATTTCTTTAAAATTTTATCATTAAATTAAAAATATCTGTATCTGTATTTAATTATTGTTTTTATTATTTCAAAAATTTAAAAGAAATAGAAACTCTTATTAAAAAAAATTTAATGTTTGATACGTTATATATTGCTTATTTCATTTATTTACTGTCAATATCAAAGATTCAACTCCCATATGGTATATTAATTTAAATTATTTTTTAAATACCTAAAATAACTAAAAGAAATGCACATATTCGTGCACTGGATTCCGTACACACACACACGCGTTGCTTTCTCCCATCTGGCGCCTCCCCAGGTTGCGGATAGGGGATGGCTCGCTACAATTTGTAGAGGGCACTGAGGAAATAAAATACTCAGGGTGGACAGAAAAAGCTAATATGGAGGGCCTCCCGAACTTAAGGCCAATTACGATTAATGTTTGGTATAAACAAGGATATACCCCAGGGAGTAATTCCGACAAGCCGGATCAATCTTATCACCGATTTCGATAGAGTGCAAGCCTCTATGGTCGGTGATAGCCCCTTGGATTCTCGGGAGGGCAAATCAAACATCATCATAGACATTACATTGAGTACTAAAGGAGATGTCATGATGGATCAGGAAACGACGGATCGAGAAATATATATAAAAAATATATATATAATATATATATATATAAAATATACTGCGCACGCAACACTCGGACGATATATCTCCTATAACAGAAACGGAGCTAAATAATGCTTACGCTAAGATTAGAGACAATGCAATCCCTGGCCCTGATGGTATCCCTAATGCTGCAGTTAAGTTGGCGATACAAAAGAATCCATCTATATTCCTAAAAGTATATAATGCTTGTCTTCTTGAGAGTATTTTTCCTGATTGCTGGAAAACTCAAAGGTTAGTCCTGTTACCTAAGGGTAATAAGCCACTTGATGATCCGTCATCATACAGGCCATTGTGTATGCTCGATACGGTAGGTAAAATATTTGAAGAAATAATATGTAGCCGACTGGAAGCATTCACTGAAGGATTGCACGGCTTATCTTCACGCCAATTTGAATTTCGGAAATCAAAATCAACAGTCGATGCTATTAAACTGGTAGTGTGTACCGCAAGAAATGCAATCAGTGGTAAAAGATGGAAAGGTGGCACTAAAGAGTATTGTGCCATTGTCGCTCTAGATGTCAAGAATGCCTTTAATTCAGCGCGCTGGTCTTCTATTATGAATTCTCTTAAAGAGTTCGGAGTACCTGGTTATCTACAGAATGTCGTGGCCAGCTACTTTGAGAATAGGATAATATTATACCGAACGGATGAAGGTATTGTATCGCATAAGGTTACTGCGGGAGTCCCCCAGGGCTCGGTTATGGGACCTATATTGTGGAATATTATGTATGATGGCGTGTTGAGGATTCCACAACCGCCTGGTTCAATAACAGTAGGGTCCGCCGACGATATCGCTCTAGTAGTGACGGCTAAGACCCTTGATGAACTCACTAAAAATGCCAATGAGGCAATCAGCAACATCAATAGATGGATTAAGTCGACTGGTCTACAATTAGCGGAGCACAAGACAGAAGTAATTCTTGTCAGCAGTCATAAGAAGTTAGATAGTATTACTCTTAAAGTTGGTAGCTGCCGCATTAGCCGCAAAGAGCATCTAAAGATATCTGGCGAAAAAACGCAACGAATTTCAACTGCCTTGTGTCGGCTCATGCATAATATTGGTGGCCCACGCCCACCCTAGAGGAAGCTATTAGCTTATGTTGTTAATTCTGTCAGCATGTATGCAGCGCCAATCGGCACCATGTATGTGGAATTAAATCGTATTGTGAGCTGGCCATTGCGACCCGTCGCCGCTCCTGTATACGTATTATTAGTGGTTACAGGACAGTATCCACCGATGCTGCTGAGGTACTTGCCGTAATTCTTCCTTTCGATTTAGCTGCAGATGAACTGGCTAAGGCTGCACAACATATGTAAAGCTGCAGTGGATGCTCTATAAGGTGCTAAAAACGTGGAACGTCATCGTACTATAAAAATATGGCAAAAACGATGTAACGATTCTAGTAAAAGCCGATGGACTTATCGTATCCTTCCAGACATACACAGATGGATCCATGGGGAACTAGATTTCCACCTAACCCAGTTGCTGACTGAACATGGTTGTTTTACGTTCTATTTCCACCGTCTTCACCTGGATAATAATGATTTCTGCCCCATCTGTCCGACATTGGTTGAGGATGCCGAGCATATACTAGTGAGCTGCCCTCGTTTTAGAACACAACGTGAGCACTTGAGGAATATCATCAATAAGCCAATAAGACCAGAGAGCATCCTATCAATAATGCTGGAATCTTCTGAAAACTGGAAGGCAGTAGCCAGTTTCGCAAAAGAGGTGATGACCAAACTTAGAAATGCTGATAGAATTAGGTGAATGACTCAGGATGAACCAGGGTCGCTGATTCTATTTTAAGATGCAGAGGACGAACACCGAACCCCTGATCACTTTGTGGATGGGGAACGTAGGATAGTGTCATAAGAAGAGGAGCCGTATAGGCTAACTAACAGCCCCGCCGAAGTAATATTCTCGGATGCTGGTTTCGAGAGGCAACTAGTGCAGAGCTTGCTCTGCCTATGCCTAATAAACACACACACACACACACACACACACACACACACACACACACACACACACACACACACACACACACACACACACACACACACACACACACACACACACACACACACACACACACACACACACACAAGTATATACGAAATCTAGCGCACGAATATGTGCATTTATTTCAATTTTGTCTAAATGGACCTTGTTCGCGGTTCTGCCGCAGAAAAAAGTTTTTCTAGTGGCGCTGCGACGGGGAACCAAATGCGCCTATGTGCCTGGCAATTTCTATTCATCTCTGACCATACATTGCTGTTCAGGATCTATGTATAATATATGTCATAAAATGTTATGACTTATATGAAATTTTTTTGTCACAAATTTATCCTCAGCAAAATGTTAGTTTAAATAATTCGTTTTAATGTGCTCGGAAGCGTAATGAACCTTGACTGCAGTATATTAACTGGACGTGATATGGCCAAGCATCCCAACAAGTAAAAAAAATTTTCAGGAATTTATCGCCGGCTCAAATTAGGTTTAAATAAAGTTTAGATTATATAGATGAGAACAAAAAATTCGTCGGCTTTAACAATCTGGATTATAAGTTCACGGTCACCTTAACATAAAATAATACCATATTATAGAAATATAATAAAAAAATATATATATATAAATATATAAAAAAAAATATTAGTAAATTAATTATTAAAATTATTAAATTAAATTGATAATAAAACTATAAAAATCATTGTGTATGGGACAATTTTGAGTTTCTTTTTGTAAACCTTATTCTTAATAATTATAGAGAGAAATAATATGAATGATTAGCATTTCGAGTTTCTAATCAGCTCAAGTCTAACTTATATCTCAGCGATATACCTCTCCGTCCACATGCTGTAGCGTAAAGCGGGGTACAAGCGCTTTCTAATTATACATTTTGCTCATAAAATTAGAGTTCTAAAGCAAAAACATAGGAATATAAAAAATTTATTTGAGTTACGTCTAAAAATTTTCTTTAAAACATTTTTTTACGAACTAAAAATTGTTACATTATACCATGATTTTCATATAGTGAAAATACGAAGTTCTTTATAGTTGTAATGCAAAAATAATAAAAAAATTACAAAAATGTTTTACAATCGCATTTGACTTTGTCAGAGAATAACTAAAAAAATTACTTCTTACTTGCCAAGATACAATTTTTTTACATATTTATCATTTCAAGTAAAAATAATATATTCTTCCCATGCTACTATTTCACATTTTTATTTCAAATTACACTGTCATTTTTTGTAATTTTATTTTGTGAAATTAAAAATTGAAGACAATGAAATGTACTTATTAGAATGGTATTTCACTTATTAAAAATACTGCAATTAAAAAACAGCGAACAAGCATCAGCTAATAATGCAATATAGGTGAACCTGAGGTGGAATGCATCTTCATGTAAAAAAGATTATGTAAAATTTCTAATGATAATAATTGTTTAAATGACTGAAAATTTGTTTATAATCTGCAATTAATAGAAAACATAAAAATTTAAGGAACAATACTAATTGTTTACGTAAATCAACTATAAATAACTTTTTGAAAATAAGCTAGTGATAATGACAAATTTGAGTAAATTTTAATCAATAAAGCAGCTATTTATGAGATTTTATCAATTTGTAATTACCATTATTTGATTCATATTATTTTTAAATACTTTTTATAATGAACTTTGAAAAATGTTCATATTGAGGTGATATGGGTTTTCAAAATTGGGTGCAATAGGTCTACGGTAAGGGCGCATAAATATGGTTGTGTGCGCGTGTGCGCGGGCGTATTAACCAGCACAAGCAAGAATATTTGGTAAGAACATTCTTGTCAGTTTAAAATTTGAAAATTTTGACAGAATTCTTTTAGCTCTCGCAGCTGTCACTTCGCCTTTCCTCATTTCTATGAATTAAATTTTATATCTCGCATATCATGATATTTAATTAAGTATATACATAAAAACTTTTATAAACTGTTACAACAATTATTTTTTTCTTTTGTGGTTTTTACTTAAATTGAAATGTTATTGTCCTCGTTATTAAAATGAAAATTATTTTCAGTACAACTTAATTTAATAAAATTTATTGTTATCGATGTAAAGAATTATCCATGTAATTTATAAAAAGAATAAATTCTGAATTCTCAGAATACTTCTTACGTTCGATAATAATAATTACCTTATTCATATCAAATTAATACTTTTTAAATTTTACTTGTAAAAAATTAATGGTTTACAAAATAAAATAGGATTCTTTCTGTTAATTATGAAATATTTACCCAAAGTAACTATTTCTTTTTTGAATTTCAAGTACTCGCATTTTAAAAAATTATTAAAATAATTTTTTAATTTATTAATAATTAAATTGTAATTTATCAATAATTTATTCAATTTTCGATATTTTAAACTTACTTTATTTGCGCAGCGTCCAACCCATTACAAAACGTATAGCTCACACCACCCTAATCCCGAATCCAGTTTGCCCCACATTCGGGGGAATGGGTTTTCTGAAGCTGATAAAGCTTATATTAACTATAAAAAACCTCTTAAAAATTTCATACTCATACCGCTCCGGATTCCGCTACATAACTGCTCAAATCATCTGTACAATAGTTACACAGAAGTTTGGTTAGGACTGTAGCAGCCGGCCGTCGGATGGTTCATAAAAATCAAAGAGATGCTATAAAAATAAATATTCTTGTTTTTTTAACACATACTATAATAATATATAAAAATTAATACAGCAATCCTTTTAATTCATTTATTTAATTCATTTACTATTCCGCTTGATTTTTTGAAGTCTAATCGATATTATTTTTATTTTTCAAAATTGTGAAATTTGACCTTAAATCATGAAAATATTTCAATGTCGAAGAGGTATAATTAAATATATTTTTTAACTAATCGGAACAATGTATCATGAAAAGTATCAATCAAAAGTACACAAATTATAATATTAATAGTTTGTTTTTTATTCAAATTTTCATTTTCTATATTAAGCAGTGAAATAAATATTTTTAAAAAACATGAACTGTCATATATATATATATATATATATATATATATATCATGTAACAGCATGTAATAGGTACTATTTTCAAAATACATATACATATATATACACTAGATTGGCAAATAAAACCTTGTACAAAATCGTTCTTTTCGTCCAACTATTCTATCGTATGTCTCGTGAAAAAAACGGTTTTTCTATAAAGACGATATTATTGTGAAAAGTAAGCGTTGGGCAGATAAATAACAAGAGTAACTTTCGATTTACAATTAAATTGTACGCAACAAATACGCATTTTCTAAACAGAGAAGATTATATTTATATTGTAAAATAAACGGCAAAGTTGCAAGACAATTATGTATTTCAAAAACTTAAAAGTTGTAGTTCCGAAACTAAAAATATATCAATTATGAAAAAATAGAGACAAAAGTTATAATTTATACACGAAGAAAAAATACTAAAAAATTATTTTGTTGAATATTTTTCCTTAGATGAATCCCTATAAGTAAAAATAAATGTTTATACGAGACGACTAGCTTGAGCTTTACTCGTATTTTAAGTATGCCCAGATCTATTTAGTTACAACTTTTTAATAGAAAATAATTAAAATAATATTATTAAAAAGGCGTTTGAATATAAATTAATGAAACAATTTTTTCTTAACTTTCTTTCCATTTTGCGATGCGCACATCACATTGACTATATATATATATCAAACCGCATTCCAGCAGGATATTAGACTCATTCTGGTAAAAAGATTAAAGCACACGTGCATACACTGTTCTCATATTTCTTATATAAATGTTGCTGACAGCTATTAATATATATATATTAAAATCCAAGTTGAAATATTATATTGAATTTTTATTAAATATAGTACGTGGAATGTTAAAATAAAGATACACGAAATAACCTTTTAGCATGAACTTTATTTCAAACGAGGAAAGAAAAGACGTCTGTTCAAACGAAAGGACAACGAAAGACTCACTGCAGTACTCGAAATAGAAAAACTCTGCAAGGCTTTGTGAAAAACTTAAAACCTATAAAAAAACATCAGGCATCTAAGCAATAAACTCATAAATCATATGCCGCGCAGAGCAGCAAAGACGCAGATCGTAATAAGACCCAGTGGACACATATGTTTACATCCTTTTACGATACTGTCCAATATTTAGTTTCAAGTATTTTTTGTTTTATTATTTATAGAAGGCTAAAATAATCTAACATATTAAAACGAAATAATTTCAGGAAGTCGAACTTCTCAATCCGTATGATTAAATATGTTTGATTATACTCCAACTGCTTGTTAGAACCAATAGAGATCCAAAAATTGAGACTATTATGTAATTCTTAATACGTGATAATCGAAATAACAATGTCTAGAAGTTAATTTTATGAAAAAATTTATAGGTTGGTTTATAATTATTATACTGATTGTGCGTATCGTCAAGTCTGCTTTACACACATTAGCTGTTTTAGTGGGGTTTACTGACCTTCAGCGTGCTACCGTACAATTTTTAAATTACGATAATTCTCGCGCAACTTTATAAGCAAGGTATAATAATATTTCATCTCAAGAAGGATTTTGTAGTCCTGTCTTACACCATTCGAATAAAATGAATAATTATGCCACGGGTTAAAAGCTGTAGGGCCGCTACGAAAGCATCTAATTCAGAAAAGAAATAGAAGAGTGACTGAGGAAGAAAGAAAAGAATACGAGCCTACTATTCCGACTCAAGCCTACCTGATGTATTGTATGTAACCGTGCCTGGCATCCTCGAAAAGGAAGTCTGGGTTCCGCATTTCGATCTTGTCGAAGACCATTTATAAAATATTGTTGTATCGGTGCCGCCTCTCACATTCTTGAAAAACCAAGAGTAACCGTCCTCTCTGTCCTCCTCTTCTTCATTACACCCCTTTTCCCCTCTCTTCTCAGCGGCTCCGTTCGCGAGCTCGCCCTCTTTTCATCAGTCGAGCAACCACATCGACGAAGGCATCATGAAAAAACAATTCCGCGTCTTATGGAAGTGGTGAATATAGAAACAAAGGGAAGGAGGTGACCAGAAAACACTAATAAAGATGCGGATACGCGGCGACCGACCTCGCAGCGAAACGTCCCGTCTTGTGGCTGCAAGCAGCGGCGTTGGCTCGCCCCTGTCATCATTATTGCACTGCCACCGATTCACATACCGCGCGGCTTACACTTCCTTTCGGTGAGAGCATGCAATTGATCTTTAATATAGACGCACGTGACTGCACATAGAGCGGTGCAGCATCCATATATAACGATGTACAATAAACTCGTCTCTCTCCATCTGCACACGTGCTTGACAGGCTGCCCCCAAAATCAAACTGTACAACCGATGATTGCATTATTTCGCGTTTAACGTGTGAAAACTCGATATGATAATAAGTGTACGCGCCAAAAATTTCAATCGCTATATTTGACGATGCACTGCGCGAGATCCACGATAGAAACAACACAGGAATACAATCACTCTCGTGTCCAGAGGACGAATTCAGATCGACACACAAATACATACACACGCGCGCGCGCGCGTGTGTGTGTGTGTGTGAGTATACACTCGACAGAAAGAACACAGAAAAATGCCAGTAATCGCACACCAACAGCTGCTACTGTTGCTTGAGCAATGAATGCAGACAAACTATTGAGAACTAAGGCTCGGGCAAACGGCTTGGGAATCGACCGCGCCGCTCCGCGAGAAAATAGTCAAGCTTATAATATACAAATACAGTCGGGTAGGCTCCAAGTTTCAGACTTGGGGCGCTGACGCGGGTTCTACCTCCTTTTCTCTCATTTTCTGTTTCTCACTCTCTCTCTCTCTCTCTCTCTCTCTCTCTCTCTCTCTGTTCCGATACACCACGTATGCCGTCCCCCGCCCACCATTGGTGTCACTGATTGTTCGCTTCTTGGAGCTGCAAGCTGATAAATTTCACGAAATTTTCCAGTAATTATGAAATGATTTGAAAAAAAAAACCAATTATGTAGCATATAAAATGAAAATTAATTTTGTTTTTATGTTCCTTATCTTTTTTATATAAGAGGCTTATATCATTCGTATGCCATTAGATTCCAAGTTCAGAAAAAAATTTTACTAGTTCTGTAACTTGTGGAGTTGAAATCATTGGTAAATTAATTTATTATTGCAATAAATAAAAAGAAACCAATACCAAAAAATGAAAAAAGACATTGAAAATGCACAGGATTGCAAAAGCCGTTAATTTCAAAATGATTTCATGTAATGTGTTTTACCACAAAAGCATTGGTGTTTTAACACTGAAAGAAAAGAGTTGTATTTTATTATATAAAAAAGTAGTAATGTTTAACCATTAAAAAACAACAGTAGTTCAAATTTCACGTGTTAAATATTTTATTTAATTATACCTTTACATACAGCAAAAATTTTATGAAATATTTTGCTAACATTTTTTACACTATTTTACAAACTTAGCAGAGTAATAGTAAGAATGTAAAAGTATTTGAGAGAATCTAATAAAATATATAATAAACATTTCTATTAGTTCAGTTCTAATGCTAAAATACATTTATCATATTTAATAATACACTGTGGTAATACATATTATCAGTGTCACCACTGGTTCTGGTGGGGCTTAAAGTCTATACTTCTGATGGGTGGAGGGGGGGGCTTATAAATATATATGGGTGTGTATAAAGAGAAGAATTAATGAAAAATATTTTTGAACAACAATAATTATATAGTGAGAAAGCAGTAAAGTACAAAATTGTCATATTTTTAAAAACTAATTAATATCTTAATGGTTAATAGTAAAATGAAAAATTTAACTTTTGAAAATTATTTTCTTTTTTGTCAAGAATACGATGCATATATAAACATTCAGAATATTTATACATAAACAATTTTTTTCAATTGAAAAATTGTTTATATTAACAATTGTATAAGAAAAAACGTACACGAAGATACACTTCCAATTTTGTACTAATTTGAAGCTGTGAATCTAAATAATAATCTGCAAAAGGTTTCATCTGCTACTAGCTACTACACGAAGAGATATTTAATAATAAATATATAAGCTACATGTACAGATTTTGCCAACGTTATATATGCGGTCGAGCATTTTTCCAAAAAGCTAAAGATTTTGTTGTAGCTTTAATTTCAATGAATAAATACAGTATCAAAATAATTTTTTTATCATATGACAATCTCAGAATGGATTTGTTATTAATAATTACATTTGTTAACAATAAATAAAAAGAAAATAATAGTATTTCAAAATTTTTGTAACAAAAAATATGTATTGTATTGACGTACCTTTTTGTGCATATTTTACGTGTTCCTTATTAAGTTGATAATTTTTAAATAAACTTTTTATAATTTAAGTATTTGTAAAAGTAATTATAGTATGATCAATATAATAAGAGTATTAATTTACAGAGTGTTACCTAACAGACTTTGAAATATTTCAATACTTAAAATTCTTTTAGAAATGGGTCGAAAAGAAAGTAAATGAATATTTACTGTTCCTTTTGTTTACATAAATATTGCTATCTATTGAAAGTATTTGTCAACTGCTAGTAAAATTTATTTAATTAATACATAACTGTTCAAAACTTTTATCTTAAAAAAATTGTTTTAAAAAATTTCATTATAAATAGATGATTGTTTTTATTCAAAGAATTTATTTTCAAATATACTATAAGTAAACAAATTTCGCAAATTATATGGATTTTTGCGAACTAAATAAATTTTTTATACAATGTTTAAAAGACAAAATGATGTTTCGGGCTATATATTGAAATAAACTGCTTTAATAGTATTATGGGTTAGTGTATTGACATGAGTGGAAATAACGTTTTAAATCTCATATCTAAGATATTTACCTTCTTAAAAAGTATTTAACTTTTCATATAACAGTTTTACTAGAGTATTTTGCAATTAGATAATGATTATAATATCTTAAAATAATAATGGTTTTTTATTTATTGTGAAATATTGAGTAAAAACCTATTGATTATTATTGAACAAGTTAATTTTAATTGAATATATTTTGCAGTTCATTAAATATTTTTAAATATAATTAATAAAGTGATTTGACTTATTTATATTATTTATGAATGCATTACTTATCTATATTTTTCACAAATATTAAAAGGAGATTTTATTAATGAAAAATGTCTAAAAAATGATTGTCACACTCGAAACTTTAATATTCACAAAATAAGTTAACAATAATAATTTTATAATACCGGAAAATGTCGATTTTATGAAAAATTTTTGTTAAATAAATTGAAAAAATGTACTCAATTAAAATTAACTTGTTCAATAATAATCAGTAGGTTTTTATTGAATAGTTCACCATAAATAAATACTGTAACTATTTTAAGATATTATAATCATTATCCAATTGCAAAATATTGTAGTAAAACTATTAGTAATCTTTTATATAGTTCTAAATAAATTATACTTATACAGGTTTCATTACATAATTATATATGTATTATACATATGAAATACATTATATGTATACGAATCATATGTTAGGTTAACTTTCCGGGAGCAAGTGAGGAACAACGTAATGAAGAATATAAGAATTTTAAAAACAATTTTTCTAAAAGATATTTCCTAAAAATTAATTTGCAGGATATTTTTACTAAATTCTTTTCATAATATCGGATCCATTGATTTCTTATATCGGAGAAAAAAAATGAATTCAAATCTAACAAATGAGAAATATCAGAGGAAGAAAAAAAGTTAATTATACAGAATTTTCAGTCCAATAATGCATTTAAAACTGATGATTTTTATAGTTATGATTAATTAATTTAAAATATATATATAATTTAAACAAATTTTCATTAAAAAAAAATAATAAACTTCATTATTTGTAATAAAAAGTTTGTTTTCGGAAGGATTATTTATTTATTTAAAAGTGAAAAATTTTATTTTAGCTATATATTTAAAAAACTATAAGCTTCAAACGTCTTATATGCCTCACGCATATCCAATAATCGTGTATGTATCTATTTGACCAGCAAAGAAATAGCCACCTCTTTTACAGATGAATATAGCTCCTTGTAAATTAAAGATCAAAAAGTAACTATTAGACCATTAATAACCAACAGCAAAAGAATAATCTTCTCAACATGTGTCCCCCGATATCCCCAACTATATAATAGAAAATATCCTAGAACAGCTCACATAAAGTCAATCTTACGTTTCCACGCTGAAAGCCTCTATAAACAAAGAAGAATACATACACGTTGGTAGTTTTAGAAGACACGTTTATGTAAAACCAGACGATGTAACGAAAATTACTGAGCTATTTAAAATAAACTTTAATGAAACAGACTACTACATATTTGCTGGACTCGAATTTCTCAAATGTTTTACATGTAATTTAGAAGGTCACTTGGCGAAACATTGCCCAAGCTCTAATACTCAAACCAACACTCAGTCACAACAAATCACTCGAGAAGGAAATTCTCCACCTATATCTAAAATGCCACGCTCATCTACTCAACGCGATGTAAACATACACATCAATACGACTAATACAAATGAGATCAAAAGCATATTTAAACGCAGTCACTCAGTAATAAACTCCATCGAATTGCAAGAAGAAATTATTATTCCTCACCATGATATACAGCTGGATTCTATTAAAGAGTATCTTAATACTGGAAATACTTTGCTAACTACAACGATTTTAAAAGCCTACTGAAAGAAACAAAAAGTGCTCCAAATCCTTTGGATATTATATCCGAATACTCCAAAGACATGGAAGCATTTTCGAAATTCCTAAAAGAAGATATTTATCTAAATGTTAAAAATAGCACTATAAAAACTAGATGCACAAGACTCTTGAATAAAATAAAAAATCACGGTTAGTTTCATTTCACCATTTCTAATGACACGCCAAACCAATCCGACGCCGAATAGCAAAAAGGAGAAAAATCAAAATATATTGTTTTATCTATCATATTAAAATTTATAAATAAATAAATGGTAAAGGAATAAATATATAAAGATTTAAAAATAGTATTCTGGAACTGCCGAAGCATAAGTCAACGTAAAGAAAAATTCTATCTGGTATTCGAAAAAGTCGATATCCTTGCCTGCGTCGAATCTTGGCTGACAGAAGCAAACCACCTCCACTTTCCCGCATTCAAAACTTTTCGTAAAGATCGAAAACACGCCCAAGGAGGAGGCATTCTCATCTTAGTGCGTAATAATATTGCCTACAAAGAAATAGAAACGCTTACCTGCACCGAATAATCAGTCGAATTAGCAGGTATAAGAATAACAAATATCAAACCGTACATTGACCTTACTTTGTTACAGAGCTTCGGATATTACTCTCAACCAACAAGTTTGGGACGAACTATTTGATAAAATTAATAAAAGTAAATTCACTACTTTTATGGGCGACTTCAACGCCCACAACACTAGTTGGAATTGTAAAAAAAACTGTTCTTAATGGCGAAAGGCTCTATGAAAGTTTAAATAACTCAAAAATGTCCTTACATAACTTTGATACTATTACCCACGTTACGTTCCACAGTTGCTCGTACTCTAACTTAGATCTCATTTTTTCTTCAACCAACCTTGCGCATAAAATAAATACAAAAATAATGGACGATACCCTGGGCTCTGATCATTACTCAATAAAAGTTTACGTTTCCATTGAAAAAAATTTTTATTATAAAAAAAAACATTTAACTTAAAATCAAAAAGAACAAATTGGGAAAAATTTAACGAAGAACTCGAAAAAAATTTTTCTCAATTTTTCTTACTCGAATTCGAGAAATTCGGCGCCAAAAAATACCAAGCTTTTACCAAAGTTGTTTCCAATGCTCTTGTAATAAGTACTCCTAAAAAAAGAACTGTTTGCAAAAAAATTCACAGAAATTCGGTTAGGTGGTTGGGTGCGGAATGTGATAAAATAAAAAGATTGCGTCAAGCTGCTTACAAAAAATGGAACTTTTCAAAAATCGAAGAAGACTTTATAAAAAGATTATATCAAAAATTGCGGCCTTTAACAATAAAAAAAACATTAAAAAGAAAAAAAATGTATGGTAAACGTCGCGGATATTCAAAAATGCGTGGATTAAAATCAAACCGCAACACGTATCAGAAAATCTCCAAGAGCGAGAAAAAGTTGATATAGCCTTAAATAAAATTATCCCTCTTTGGTGTTCGACTGATTCACATTGGCTCCCAGACTGTAAAAATAACGACTTCCTTGAATCTCCTTTCAATCTTTATGAATTTAACCTCGCTCTCGAGTCAAAAAATAATCATCCCTCTTGTGGTTTAGACGGTATAGATTATGACGTACTTCAAAGGTTACCGCTAAAATATAAGCTAATCATGGTTGACATATTCAATGAAATGTTCGAAACTAGTTCATATACCAACGAATGGCTCAAATCCTATGTTTATTTTATCAAAAAAGCAGACGGTAAAAATGTCAGCCTTGCGTCATGCTGTTGTAAACTTTTTGAAACTATCATAAAAATATTTATTAATTTAATTCATAATAGTCGATATAAGCGCAATTTATAAGTTTGCAATGTTGTCTATGATACTGAGATTAAGTTGATCGCTCAATTCTAGGTCAATTGGAACAGTTTTTTTAAGGAAAAATTTATTTATTGTTTACAAATTTACGCATGATTTGCATGCAACCAATATAATGTCATCCGATAATGCAGTTATAGCAGTAATTTTCTCTTAATATAGCAGTTTTTATTTTTTACTGTTTCACTTTTTATATTGACACGTATTATTTGTATAATTATTAATATAAATCTATACATTTGAGAAGCCTTAAATTGGACAACTGAACAATCGAAGGTAAAAAATTATTAGAACGCTTTGCATTCTATTACGAAGAAGACAAAAGTAATAACTATAGAATAAAGATTTTCTTATTATAAGCAGATATTGAAATAAAGTTATTGAAAGCTTAATTTATACTGGAGTCAATGAACCTTTATTTTTAGTTTAGAGGTTAAAATTTGAAAATATCCTACCTAAGAGCCAATCTGGGTTTCGAAAAGGACAATCTATTATAAATAATTTAATCAGTTTAACCTTAAATGTGGAAAATGCTTTCAGTAATAAAAAATATCTACTAGCTACATTTTTAGAAGTACAAGGCACTTTCGACAACGTCAATATTGACATCCTCTTGCAACAATTGGCAACAATTGGGTGTCCTCTCAGGCTGGTCAAATTTACCAAATTCTTGACACATGACCGTAACCTTTTTACCGAAATGAATGGAGACAATTTAATACTATTCTTAAAGGTGTTCCTCAAGACAGTGTGCTGAGTCCTCTCCGCTACAACATATTTGTTGCCAATGTTTACGAAAATTTTCCTAAAATCGTTACTGTCTCGCAATTTGCTGATGACATTGCCCTGTATTGTAAGAGAGGATCCATCAACATTAGCAAACGTGTACTTGAAAAAGCTATGGAAAAAGTTAATTATAACCTAAGCAGCTTAGGGCTTGAACTCTCTGTGCCCAAAACTGTCTTCATTCATTTTAACCGTTGAGATGTCAAACTAGGAGAAATCGAAATCACTGTAAACAACATGGTCATAAAATCCAGCGAAACAGTCCGATACCTCGGTATCACCCTTGAATATGCAATCAAATAATAGACAACCAAAATTATGAACAAATTGTCTAGAGCACTTAACATTGGAATATTTCTTAGATGCACTTGATAGGGAGCTTACCCCAATATCCTTATGCTATTTTATAAAAGCTTTGTACGATCCATCTTTGATTATGGATGTTTTTTTTATTTTCCCACTCAGGAACCAATACAACGCAATTAGACTAGCTTTAAGGTACAGAGCAAGCATTCCCACCAATATTCTATTAGCTGAAACTAAACTTCCGCTTTTAATAGAATGCTCCAAATACTTATGCAAAATTTATTTGAACAAAATATATTCCAAGAAAAACTTCCACTTAATGAGACAATTACAAACTTTAATCTAGCAGTTTTAAATAAAAACGTTAACCATGGTAAATTTATCAATAGAATTCTTCAAGCCTGTATTAAAAACACCTACCCATTTAAACATACCATTTATTCAAAAAATAACTTTCTTTTGTATGCAGTAGACTATATAACACACACAAATAATATAATTATAAATACAGAATCAGGACAAAAACTTGAAAAATCTAACGATCCTAACCTTTCACTTAGAATAATTATAAATGAAAAAAATGGTTAACATTATTTTTACCGGCGGCAGTAAATCAGCTGATTCAAGTGCTTACCATCACCAAAATGAAGAAAAATTTATTGTAAGAAGCATTGATAAAATCGCATCGATATTCACCGCAGAATGTCTCGTTATCAATTATGCCTTGGACATCGCGTTCGAGCATCCAAATCAGGACTGTTTCATATTCTCTGATTCACTTAGTGCTCTTCTCTCACTAAAAAAATTTAATATCAAAACAAATCCTTACCTACTTGAAATTCGAGAAAAAATATATGAATTCCAAAAAAAGCACTAGAGAATTGTGAAATAGCCTTGTTTTGGATACCAGCCCACATAGGGATTGTTGGAAATGAAAGAGCAGACCAACTCGCCAAAGAAGCTGCCAACTCTGCATTTACTAGTACTTATGAGATTCCTTTTACACTGATTTTAATGAAATAGCAAAAAAAAGAAGCAATTAAAAATACATTAGACCTAGTCAAATTTCAGGGCGAAAACAAAGGCATGCAATACTTCAAAAATTACTATGAAGACAGTTATAAGCCTTGGTACTCTAAAATAGATCTCCCTCGTCAAATTATAACTACTATCAACAGATACAGAGCTGGGCATTATAATATTGTTTCTTTGTTAACACGAATAGGTATCAAAAATACCGCTCACTGCGAATGCAGTGACGATAATCAAACAAGTGATCATATTCTGTGGAACTGCAAAATTACTAAAGCTTAAATTCAGCCTTCCAATGTCATACGCCACGTTATTAGCAAATCTAAACACTGGCACATGTAAAGCTATCTACAGCTATCTGAAAAGTTGTAAACTATAAATTTAACTTTTAAGACGAACTATGTACAAATTTATATAACATATCTATATTGTAAAGCTAAATAACTTTCTAATGCTTAAATAAATAAAAAAAAAAATATATATTTCTAGCACAATTATTTAATATAGTCGCCGTGCTATATGTGATTTGCAAATATATGTTCTTGCAAAATATTTTTATGAACTCTTAAACTTTTAAGTAATGAAATTCTATCCCACTTGTGCTCGAGATTCCAAATTCCGACCACATTCTACTTACCTTTTTCAAGATACTTTTAAACATTCTTTCATCATTTGTACAGGCAGTTTTAATTTCTATACATCATATCTTTTAGACTGAAAAGTAAAAAAACTATAGATATTTTCTAAAAAATTAAAAAAATTGTAGTTTTCATGCAATCTGATACTGCTACCATCTCGAGAAGAATTAAGAATGTGCACAACAAGATACATAAAAAACAATGAATTTTATTTCTATAATTTCATTTTATAATAATATTGAAAATAAACCACTTTCTTAATTTTGTAAATTTATTAATATTGTTCACACCAGACTTGACTCAAAACTGACACTTTATTTACAAGGAAACTGTATATATATATATATGTATGAAATTTGTATACTATAAATTGTCTCTTATATACAAACTGCGAGCGATAAGAGCCCTTTCCCGGTTTGAGAGAAAGGTTTCCACGTGCAGTTTCATACTAGAACTTCACTTACGTTCTGTATGAGCGAGTGTTAGGCTCGATTTTACTTTCTGTCATGCTGTTCTTGATAAAATAATATTGTACGTAAAAAAAGCGGCGTGATTACGAGTTACTAGTTATGTTCTCAACGTAGTCTAATTGATGGACGAGCGGTGCACGTAGGCATCTTGCCTCGTAGAGGAACCACGACCTTGATCTGGGATGCAAAAAAGACGAGCTTTGTCTTCCTTTGGACATTCAGGGGCGGTTGACTTGGCTGAGACGTCGGGAATGCACTGGTATACCGCTGCACTTCCCACACTACACTAGAGGTGGGCTACATGTTAAGCGCTAAAAACATAATAACTGATCAAGTTATTTTATTGCGCGAATGACCATTACTTGTATTTTATAAGCTCTTTGTAATCTATGTAGATATCTATTTTTTTTATTAGAAATTTAGCTTCTTTTCCGTCTTCTTCAAAGAAAGGGTTTTTCATGCCTTTAATAAACATTGATTACTGTTGACAATTATACAAAAATACTTTAGTACATTTATTCACCAGATTGTGTACTTCCCGCATCTAATCTTTTTATAATTTCATTTTATTTATACTCTCCTTTTAAATTTAGAAATATTAGTAGAGATAAATATTATATGAATCGCTTTTAAAATGCATTTTTCAAAATAAGTTTATCGAAAATTTTTTTAGTTTTCATTATATTATTTTGAATTTGAAAAAATTTTAATCGATGAAGAATTTTTATATTTTCAAAAGTTCTTATATACTTTATCTGTTCATAAATTTATTACTGTTCTGATGATTAATATATTCTAAATATTCAGGAGTATCAAAGAATACCAACTTTTCGACAGTTTAATATATCAATGTGAGTAACACATTTTTATGGGGAATTTCGTCTTCGGGAGGTAAAATACGATGTTTCGATATATCTGAACATGGTGTCTCTCCGAACAAATACGAAATTCTTCGCAGAAGTCGAATCAAGATAACTGGTCATCGTATTCTGTCGAACGAATACGAAACTTCTCGTAGAAGTCATCCTGAGATAGCTAGACACCTTAATCTACGGTCTAATAATGAAAACTACAATATTTTCCCTTAGAAACCGTATGTAGACATACCTATAGTTCGTATATTTTGGTAAATAAATGGTTTGCGAAATAGCACTTTGTTTGAAGCGAACTGAAGCGGACGCTCGGATATTGCTTCTTTATACAAAAGCGACGATATATATATATGTAGATCCAGAATTATTGAAGTAATTTTTTCTATCTATCTACCATATTTTTTATTTAATTTGCAAAAAACATAGTCTTTGTCCCTCCAAAGATAATAAAGAGTATATATTTTAAATTTCAGAGCAAAATTCAGTAGTTTTTTGTTTAATGCATAGAAACACAAACATAATTTGTGTTTATAAATATGATTTAGCATATAACCACCTTATATGGAGAAGATAGAGAGAGACAGAGAGAGAGAGAGAGAGAGAGAGAGAGAGAGAGAGAGAGAGAGAGAGAGAGAGAGAGAGAGAGAGAGAGAGCGAGAGCGAGAGCGAGAGCGAGAGCGAGAGCGAGAGCGAGAGCGAGAGCGAGAGAAAAAAAGAAATTTTCGTACATAAGAAAAAATAAAATATTCAAAAAATATCCAAGGTGATGAAAAAACAAACTTTGTATAGGATACTACTCCTAAAGTTCCATATGACTATTAGAACAAGGTGGACTGGTATTAATAGTTTAAGCTGATTTTTAACATATGTTAAGTCACCACCGCTGGTGGAAGTAACTGTTATGATCGTTAACTGCGGAGGCGCACGGTAGTACTTTCCTAAATGCATGATAGGCGGAGTCAACACAGAACTAGGTTTATTATTCTCACTAAATTATATTCCGAATATTAAAGCAATCGACAGTAGCTTTTGAAGTTAATACTTTTTACAGCATACCACGCTCCGTTCGACTCCGATGGAGACCAAATTGAAAAATTTTCGGGTCAGCTACCTGACAGCGTAACGGAAGTAGTGAGTGTAACTTAAGTAGCGTACTTCATCGGTAGCCCCACCCCTTTGTTCTCTCGTTCTGTCTCTCTTTCTTCTATTTGTACTCTCAACCTCCACTCACTCACACCTCTCACTCTCTCCTCCCTCTCTCTCTCTCTCTCTCTCTCTCTCCTTCTACCTATCTACCTCTTAGGTGTGCGCGCGCGCGCGTGTGTGTGTGTATGTGTTATACTTCATCTTGATAACTAGCACTATAGAAATATATAGAGTGTATATAACAAAAATCCTAACTATGCTATACATTAAACACCTCTCCTTTCTCTCGCTTTCTGTTTCTCTTTACATCTCATGAGCATTATATAGATATATACACATATCTCAGGCTTAGCCCGAGATATGAATTTAACCGATTTTTTCAACATTTCCATAATATATAAGAAAAAAGAACTCTATATATAAAAATTTATATCACTATACATTTTTACCGTAATTTACTTCACATGAAGGATCATATACAACTTTGGGATTCGTATTCTAAAGGTTAGATGTTAGTTGCTATTACCGTTTTTGTACTTCAGGTTTATTTGAGACTACTCTCACACCTTATGGATATCTTTTGATTTTTGTAAATTTTATTTTTTCTTACGTGGGACAATCAGTCTCTCTCTCTCTCTCTCTCTCTCTCTCTCTCTCTCTCTCTCTCTCTCTCTCTCTCTCTCTCTCTCTCTCTCCCTCTTTCTCTCCGCCTCTCTTTTTTTGTCTTCTCTTAGAAAATGGTTTTGTATGCCAAGTCATACTGAACATAATTTGTGACAACAAATTATATTTTTGTTATTCTACATTATTTTAACTTCAGAATTGACAATAGAATATGTTCTTTTTAGTGTGAACAAAAGAAATGATGGCAAAATAGGTTTCTTTACCAACACCTCGAAACTATATATATATATATATAATACATCGGCACTACTACATAAATAAAAAGGCAATATCCAGTATTCGTTAAAAAATACGCGTTTCGCATAACAATATTTTGCTTGAATTGTAGTTGGCGCCATTACTAAAATATTCATGGCATTTAATTGAAAAAACGCAAATATACGATATATATATATATATATATATATTATATTCGATATACCGTATGATCAAATTGGATCCGGACTGATGCATTGAAACTTCGCGCGTAAACTGAATCGGTAAAATATCCGTGTGAAATTTGAGCGCCATATCCCCATTAGTGTATGTTTATGAGCTGTTTGTTCACGACGCAAAAAGTTTTTCTGGCGATATTGACTATAGAAATAAAAGTTGATCGCTTGAAATTTTGTGTTTCCAATGGAATTAAGGCTACGGAATCGTTGAAAATGTTGCAGAAGCGTTTTGGAGAGTCTATTTTATCGCGAACGCAAGTATTTGAGTGACACAAAGCATTCAGTGAAGATCGTGAAGTCGTCGAAAACTTGCCTCATGCAAGTCACCCATCCACCGAAAATCAAGGTGATGCTCATCGTTTTTTTCGATTACCGTGGGGTGGTTCACCATGCATTCGTTCTAGGAGGTCAAACGGTTAATAAGGAGTACTACTTGACCGTTTTGAGGCGTCCACGTGAAGCAATTCGTCGTAAATGACCGGATTTATGGGCAAACAATTCATGGTTTTTTTCATCACGATAATACTCGACAATTCCAGCATGATTGGGTCTGATTTTTTTGCCAAACAGGAAATGAAAGTCGTCGCACAGTCACCGCGTTCGCCAGATTTGGCTCTCTGTGACTCTTTTCTCTTTCCGAAAACCGAGTATATAGTCAATATCGCCAGACAAACATTTTGCGTCGTATATATATATATTTTTTTTTTAAAATACGGTTCCAATTGCCGATATCCCGACGCCTCAAGATGATTTTTATAGACAGTTGTGTGTTCGGATTATAGAATGCTATGTCCAGGTGTCTGGGCGATTTCTACGGATAGTATTGTATTTAGTTGATAGAAAACGACGCCCAACTATGTAGAAACGACTTCTATGGGACGATTCGTACTGGGACGCTAGAAAACAATGTCCAGGTATGACGGGACGACTTATATGATGAGATTCGCGTTGGGACGTTCCAATACGATGTCCAGATGTTGAGGAACTACTTCTACGGGGAGTGTTTCAGAAACTTCTATGAAAAGATTCGTATTCTATCATCCAACACGCACATTCCCAGTCATAGTCGACCCGGAATACATGGACATCTTATTCTACGTCCCCAACACAAAACTCTCTATAGCAGCCTTCCCGAGACATGTCCTATTGTCCGAACATGATACTCTCCGTAAACATCGTCTCGAGACATTTGGACATCTTTTTCTACCGCTCGAACTCGACAGTACAATATTCCCCCATAGAAGCCGTATTCAATATGCATATATATGTCAATTAAACACGGTTGTATAATCTGTATATACATACTGTATATACAGAAGCGACGATGTGTAAATCACGGTCAATTATTTATAGTAATATAGATTTTTATAAATAGAGTACTTTTTATTTAGGTATTATGGAATTGTTTAAGAAATCGGTTAAATTATTAGCTCGAGCGAAGACGCGACGGAGAATGCTAGTATATATATTGTATAGGCAAGTGGCCTATTATTTCTATGTATATGTTGTAACACTCTCCTGCGTGAGCATTAGGTTATCGTCAGGTCCAGCCATCGCTGTGTAGCGTGCGCCTGCGCGTCCGTCTTGTCCGCCCACATTCCCGTTCCGAATGCCATATTCCGCTCCTATCGTTCCCGATGCACGATCGCGCGTTGTTATATGCCGTGCCTCCGTTCTCGCGCCGCGGAACCTGCTAGGAGTGATCAGCCCGCGAGGTATAGTATTCGGTTACAGTACGTATGCATTAGTGTTTTAATAAATATTCTGTTAGTTGCAATTGAATACACTTTATTTATTTACTACCGCGTTACCCTGTCTGTTTCCTCATTCCCTATTTCAGCAACGGGTGAATAAAGCGTGTGCGTCGTGGTGAAACCGCATACATACATACGCTTCGTTATAAGGTAGGAGAAGCTACATTTATGCGGTTACTATATATATATATATATATATATATATATATATATATATAGTAACCCCCACCGGGGGTTGTCAACTTATGTAGTTCCTTATGGGCTGGTGTTGGGGTTCGTCTGGGGCTTCCAGGAGACTGACCCGGCAGTGGCTGTGGGAGATGGGAGGCTTGGCCTTTGGGCGAACCATGATGGTGAAATTAAGCTGAGGCGGGAAACCGTCTCTCGGGCTACAAAAGTAACCAACACAGCGGGACTCTTAAAGGGCCCATCTTGGGCCTCGAGGCTCTCGAGAACGGCAATGCGTATCCCTTAAAGGCTAAGGACAACCCTCCATTTCGTCCAGAAGGAGGTGGAATGGGTACTAAATCCAACCTCCAATCCCAAGTTGGGAGCCATCGTACCGAGGGGATTAACTTGGCCGTTCGGGTAGTAGCGCTCTCTAACGATGCCTCGCGCACACCGGGCGACTTCCCCGAGTAATTAGCCTAAACGGCACACGCGGGGCTCTGTGCCGGTGGTCAGCAGCTCCCTAGCTACTTGTGAGATCAAAAAGGAAAAGAAAATACCATTGATGAAAAATCTCGAAGTATAAGATGAGGCTCGGGGGGAAGTACTGCACCCGGATCCCCAACTACGTCAACTAACCAGGAGTGCAAGGTGGATGTACCTGCAAGTACTAAGCCTAGAGTGGCTGTGACCCCCAGGCCAGTGAGGATGTCCATAACAAGTCCTAAGGTAAAAAGTGGCTGGGCGGCGCAGCCAGGAGGAAGTTAGCCCGGCAGCATAGAGCTACTGAGTCTGACAACTCATGCTCTGCTGCACAGATCAATGGCGAGATCAAGAGGCGACAAGGGTCTGATAAGATCACGCCCATGAGCTCTAGAGAACTTAAAAAAACCTATGGAGGAAGGCGGCATAGGTAGTGGCTCAAAGTATGGCCCTCAGCCCTCCTTAGGGAGAAAACTGCCAGGTGCTAGTATCCCCTTAGACGCCCAAAGGTCAAACCCCCTGACATGTGTCGTGGTACACGAGAATGACCCGATGACACCCATCAGCTTGGAAATGTTTTCAGCATTTCTCGAGGCGGTGTGTAAGGTGACGTGCAATGCGCCACCTTAAACAATGCCTAGCTTTCATGCCTCCTTCTGCAGAGTGGGAGCAATAGTGGCGGTGGCCAGGAACCTATAAGCGAAGGAGCTCTCTCTCTCTCTCTCTCTCTCTCTCTCTCTCTCTCTCTCTCTCTCTCTCTCTTCTCCATATAAGGTGGTTATATGCTAAATCATATTAATATTAATTTATAAACACAAACTATGTTTTTGTTTGTATGTGTTAAAGAAAAAACTACTGAACAGTTTGCTCTGAAATTCGAAATATATAATACTTTATTATCTTTAAAGTCACAAAGACTATGTTTTTTTCAAATTAAACAAAAACAAAGTAGCTAGATATGAAAAAGTTACTTTACCAATAATTCCGTGTATATATATACTAGCATCCCCCGTCTCGGCTTCGCCCGAGATAATAATTTAACCGATTTCATAAGTAACTCAAAAATATCTAAGTAAAAAGTACTCTATATATAAAAATCTATATTACTATAAATAATTGACCGTAATGTACCTATCGTCGCTTCTGTATATACAGTATGTATATACAGAATGTACAATCGTATTTAATACATACATATATGCATATTACATACGGTTTCTATGAGGAAAATTGTACTTTCGAGTTCGAGCGGTAAAAAAAGATGTTCAAGTGTCTCGAGACGACATTTATAGAGAGTATCATGTTCGGAATATAGAACATGTCTCGGGACGACTGCTATAGAGAGTTTTGTGTTGGGAAGGTAGAATATGACTTCCAGGTATCCCAGGACGACTTTTACTGGGAGTGTCGTGTTCAAATGATAGAAAATGAATCTCTTTAGAGAGGTATCTTTAACACTCCCCGTAGAAGTCGTTCCAAAACGTCCCGATATCGTATTTGAACGTCCCAACATGAATTTCGCCATAGAAGTCGTCCCGGCATACCTGGACATCATATTTTACCGTCCGAACACGAAATTCCCCGTGGAAGTCGTCCCGTCATACCAGGACATCGTTTTCTACCGTCCGAAAACGAAATCCCCGTAAAAGTCGTCCCGAGGCGCTTGGACATCTTATTCTACTATCCGAACACGAAACTCCATAGAAGTCGTTCAGAGACACCTGGACATCGTATTCTACCGTCCGAACATGAAATTCCCCGTGGAAGTAGTCCCGTCATACCTGGACATCGTCTTCTACCGTCCGAACACGAAATTCCCCATGAAAGTAGTCCCATCATACCTGGATATTGTTTTCTACTAACTAAACACGGTACTCCGCGTAAAAGTCATTCCAAAACACCTGGGAATCGCATTCTATCATTCGAACACGAAAATCCCCGTATAAGTTGTCCCGACGGACCTACACATCATTTCCTACCAACTAAATAAAAAAAAAATACTTCCAGTAGAAGTCGTCCCGAGAAAGCTAGCATCTCTTCCGAACGACTAAACACAATACTCCCCGTAGAAGTCGTTCGGAAAGACCTAGATATAGTATTTTACTGTCCCAATACGGATCTTCTCATGGAAGTTGATTTCCTCATAGTTGGACGTCGTTTTCTATCAACTAAATACAATATTCCCCGTAGAAATCGC
>JACCIC010000171.1:0-192500 GCA_018907035.1 Sycobia sp. Sy_11 | reverse complement strand
AAATTGGATGGATGAAAAAGAAAGAAAAAAAAGAATAATTATGAATTAAAGAGGAACAATGATAAACGAATAATGACAAATTAAATAGGTTAATGATAAATGCAGAGGTAAGTGAAATGATAACAGAAAATAACATAATAAATAATAATAGATAACACAGGACAAAATGGGAGTAATGATAATAATGACTGATGATAAGGTAAGGATAAAAACAATAGAAGAAAAGGACAAAGTGAAAGTAAAGATGAAATAATAAATAAGAGATTTAAGTGGAAATAAAATAAAAAATAAGAGGACAAAAAAGGAATAGTGATAAAATGAATAATGATAATAACGAATAGTGGTAAGGTAAAGATGAAAATATGA
The DNA here is from genome assembly GCA_018907035.1 of Sycobia sp. Sy_11. Classification (NCBI taxonomy): domain Eukaryota; kingdom Metazoa; phylum Arthropoda; class Insecta; order Hymenoptera; family Epichrysomallidae; genus Sycobia; species Sycobia sp. Sy_11. The sequence continues at coordinate 192,134 of JACCIC010000171.1, read as the reverse complement.
ATGATAAATTCATGGAAAAAAGAATAATATCAGGTATGTGAATAAGTTTTTCCCGTTTTTTTTTTTTTTTTTTCAAATTTTGAGCCTTTATTGTGAAAAAATGGTTACAAATGAATTATTGAAAGTATTGGCCATCGCTAGCTACAACTTTTTCCCATCTTTCTGGCAACATACGAATCCCGTTGCGAAAAAATTCGACCGGTTTGGCCTCTATCCAGTCATCCACCCATTTTTTGGCTTCCTCGTAGGAATGGAAGTGCTGGTCAGCCAGGCCATGCGTCATCGATCTGAAGAGATGGTAATCAGACGGAGCAACGTCTGGACTATACGGCGGGTGGGGTAGGACTTCCCATTTGAGCGTTTCTAAGTATGTTTTCACCGGCGGTGCAACATGTGGGCGAGCATTGTCATGTTGCAAAATAACTTTGTCGTGCCTGTCGGAGTATTGTGGCCGTTTTTCTCGCAGTGCGCGGCTCAAACGCATCAATTGTCGTCGATAGACCTCGCCTGTGATCCTTTCATTCGGTTTCAGAAGCTCATAGTAAACCACACCTAGCTGGTCCCACCATATACAGAGCATGAGCTTGGCGCCATGAATATTTGGCTTGGCCGTCGATGATGATGCATGGCCGGGTAGTCCCCATGATTTTCTTCGCTTCAAATTATCGTAACGTATCCACTTTTCATCGCCAGTCACGATACGATGCAGAAAACCCTTTCTTTTATGTCGCTGAAGCAGCTGTTCGCAAGTGAAAAAACGCCGTTCGACGTCTCTCAGCTTCAGTTCGTACGGCACCCAATTTCCTTGCTTTTGGATCATTCCCATGGCTTTCAAACGCTTGGAAATGGTTGTTCGGTCAACTCCCAATGCTTCAGCAAGTTCTTCTTGCGTTTGACAAGAATCTTCATCAAGCAAAGTCGCCAATTCTCGATCTTCAAAGATTTGCGGCCGCCCGGAACGCTCCTTGTCTTCCACGTCGAAATCACCGCTTTTGAAGCGTCGAAACCATCCGCGAACACTTGAATCATCGACACAACCTTCTCCATAAGCCTCCTGAAGCAATCGATGCGTCTCGGCAGGAGATTTCTTCAAATTGAACCAATAAAGTGAAACTTCCCGCAAATGACGTCGACTCGGCTCAAATTTCGACATTTTCACGATATCAAAAATTTATGATGCGAAAAAATTTTAACTAATGTGTTAGTATGGAATTGTTGACATATGAATAAGCTTTGATTATGACATATGTAACCATTGAATACTCGGACAGTATTGGTGGCGCCATCTCTTACAAAAAACGGGAAAGACTTATTCACACTCCTTATAACATATTAAATAATAAATAATACAGATAGACAAACGGATAGTAATAGATAGCGATAGTAATAATAAAACAGTGATAAAATAAGGACAGAAAAATAAATAATAAGTAATAGGATACAAAGTGAAGATGAAATGATAGAGAAAGTGAAAATAAAGATAAATGATAAATAGGAAAGTGCAAAACGATAACGATTATTGGTATAAATTATTGGACGCAAACAATTCAAGAATTGTTTCTTTGATCAAACTCCAAAATCACTTAGCGAAAGAGGGAATTTTTTCATTAAGATTTGGACTTGGATCTTTAGTATATATATTTTTTTCTGTTATTGTGTACAGTGGATTATTTCAATTACATTTATGAAAGTTCAGGGAGATGCTGATTTCAAAGAAGAAATTGTAGAACCATTTAATGAAGAAAAAAGAAACTTTAATTGATGAACGATTGTTAATGTAAAATTTAAACATTGTCTATTTCAGTTAAGAACAAATTTGAATTCTTTTTCTTATTCAATTATAAATTATGACTTAATTTACATTTATTTAAAAAAAAAAAAATGATTAAATTTTTATTTAACTAATCTGATAAAAATAAGAAATACAAATAATAAATAATAAAAATAAAAAATAAAAATTAAAAATAAAAATTAAATTAAAAATTAAATTAAATGATAATGACAGTCAGACTGTCCTTGTTTATATTCACCCCCGTAGACTAATCTGAAAATAAAATATTAGCTGAAAAAATTCTTTGTTAGTAAAGTGCAGTCTGACTGTCCCCAACACCCTTACCTAATTGAAGACTTGTCCAACGTTTCGAGCTCGCTACGGCTCCTCATCAGGGACTAATCTAAATCTTATATTCTAATCTATATACTCATCCCCACCACCAAATTTCGTAAATTAAATATAAATTCCCCCTCTACACAAATTGTCCAAAACCAATCAATTTAATAAGGAATGATAAACACTGTCCAATCTACCAGACTCTAACATTAAATTCACATTATTTCGATTCTTGGAAATGTGAATACTTTCAAGACTCTCCCGTTTATAAAAAAAAAAAAAAAAAAAAAAAAAAAAAAAAAAAAAAAAAAAAAAAACGAAATAATGTGAATTTAATGTTAGAGTCTGGTAGATTGGACAGTGTTTATCATTCCTTATTAAATTGATTGGTTTTGGACAATTTGTGTAGAGGGGGAATTTATATTTAATTTACGAAATTTGGTGGTGGGGATGAGTATATATAGATTAGAATATAAGATTTAGATTAGTCCCTGATGAGGAGCCGTAGCGAGCTCGAAACGTTGGACAAGTCTTCAATTAGGTAAGGGTGTTGGGGACAGTCAGACTGCACTTTACTAACAAAGAATTTTTTCAGCTAATATTTTATTTTCAGATTAGTCTACGGGGGTGAATATAAACAAGGACAGTCTGACTGTCATTATCATTTTAATTTAATTTTTAATTTAATTTTTATTTTTAATTTTTATTTTTTATTTTTATTATTTATTATTTGTATTTCTTATTTTTTATTTTTTATTGTTATTTTTATTTTTTATTTTTAGTTTTTATTTTTATTTTATTTTTATTTTTATTACTAATCTGGTTGAATAACACACTTACAAATTAAAGAAAAGGCTAGTTAAAATTTGCTCCTAAATAATTTCTTATTTAATGTTGCTTCAACAATCAAAAAAAAGGGAAAATTGTAAAATGTATAGAAATATAAAAATAGATAATGCACAAAATCAACAATAACCCCGACTAGTATATACTTATAAATTACTTAGGAATAATTATATCAGATAGTTATTAACTCTATCCGTTTATAGTGTGCGAAAGTTTATCGTAGTTTATTTATATATTTACGACTTATAATTATAAGAAAATAACTTACATCAGGTAATCACGAAATTGTAAATGAAATTATTACGAAATCAGATATCCGTAATTTTGTATACCGATAAATGTGCTGAATATTGTATGATGCAAATATCCAGAGAAAAAAATCCAGAGAAAAAAAAGGAGGGTTACACGGTACAAGCACCGTATATTATACAGAAGAAAGATATTTCTAAGTTACATATTATTTGCTAATTGCTCAAGTCATAAACTATTATTATTATATTTTTAAGCCAATTCCGTTCAATATTATCAAGTCCATAAGTCAATCATCATTATTAATTTATACATTCAACGGTTATACAATTTAAACATAATTTCCACTTTTACGTGGTTTAAACCAGTATTCAAATATTGTTCACTAGAGTAAATTATATGCATTGTAATGCCAAAATTAAGCAGTGACATTAAATTCATAAACAGTAAGCTTATTGACTGAAAAATAGTAAAAATGCCAATGGTTTTCGTAATAGATTGTAAAGTTACTGTAATCATCAAAAAAGAGTTATAAATAAACAGATAGGCTTTGCATTAATCTTAAAAATAATTGATGCAAATATAAAGGAAACTTCCTACAAGATTACATAAAGAGCGACGAACATGCTACCCTTATACACTAATGCACATGGCTACCACAATCAATTAGTAAAATAATTTTCTTTTCTTGTTCACAATTATATTATCTGCAACAAATACTGTACAAAAATTGTAAACGATAAACGATGGTATTTACAGATATGATTTCTTTGTGATGAGCCATCGCTGTAATTGCTATCGAATTCACGTTTGTAGTATTATTGAAGTTTATTCAAATCTTACTTTATAATTGTAGACCTACTATAATTTAACTGAATCTGAATTTGACATGAAAAAATTTTAGTTTCATGATATTCAACATCCTAATAATACGTTTTCGTTAATCATAAAAACACGAAAAATCATCCCTAGTAAATTATTAATTTTGCTACATTATTAAAATGATTCTTTAAGAATAAATAAAATTGAAACTACATTTCTATAACACATTAGTCTTCTATGATATTTAATTTTTAGATATGCATACTAGTACATTCTTATTAATGAACAAATAAAACCAATACTATTATATTGTTGCGTGCGTGTGTTGCGTGTTCGATACGTCCCGATCGCGGTCGGCCGCCGCCGTACCTTCCTTCCCCCATACTTTATCCCGTACTTTTTCCCCGGCGAGATGCGCGGGACACTCCGCTGTGAGCAGTCCGAACAGAAGGGACTTCGTTGTTGGCAACCCAAGAGACGAGAGTAGTAGAGCTTGAGTAGAGAGGAAAACCCACCGAGAAGAGGTGTACAAAGAAAGGAGAAAACACTCCGTTGTTGGCAGCCCCAGAGACGAGAGTGAGAAGAGCTTTAGCAGAGAGAAAGAAAACCAACCGAGAAAGAGATGAGCTGAGAGCGAAAGAAACAACGAGAGAAGGAAGTGAGCTTGAAGAGGGAAAGACAGCAAGAAGAACCAAGAGAAAGTAGTAAACGGGAGAGTAGTCAAGGAAGAAGAAAGGGAAATAGGAGCCATCGAGAGCCGTGAAGCGAGGGAGACGTCGGCAACGGAAGGACGACATGGACTCGCCGAGAAGCCACCGGTCAGTAAGTGGACGGCGGCCGCTCTACGGACGCACCTACTACCATCCAGGGCCCGTGATTGGCACCTCCTTCACAGCGATCGACGTAGTGAGTATTCATCGCCCGGCGACGAGCTCTGCGGCGCAGTTCGGCGGGATACCGCGTGTGTGCGATGATCGGATTTCGCTTCCTTCCTTCCTTCCTTTCCTCTGCCCCCCCCCCTCGGTGAGCGCGCCGGGTCGCGGTACGCGGTCGGGACGCGCCGGACACGTGGGCCGGAGTAGAGTAAGAGTGTATGGAGCGGGAATGCGTGCGAAAGGTCAGGAGATGGATTATATTAGGAAATAAAGTGTTGGAAAAATATATATCTCCGCGCGTAATTCTTGCCCCCCCCCCTGTTCCAAACTTTCTTCTTTCAAGCCGGCAGTACCTCCTCCGAGAAATTTAGGTGATTAAATGAAATTTATCAAAGTTGTGTGCGCGAAAGGTTTGATAGGACAAACCAACCTCAAACAATATTTCGACGGCATCACAATATATATATATATATATATATATATATATATATATATATATATATATATAGTGACGGGTGTCAAAAGGCATTCGCACCGACTCATCCGAGCGTAGGAAAACTATTCGTGCACCTTGTACTCGTGGCTATCTCCCGGCCTCTTAGCTCACCGCTGGCGTTCTCGCGAGCATCCTTCTGCAGAGGGGCAGCGAGGTTATATGCACGTAAACACGCATCATCGCCAGAACATCGTACGACTCTTGAAGCTATTTTGAATTTGAAAAAAAAGAATTGAAAACTTCAAAGTAACGAATTAAATGAGAGGATGAGTGACTGGAAGCGAGAACATGTGCGCCTTTGTAAACGTCAACAGTAGATTGGTATCTTGTTTTTTCCCTTTTTGTCTTCTTCGACTTATTTAGGTTCTTTAAGTGGAAAGAACAAAAATCTCTTGTTATCATACTAATAGTTGAACTAGTATCCTTATTATCTATGCATTATATTTACAGAGAAGCTAATGAATCGATGTCTTATAATATTCTACTTTAGAAAAAATGATGGATGTGAAATAATTTAGACTATGCGATAGGCATACAATTGATATGAACTATTACAAAGGATACACCAGAAAAAATATCTTCCGTCAAAAAAGAAAGTGATTGCTTATTATCCTTATAATATTAAGAGTTGATTATTCACTATAATTAATTATTCATCTCTACTCGAGTTATCCGATTGTTGAATTTCCCTTCAAGAAAGGTCACAATAAAGGAGAGGAAACACGTATTACATGTATATTGAAATCGTGTTCGTGTTATTGACAAACCATTTGACAAGTTTTCTATAGAATCTGGTATGTGTTTTTTCTCATACGTTACTATTTCAAACTAACTTCGGTTGATAACCGTGTATGAAGTGTTATAATTTTCAAGGACATATTTATATTCAAGACAAAACACCAGATCCTGTATTATTATTATTATTGAATCTACTATACTATCTATTATTATATACGTGGATCTACTCTGATCCGCCACTGCCTCAGGCCCTGTCTCGCCCTGTACTCCCGCACGCCAAATGGGATCGTTATCTCCGGGCCGGTCGGTATCTTTAATCGAATCGGCCAAGGTTCTGTCTCGATGGTAATGGGCTTAAACCCCTAGGCTTCAACAGAACACGGAAGGACGTATCTCATAATCGAAATTGAACCGGTGGTAGGTCGATAACGGGCGGTGGGAATTGTAGCGGACGGATGCGGCTGTTTGACAGCTATCTTCCCAGCCTCCAACACGGTCTTGTCTGTTGACTGATACCCCAACGTCGGATTGGCCGTACTCATTTTCAACTTGTATTGTCGCTTCAAAATACGGGGTGCCCTGCCGATCGAGCTATTTCTCGAACTCCTCCCTACAGTCCGCCGCCGGCAATCACTGGATCTCTTCCGCCGTCAGCGACAGTTTTACTGCCAGAGTAATTTATATATACTAATTAAAATTTTACATTTTCTGATTTATTTCAAGGGTACGTATTGTTTACCCCATTCTCCGTAGTTCATTCGCCCTGTTTTCGGCGTACTGAACGCTTACCCTCCCCCCTACTAGAACCATACGTTCTAGTTCAAAGTCTAGGTAGGAGAGATGCGCGAAGCGTTCGTGATAGATACTCAAGATTGCGTGTAGACGTATGCAATCCGTGTATCTATGGCCCGTAGGTGTAAGGCCTTGGTGTTGTAACTCCTGTACAACACCAAGTCCAATCGATCCTCACTTTAATGTTTGTAGTTTTGAAATGTGCGTTCTCCATCGCGAGACTCGTTTATATTCTAACGCAAAATAAAATAATTGCTTCCCTCTCTCTAGATTTTGTTCAACGCATTTTTACAATTACTCTTATATATATATATATATATATATATATATATATATATATATATACATACATACATATTGTTAGAATATACAGAAAATCTATTATATATAGTCGTATTTCACGGTACTTATAATTATAGGCTAGTTTATACAAAAATTTAATATTTACAAGTAGTTAATTTAATTTGTATACAATATAAACGTATATAACTATATGCTTATAAATCTACTTTCGTATAAATAATTATTTTATCTAACTTACATATTTACATAATTTATTATTACTGATTTACTATACTTATCTCTTCATATTTATTTTTTAACTCAAACCAATAGATGGTTTTAAATCCTTCATATGAATTTGTTTCCTTAATTTTATTATTTGTTCCTCTAAGGTTGAACATAACCGGAGAAATTTTTTCTATAATTTTATATAGCCCGCCAAATTTCTCACAAAGCTTTGCACTAAGCTGAACGCATAATAACTGGAGATGAGACTTGGGTCCATGCTTACGATCCAAAAAAACAACCGATCAATCGAGTAAATATCGTGCCAAAGAAGAGCGGAAACTGAAAAAATCACGCGAAAGTCGCTCAAAAAGGAAGGCTCTGTGTTCACTGTCTTCTTCAATTATTGCATCGTTTGCGTGAAACATGAAACTATTCGTTTCAAAAGTCCAAATTTATGGAAAAACAACTCTAGGTTTTTGCATCACGATAATGCACCAGATCACACTGCATTGATTTTACGTGAACATGTCACCAAAAATTCAACCGATATCGTTCCACAACCACTATACTCGTCTGATTTAGCACCGTGTGACTTCTGGCTGTTCAGCAAACTCAAAAGATCACTTAGGGAACACTGTTTTGATTCGATTGAAGAAATAATAGCGGACCCGAAGAAGAAACTGATGGCCATTCCGGAATACGAGTATAAAAAATGTTTTGAAAATTGGAAAAAGCGTTGGCATAGTTGCATTACATTCGGAAGGGGGCTTATTTTGAGGGCAATGAATTAGATTTAGAAGAATAAATAAAGATTTGTATACAGTAGTATATGTATAATGTGAAGAGTCAGGTTAATAAGGTATATTCTTTGGTGGTTTGATAAGTGCGTGTAAAAATGAAAACTGCTTTTTTTGAATTAAGTGTTCTTATTTTTCAAATAGTCTCTTTTGATGCTTATACATTTCATCCAACGCTGCTGTAGTATATTGATCCCTTCCGAATAGTAGCTTCTGTCCAAGTCTGTAAAATAGCAATTAATTCCTATAATCACCTCCTCATTTGAATAAAATCTTTTTCCCACCAGCCATTTTTTTATATTAGAAAATAAGTAATAGTGCAATACAGCCAAGTCTAGAGAATAAGAAGGATGTGAAACGATTTGAAACCCTGTTTCCATTAGTTTTGTGACCACAACTGCTGAGATGTGAGCTGATGCGTTGTCGTGGTGAAAGAGGACTTTTTTGTCGGCTAATCGGGGACATTTTTCCTGCAAGTCGGTCTTCGAACGATTCAATAACGATGAATAATATTCACCTGTAATGGCTTTACCCTTTTCCAGATACTCGATAGAGGTTATTCCTTGCAAATTCCAAAAAACAGTCTCCATAACATTACCGACCGAAGGAATTGTCTTCGTCTTTTTCGGTGCAGATTCCCCCTTGATAGCCCATTGCTTATACTACTTTTCGGTCTCATGAGTGTAGTGAGGTATCCACGTTTCATAACAGTGATAAAACAACGCTTAAAGTCCTGTGTAATTCGCAGAAACATCTGAAAACCGTTCTTGCAACGATTCTTTACACGATTCTACTTTTTTGGTCGAGTGAACAATCGCGGCATCCACCTGGCAGATAGCTTTTTAATATCTAAATGTTGGTGTAAAATATTATGTATTCGTTCACATAAGATGTGCACAGCACTATCAATCTCGCGTACCTTGACTCTTCTGTCATCCATTACCATATCATGGATTTTATCAATGATTTCTGAAGTAATGACCTCAACAGGGCGTCCGGAACGTTTAGCGTCTCTTGTGTTCATATGGCCACTCCGAAGCTTTTGAAACCACTTCTAAACTGCACTAATTAAAGGTGCAGAGTAACCATAATACTTATCAAGCTTCTGTTTAGTCTCCTGAGGTGTTTTTATTGATGTTTTGAACACTAGAAATTCTTTTTCGTCCATTTTCTCTTCAATCATTTGATTTCTTTGATTCAAACGAATTTTAAATACAACGTAATAGACCGATCTGGTTGTAACTTGATATGTATTCGTCCAAGATGCGCTACTAATTAAAAATAACCTCGATATTCACCACCGATGCCATCTCCTTGAGCTTACGTGAACTCATCAAATGATCCTCGTAGGAGGAATACGCATTTTTTTAATATAAAATAGTTAAGTATTGTTTTTTTCTATGCAATAATGTTTGATACTCTTAAATAAATATCAAATATAAAATATTATATTTATGTAATAGTTTTTTAATACACTCATAATAAAATATTATATATTCATATCAAAATAAAATAAATTGTAGTACACTGGTTGTCGCTAGAGACTTGGATTTACAAGCAGACTGCATAGGTATTAATTCTAGTATGCGCCTGAATCAGGGTCTATATAGGCTACCTTCTTACCACCTGAGTTTTATGCCAAGTACGCGTAAAATGATTTATACTCTGGAGTAACGTACTACCATCCACGTGCGCAATTTCAGTTCACAGAAGTCAGTTCCACCAACTGCCAGTAGGTCACGACTTACTGAATATCAACTCAAAGTAATCAGCTTGAATTATTACAATCAGGCTAGCTCATTTAAATGGTCATATTCAACTTTGGGATTAGAATCCTAAAGAAGGTGTGAGTTTAGTCAATATTAGCCTTTTTGTTCTTCAGGTGAAATTGATACTTCTACCACAGTCGATATTTTTTTTAAATTTTATTTATTCCTATATGGGAGAAAAATTAAATATTGTATCAGGTATGTGAATAAGTCTTTCCCGTTTTTTTCAAATTTTGAGCCTTTATTGTGAAAAAATGGTTACAAATGAATTATTGAAAGTATTGGCCATCGCTAGCTACAACTTTTTCCCATCTTTTTGGCAACATACGAATCCCGTTGCGAAAAAATTCGACCGGTTTGGCCTCTATCCAGTCATCCACCCATTTTTTGGCTTCCTCGTAGGAATGGAAGTGCTGGTCAGCCAGGCCATGCGTCATCGATCTGAAGAGATGGTAATCAGACGGAGCAACGTCTGGACTATACGGCGGGTGGGGTAGGACTTCCCATTTGAGCGTTTCTAAGTATGTTTTCACCGGCGGTGCAACATGTGGGCGAGCATTGTCATGTTGCAAAATAACTTTGTCGTGCCTGTCGGAGTATTGTGGCCGTTTTTCTCGCAGTGCGCGGCTCAAACGCATCAATTGTCGTCGATAGACCTCGCCTGTGATCCTTTCATTCGGTTTCAGAAGCTCATAGTAAACCACACCTAGCTGGTCCCACCATATACAGAGCATGAGCTTGGCGCCATGAATATTTGGCTTGGCCGTCGATGATGATGCATGGCCGGGTAGTCCCCATGATTTTCTTCGCTTCAAATTATCGTAACGTATCCACTTTTCATCGCCAGTCACGATACGATGCAGAAAACCCTTTCTTTTATGTCGCTGAAGCAGCTGTTCGCAAGTGAAAAAACGCCGTTCGACGTCTCTCAGCTTCAGTTCGTACGGCACCCAATTTCCTTGCTTTTGGATCATTCCCATGGCTTTCAAACGCTTGGAAATGGTTGTTCGGTCAACTCCCAATGCTTCAGCAAGTTCTTCTTGCGTTTGACAAGAATCTTCATCAAGCAAAGTCGCCAATTCTCGATCTTCAAAGATTTGCGGCCGCCCGGAACGCTCCTTGTCTTCCACGTCGAAATCACCGCTTTTGAAGCGTCGAAACCATCCGCGAACACTTGAATCATCGACACAACCTTCTCCATAAGCCTCCTGAAGCAATCGATGCGTCTCGGCAGCAGATTTCTTCAAATTGAACCAATAAAGTGAAACTTCCCGCAAATGACGTCGACTCGGCTCAAATTTCGACATTTTCACGATATCAAAAATTTATGATGCGAAAAAATTTTAACTAATGTGTTAGTATGGAATTGTTGACATATGAATAAGCTTTAATTATGACATATGTAACCATTGAATACTCGCACAGTATTGGTGGCGCCATCTCTTACAAAAAACGGGAAAGACTTATTCACACTCCTAATACATTTAAAATATTTCAATTGCAATTCAAATCAATATTACAATTTTTATTTTACAATGGATTTTTCAAGGCAACTTTGCACTTTTCCATTAATTTATTTTAATTTTATTTTTTAAATTTTTCTAATTTTTTTTAAAATTAAACTTTTTTAATTTATATTGGAAAAATTTTTTATCAAAAATATATGATAGTTAATTGTAAATGAAAAATCTCCGAAGATTTTTCCTCCAAAAATGAATGTTAAATGGCAATTAAGTAAACATTTTGGAATATTAAGAATGATACTTTGTGTTGAAAATGGGTAGAGCTGCCAAAGCTATATGATTTACATATTTAAAAATTCACAACTTTTATTGTTAAAATTATTTTTTCTGTAAAAAAGTTTTGATTTTAAATGATTTAATTTGCTATATTAGATTTTTTTATGTTATTTAACGTCGCTCTATTTATGCTTCCAAATGTCAGTGCTAATTAGCAACGGAGATCTATGATATGTTTGTGAACAAAGCATATATAAATTAATACAGCGATGCTTGTGTCAATCGGCCGAGACCGGGATTAAAACTCGAAAATTTTGAACTATAAAAAATTATATCTTTTTTATATACATGTTTTGAGAAAAAATAATTTTTAAGGAAAAAACCTTTAAGATTTGCTTATGTTAAATGCACAGTTATTGAGCTCATTTTTTGCATGGGAATCATAGTATATTTTAGAGACATGTTCATGTAATATGTCATATGAAATATTTTTGTATTATTTCATAGCATCAATTTAGTCCTCCGATAATAACTCTTTTTACATAGAAATGACCACGACAGTTTGGAGAAATAACAAAAATAATAAGGAAAATACTTGTTAGCTTTAACAATAAGGTATCTTTTTTTGCTATATCTTTTCTATACTAAATCAAAATGTTATTCTCCGTCTCTCTCTCTCTCTCTCTCTCTCTCTCTCTCTCTCTCTCTCTCTTTCCCTTTTTCCCTCCCTTTTTTCCTATTTGTTGAAAATATTCACATGTATAGGTCTAACTAACCTATACATGTTACAATATATATATATTGTAACAGGGTGCCAGGCAACCAAGGTTCTAAATATGACCTTGGTATATTTCTTGTAATATACCTAGTCCTGTTACTTTAGATATAGATATTGATAATTTAAATTACTTACCGTTGTCAAGATCTAACTTACCTTGGCCGGAAGAAATCAATAAATTTGTTAAAATTTATAAATAATAGAAGAATTATTATAAATCTTATTTATTATTTATATATATCTATATTCCTTCATCTTCTATTAATTCTCTTAGTAAGAAAATATTCTTACTACTCGGCCCTCAGTTGATGCTTGGCAATTTCTTTTATAAAAATTTCAATTTAATTTCATGCAATATTTTATTTATAAATTATCTATAAAATAAAATGCTTTCTGTAAATCAAGGATACCGTGGAGGCGGCAGGGTCCGGTAATCACTTTCAAATGTTAATAATTCTATTGTATATTTTATAGGAAATAAAGAAATTAGTATGGAAATGATTATTTTTCATGAAATAAAAAATATATAATTCTAATATCAATTAATAATTATTTATTAATTTAAAAATAATAAGATTTAAACATAAAGTTGTTTCATGATTTTAGTTTATTCAATCCTAGTATGCACCCGCTAACTATTAATTATTTAACCGAATCGAGGTTATATTATGAGAAATAATATAAGATATATTAAATTCAATATATAAAATTTTCACGAATAGCGTATATGAATTATATATGATCATCCGGTAGATGTTACGAATGTATACAGTGATCATGTATACTATATCATAACACTTCTATTCGGTCTGCTTGTGCGCATGAACAAGATTCGAAATAGCGCCGATACACACAAGCTATTTATTGTAGGTTAGTTTGTGTATGTGTGGTTACCGCTCGAACCCACGCTCATATACACAAGCAAATGTAAATACACGCGCGACCATTACAACAGGAAATCTTAAAATTTAATAATCGCAATTAATTTCGGGCTTTATTTCCCGTAGCTAGTTATTCATATAACAACTAGTCGGTACCTCGTAATTTACTTTCGTTTTCGATCGAACTGAAATATGAAACGATTACCTACTTTTTAATTAAATATAAATTCGTTGCGGCCCCGACTTCTTCTATGCTGTCAAATGCAAATTTCCAAATAACTCTCCTTGGCAAATCGAATATTTACAGCAGTATATACTGTTAATTCACAAAAATTATTAAGCAAAATGCAATTTATGTCAATCAACCAATTTCACCAAGGCTGGATTAATATTCACACTTTGGAAATAAATAAGAGCGAAAATAATTGCGAAAGAAAGAAGTTTATCTATCTTGCTTCAATCAGTCAGGCAAAACTAAACTTAATATACCCCCTACTCCCTGATATTTACTGAAGTTAGAGAAAGACTATAACCGGCCGTCTGTCTCCCTCTACTTCGTGAAAGAACAACATCAGCGCATATATTGTTGCTCGATACAATATATATATATATATATATATATATATATATATATATATATATCGATAATATTCAGTGCATTTTTCTTAAAGAGTAATCCATATACAGATAAACTATATAGAAATATAAATACTTGTATCGGTGAGTTTTGTATAAAAGGAGCTGAAAAAAGCATAGAAGCACCCATTCCTCCAGGAGGAGCACGAGTGATAAAGTCCCAACCGCTAGCTTCTCCCAGTACTTCCTTAGATACCCACGCTAAGAATATCTCTACAACCTTTCCGGACATTGCAAAAAGAACCCACGCTTTTAGTATCCAGATCTCCCTATCCATCATAGAGACAAGCCTTAGATACCCAGTTTAAGGATATCTCTACGATCTCACCGAGTTGAGTTAAAAGATATCCACACTTTTAGTTCTCTCCTTCCGAACCTTCTACATTCCAGTATATAATATATTCAATTTTATTGTAAAATTAAGTACTATTTTCTTTTGTTCTATCCACCCTTATTTCTATATCCCGACGAAGATTTCATCTTCGTCTACCATTCATAATATTAAATTAATTCCATAAATATCTATTTCTTTTCTAACCTTAGTGAAATACAATTAAGGGCAATACGTAAGACTTTGAGCAATCTATAATACTGTGTACGCGATTTATCATTTAAGCCCCATCCCAGCTAGTACGGGAAAGCGTAGGTTAAAAAGGGGGTAAATAAATGTTTGGTTCGTATCGTGAATTATTCCATCATAACAACATATCTCGTCTCATCTTTACCTTAGTTATTGATGTGGTCAACTTACTAGTCCTAAATTGAATTATTATTAAAGTTCAGAAATATTTTATAGACTAAGAGATATATTAGGTAATTTGAAAGAAATCCTTTATTCAAATTGAAATATACAAATTTTTGTTTAAAATTTTTCAAAAAACTATTTACTGTATTTAAATAAGCATTTTAGTATTTTAAATATACAAAATACTTACTTTGAATAAATGGTTTACTAATGATATATGAATAAACAATTTATTTAATTTAAAAAGGATTTATTTAAATGTACAATATTTTTTCAGTATAGACTGGTTTCTATGAAAATCTTTTTAATCGTGTATGCTTAATATAACTAATAAATAGATGAAACTATCCAAAGAAACTATAGCAAACATAGTTGATTATTTTCTATATTTTCATTATTTGGAAGTAAAAAATATGTATATTGAATAATCTATTTTCACTAACTATATATTTCCATATTTTGAATAAATAGATTTGTTTCCTGTTTTTCAATATTTCTTTAAGATAAGAAAATATTGCATATATTACATTTTATTTTATGATGCATATCTTTTTAACTAAATAGGTTTAATAAAATTGTAACAGAATCTATGTTCAAGTTAAAAAAATTAACTGAACGTGGTTCTGCCTCGAGCTCTGCAGTTTGCTCAAATCAAAATTGAGAAATGGGATCACTAGATGAATAAAAGAAAAAACAGTATTTGAAAAACTTGGATTTTGATTCATTACACGTAGCAATTTTTTGAAAGAAAAGATTCCGTTGCTCCCTGTACTGTCAATAACCATTGAAGAATTTAGAACCAGAGAAAACGTTCGTTTATAGATTCGAAAAAAGGACTAAATAACATTCACTAAACTAATGTATGAGTAAATTAAATTCCTATCCAGAAAAGTATATATTATTTTATATATAGAATTAGTAGAATCACTGATGTAATTAATGGTCAAAATTAATAATGCATTTTCGATAATTAGAGCTACACAAATTTTCAAATTTCTCATAATTTAAATAGATTAAATAAATAATAGCTTTAAGGACGTTGTTGTGTTTAGTGATTTACTTGAATTTTGTTCCTTACATATTTATGAATTTAAAACTGTATATGAAATGAATATAAAATCAAATATACAATAGATTGGTTGTCACTCCTAACAATTTATATTAAAATTTGTATCTTAATAAGACACAGTAGAACTGTTTTTGATAATTATAGACTTAACCCTTGTCAAAAGTTAATTGGTTATTCTGATTTTTTAGAATATCCTGTATTATCATATTTGTATTTCAAAGTATTAGGAGTGTGAATAAGTCTTTCCCGTTTTTTGTAAGAGATGGCGCCACCAATACTGTGCGAGTATTCAATGGTTACATATGTCATAATCAAAGCTTATTCATATTTCAACAATTCCATACTAACACATTAGTTAAAATTTTTTCGCATCATAAATTTTTGATATCGTGAAAATGTCGAAATTTGAGCCGAGTCGACGTCATTTGCGGGAAGTTTCACTTTATTGGTTCAATTTGAAGAAATCTGCTGCCGAGACGCATCGATTGCTTCAGGAGGCTTATGGAGAAGGTTGTGTCGATGATTCAAGTGTTCGCGGATGGTTTCGACGCTTCCAAAGCGGTGATTTCGACGTGGAAGACAAGGAGCGTTCCGGGCGGCCGCAAATCTTTGAAGATCGAGAATTGGCGACTTTGCTTGATGAAGATTCTTGTCAAACGCAAGAAGAACTTGCTGAAGCATTGGGAGTTGACCGAACAACCATTTCCAAGCGTTTGAAAGCCATGGGAATGATCCAAAAGCAAGGAAATTGGGTGCCGTACGAACTGAAGCTGAGAGACGTCGAACGGCGTTTTTTCACTTGCGAACAGCTGCTTCAGCGACATAAAAGAAAGGGTTTTCTGCATCGTATCGTGACTGGCGATGAAAAGTGGATACGTTACGATAATTTGAAGCGAAGAAAATCATGGGGACTACCCGGCCATGCATCATCATCGACGGCCAAGCCAAATATTCATGGCGCCAAGCTCATGCTCTGTATATGGTGGGACCAGCTAGGTGTGGTTTACTATGAGCTTCTGAAACCGAATGAAAGGATCACAGGCGAGGTCTATCGACGACAATTGATGCGTTTGAGCCGCGCACTGCGAGAAAAACGGCCACAATACTCCGACAGGCACGACAAAGTTATTTTGCAACATGACAATGCTCGCCCACATGTTGCACCGCCGGTGAAAACATACTTAGAAACGCTCAAATGGGAAGTCCTACCCCACCCGCCGTATAGTCCAGACGTTGCTCCGTCTGATTACCATCTCTTCAGATCGATGACGCATGGCCTGGCTGACCAGCACTTCCATTCCTACGAGGAAGCAAAAAAATGGGTGGATGACTGGATAGAAGCCAAACCGGTCGAATTTTTTCGCAACGGGATTCGTATTTTGCCAGAAAGATGGGAAAAAGTTGTAAAATCGGCCGGAAAGGAATGCCTGGACAGCCAGCGTCTACCGCAAACGGAAAGTACCTACGGATAACCGGGAGACATTATGCCGATACGCCTAACGCGACACACCAAGAGCCTGAATAGGGGAGCGTGGTCTGGACATCCAATCCGCTCCAGTAGCACAACGCCGCATGGCGTGGCTCGGACATCAAGCAAGCGTCACCACCGAAGAGCGTCTCGCCAGAGCCTCCACCATTGCCAGGGCAGAACATCACCACTGCTGCTGCAACGCTTAAGAGCTACACCGATCCCGCTATGCGACTAATAATAGTGTACTGAACACTGCCTCAAAATAATTTTTTAATTTACTGTAGCATGAAGCCACTATACTTTCGATTAATTAAATAAAGATATAATCAATGACAGGTTTCGATATGAAATGTTTAATAGAAGCTATTTAATTAAAAAATTTCCACTTTAACGTTGTCAAGAGAAATTCAGAAATGTTCATTTGCAGTAATACGAAAATCAACTTAGTTGCAATTGCAAGTGATACGCTGAACGAATTTTCAGAATTGAAAAAGCCTTTTATTTTTATTTATTTTTATTTTTATTTTTATTTTATTTTTAGATTGAATTGAGTGAATATTTATTAATTTGTATACGGGCAGTCGACATAAGTACAATTAAATTGTTTTAAATATTTTAAATAAGAAGTAAAAAGACAAAACAAAGCTAGTATTTATTCAAATATATAAATTATTATTATTCATTATATTATTATTATTCAATTATATTATTCATTTAAAATAATATAAATATATTGTTATTGAAACTAGACTATCAAAGATAAATTTTTTTAGTCTTAAATATTTAAAAGATACAAGTTAGCTAAATGTGAATGTCTGACAAAGAACATTTGCTGCAGATTTTTTAAAGATATATGCTTAAATATAATAGCATTAATAACAGATGCAAACATCTTATTAATTTATATAATTTTCGATTAATAAAAAAATTTATCGATTGTGCTACATTTCTTTTCTCCGGAAATTTTCTTTAATTTAAAATTGTGTAGATTTAAATGCATGTTTTTGAAATTTTACAAATTGTTTATTGATATACCATTAGTTAACCATATTGTGACGTCCCGCACTATATATACATAGTCATATATAATAACGAGTGCCCACCCGGTTCTATGCACGACGATTTGCTTCCGCGAAAGACCGGTCCGTAATTTGCCCCTATTTTTGGCCTAGTCTCTCGACTACTAGCCAGGGATGTGGGGCCGGTGAGCCGAGGTGTACGCGTTTTGGATGGAGACCGAACCTAGGCAGTCTTGGCCGATCTGTAAATCGCGAGTTACTACCTAATTCGTAACTTGACTTCTATATGCTCCCGTACTAAGATTCTTTTCCCCAGTCTTATCTATTGCGACGAAAGGAGTGGCTTCCGTGTACAGGACTACGAGAGTCCCACCCGTTTACCCTACTCAGCAAAACTACCAGAGCGGCTTCCGTGTACAGGACTGCTAGAGTCCCACCCGTTTACCCTGCTCAGAAAATTAGTGGAGTGGCTTCCGTGTACAGGACTGCTAGTGTCCCATCCGTTTAGCCTACTCCGGAAAATACAGGAGTGACTTCCGTGTACACGACTGCTAGCGCCCCACCCGTTTAGCCTACTTAAAAAAATATATAGGAGTGGCTTCCGTGTACAGGACTGCTAGCGCCCCACCCGTTTCACCTACTCAGAAAAATATAGGAGTGGCTTCCGTGTACAGGACTGCTAGAGTCCGACCCGTTTAGCCTACTCAGAAGAGTTAATGGAATGGCTTCCGAAACATTAAGATTAATAATATTAGTTCAGAATGTTACTAGTTATATACTTTATAAAATACGTAAAATAAATTAAATAATAGAGTAAGAGTTCTAACTTATGGTCTAAAGATTAATTTAGCTAATAAAATAAGAGATTATGTAAAATTAATAATTATAAACGTAACAAACGGTTAAGGTATTAATTAAAGATCGTATTTTATAATGTCGCTATAAGTTTGTTGTTCATGATCATAGCAGATGCGTTATATTTAATAATTAAATATTGTAAGAAAGCGAACGAAGGAGTTTATATTATAAATGAAATTTGACCCCTTCATTGGCTTTCCCTACGAATGCTCAGATGAATTTCCACGAAAATTTTGGACAGCCTTTTTTACTTTGTCCAGACCACATATAAATAGGAGTCGGACGAAGCGAAAAATCACTGCCGGTCGGGACTTCAACTAGGTCAGATCGATCCGGTAGTTATAACCCTTAGAATTTTTGCGACCTTTTTCGGACTTAGAATTTTTTCGACATTTTTCGGATTTAGAAATTTTCGGCATTTTTCGGACTTAGAATTTTTCCAACTTTTTCGGATTTAGAAATTTTCGGCATTTTTCGGACTTAGAAATTTTTGGCATTTTTCGGACTTAGAATTTTTCCAACTTTTTCGGACTTAGAATTTTTTCGACATTTTTCGGACTTAGAATTTTTCCAACTTTTTCGGACTTAGAATTTTTTCGGCATTTTCGGACTTAGAATTTTTCCAACTTTTTCGGACTTAGAATTTTTTCAGCATTTTCGGACTTAGGATTGTTCTGACCTAGATATTTTTTTTTTTTTTGCGATTTTTAACTTTGAAACGTTTTGTATTTTTCAGACTTTGAAATTTTCGTGTTTCTCGAACTTCATCTTGTACGTGTTAACTAACTTTGTATACCCGACTTATATCTTAAGTTATTTTTATATATTATACGGTTGTATAAGAAGTACTTCAGAAAAGTAAATAAATAGTAAGTAATTAACAATATTTATCGTTTATCCTTATTAACATTATTTATCCGTAATCTCCACTAAACCTAATCGCGCTACCTATATATATATCTGTTACTTGTATCTTCTCTGAGTAGGCTAAACGGGTGGGACTCTAGCAGTCCTGTACACGGAAGCCACTCCACTAACTGTTCTGAGTAGGCTAAACGGGTGGGACTCTAGCAGTCCTGTACACGGAAGCCACTCCACTAACTCTTCTGAGTAGGCTAAACGGGTGGGACTCTAGCAGTCCTGTACACGGAAGCCACTCCACTGATTTTTTCTGAGTAGGCTAAACGGGTGGGACTCTAGCAGTCCTGTACACGGAAGCCACTCCACTAACTTTTCTGAGTAGGCTAAACGGGTGGGACTCTAGCAGTCCTGTAAACGGAAGCCACTCCTGTATTTTCGGGAGTAGGCTAAACGGGTGGGACTCTAGCAGTCCTGTACACGGAAGCCACTCCACTAACTTTTCTGAGTAGGCTAAACGGGTGGGACTCTAGCAGTCCTGTAAACGGAAGCCACTCCTGTATTTTCGGGAGTAGGCTAAACGGGTGGGGTGCTAGCAGTCCTGTAAACGGAAGCCACTCCTGTATTTTCGGGAGTAGGCTAAACGGGTGGGACACTAGCAATCCTGTACACGGAAGCCACTCCTGTATTTTCTGAGTAGGCTAAACGGGTGGGACTCTAGCAGTCCTGTACACGGAAGCCGCTCTGGTACTTTTGCTGAGTAGGCTAGACGGGTGGGACTCTCGTAGTTCTGTACACGGAAGCCACTCCTTTTCGTCGCAGTAGATAAGACTGGGGAAAAGAATCTTAGTACGGGAACATATAGAAGTCAAGTTATGAAGTAGGTAGTAACTCGCGATTTACAGATCGGTCAAGACTGCCTAGGTTCGGTCTCCATTTAAAACGCGTACACCTCGGCTCACCGGCCCCACATCCCTGGCTAGTAGTCGAGAGACTAGGCCAAAAATAGGGGCAAATTACGGACCGGTCTTTCGCGGAAACAAATCGTCGCACATAGAACCGGGTGGACACTCGTCATTATATATGACTATGTATATATAGTGCGGGACGTCACACAATATTTAATTTTTAAATATAACGCATCTGCTATGATCATGAACAACAAACTTATAGCGACATTATAAAATACGATCTTTAATTAATACCTTAACCGTTTGTTACGTTTATAATTATTAATTTTACATAATCTCTTATTTTATTAGCTAAACCAATCTTTATACCATAAGTTAGAACTCTTATTCTATTATTTAATTTATTTTACGTATCTTATAAAGTATATAACTACTAACATTCTGAACTAATATTATTAATCTTAATGTTTCGATTTTGCTCTACGTTATAATTATTTACGTAATCTTTTATTATTAACCAAACTAATTTTTACACTATAAGTTAGAAATCACTTAGTTTATTATTCGCTTTATTTTATATATTTTACAAGTATATTCTTATTAACATTCTATTAACTTAGTATATTGTTATTAACATTCTATTAGCATAATATCGTAATTGGGCTAACATTATTAATGTAAATTGTTTGGTTTGTTCTACATTCTACAATTATTAAACTGATCATACATTATATCATACTCTAATATATATTTAAAAGTTTGTTAATCCATCATTCTACTTATAATAATTAATATTTTATTAATCATACTTAACATAGTAATTAATTTATCAAAACAAAAGTACGTGCACATGCATATGTATCGATGGCATACCATTCTTTAATTTATGATTTAGTCTCTACGTTCTTTTTTAATTTTAAAAATTACAAATTTAATATTAACGTCGACTGTAATGAGAAATTTCGACAGTTAATATTCGGCGATGACCGGAAACTTTCCTCCGAGGTCAGCGTCGACGCTCAGTTTCCGACAACAGGGTGTCCGGTTACTCTCGGCGATAAGAAAAAGGCGCTTGTACCAAGCCATGAAAATTAGTTCAATATACGTGTATATATATACATACTTATACACACACATATATATATATATATATATATATATATATATATATATATATATATATATTGTTCATAACGTCGCAGGACGCGACAATATATTCAAAATAAGTAATTTACATATTTAAAATACTAAAAAGTTTATTTAAATACAGTAAATATTTTTTTAATATTTGAAAACTAAAATTTTTTTAAAGAAATTCGATTCTTATTCATTTGAACAATACTTTTTTGCATTAAAGAAATATTTTTTAAAAGCATAATTTTTAATTTCGTATAGTTCATACAAAATAAAAAATGGCACCGTAGAATCTTTCCTTATATATAAAATATTATAATATACTAAAGTAAAGTACTATATATATATTATATTGATATAAAGAAGAATAATACTACATATTTACATCGATAGGCATAGTGAACGGTGAGCGACAGAGCTTGCGTAAACGCGACGGTGGAGCACGTTAGATATGGAGATGGAAAATGGACGGAGGAGAACAACCAAAAAAAATGAAAGTGTAGAGAGAGATTAGTCATTCAATGCCTAGCACTTGATTGCAATTGTCCGCAAGCAGTCTTTAGAAGCAGTCCATCTGAAAAAAACACACAGTTTTCATAAAAGTAACTGTTCAACGACATTCATGGACAATGGAATAAGACCCGAAATGATGTTCCCTGGTTCTGCCTCGTTTTCTCAACTGATAGCACAGCTAACGGCTGCTGATTTAATTTCAATTTTTAACGAAGACAGCAAGCAACTAGGAAATTTATCTCTTCAAGTGTGTTTTTTAAATTTTAATTCTTAATAGTAGAAAATAACGATATCAAAAACATTTTAAAAATAGTAGCGCAGTAGCGCCATGAAGGCAAATTTGACGACTGCCAGTATGGCGCGGCACTATTTACCTCTAAATTAAGATTTCGAATTTTCAATCAATGAAAAAAATTATTTATCACTTCTTTATCGATAATTTTCTAAAGCATATATACTACTTATGAACTAAAGAATCGTTTCGCGCCGATATTTTTCACTAGGGAGCAGTTTTTAATATAAAATTCTGTGTATGACTATAGCAAATGATCAGAAACATTTCTTTTATATATAGTAATAATAAATACATAATAAAAAGTTCAGCTGTAAGACTCGTATAGTAAGATGCTTTAATATAATAATAATCTCTGATAACATACAGTAGAATCAGGTGAAATCATAACAGTACATTATTTTCATTAAGTAAGGTTGGAGATATATATATATATATATATATATATATATATATATATATACTTCTCTTGATTTAGAAGTATGTAACAGAATTCTTTTGAAATAAATGTGTAATGTTTGAGGATCTTAAAGATCTTTAGCAGTCTTTACTGTTATTTCAAGATTTTATTATCATTTAGAAGCTAGTTACTACATTTTTTTACTAAAACTTTGAACTATACAATATATCACAAAGATTTAGAATTTATAAATAATATAAAGGTTCATGCACAAAGTAAGTACATTGTAAATAACGCTATTTATAGGCAATCTAAAATTGTTAAAAAGTTGATCTTTTATTAAATAAGTTTAGGCGTATATATGATTATATGAAACAAATGTCCTTTTTAAGAATGTTTGGGCACATTAAATATGCACATGTCAAACTGGATAAAATAACAATGCACAGTCAAGATAATACTATTCGAGTACGTTGGCGTATAAGTGGTACATCTGGATGGAAGCTTTTATTAAATTTCTGGTAATTGAAAATTTGGAGAATACGAGATAATATTAAAGAAAAAGAAGCGTAAGTATATAATGATATTTTTATCCTTTATTACAAATAAAAACTTAATATTTTTTTACAGTTACGGGAGGATGGATTAATATATAAACACATAGCTGATAAAATGATGCCTGATGATGCAACAGATGACATGAAAACAAAAACCGGTATTGCATCAAAGTTAACGTCACAGTTTACATTCTCCAGTTTGAAATCAAGTAATTAATTTTTTTAAGTTCTGATACATTTTTACATTTTATTTCAGGTTAAAAAATTTGAACAAGGAGATTTGTATTATTATTATTGTTGTGCAAATATCATGTACATAAGATTTATATTGTCCATAAATTAAAAATATGCAATTTACTCTTTGCAATCATTATTTATAAATTATTGTAACGTTGAAGCTAGTCTTTTTTAACGTTCATTGCGATTTGTAATACATTTATTGATAATAAGTTATGTATAGTATGTAGTACTATAGACTAATTTGAATGATCATTCAAAGTATAAATCTTATAATTAGAATTATTAATTCTAATATTTTTCATCATTATCATCGTTATAGTATATTCATTTTATTATTTACACATAATTTTTTGTTATTATTAATAGGAAAGTATTGTGAAAAATTAAATACTTTTTACAAATATAGGTTATTTTATGCATTCCTTCTCTCTTTCCTATCTATGACTTTAATCCTATAATAATTATAAATATAATATTGGATATAATGAAAACTAACATATTACATAAGAAATAATAAATGACATTAGAAAATAATTTCTACTAATTGGATCTAATTAATTATATAATGACATTTTAAAGATAAATCTTTATTCATAAACTTTACAAATGCACAACTTTTCTTCTAAAATTCCATATTTACATGAAATTGTATAACAAAATTATTTACGCAAATTTATTAAAAAATACTACTTGTTCAAAACTCCCTGTGGTATAACTTAAAGTATATGTAATTATTTGTTAGGCATTCAACAGCGGATTTTTCCAGCTGTTATTATACACGATTCCGATTTACCAGTGACTATTTTAAAGGTAAATTTCATGAAAATAGAGTGTAGTATTACAGCAGGTGCCTATAAAAATGAGCGTAATGTCCACACAATTCACGTGTTCTTTCCTGCAGTGCCACCAGGATCTAAGATCATTGAAGTACCTTTCCATGTCATTTACCTTAACTATACCAGTAACTGTAAACTCACAGATCATATAGAATTAAGCATCATCGATCAAAACGGAGATCTAGTAAATTTTCAAAGAGAGGTTATAATTATTAGATTGCAGATTAAACAAGTAGCTTTGTGAGCGATGGGAATTATTTACAATGTTCCTGGGCATATGAATACTCAGTCCTGTCAGTAAACGATCACTCTTTCACGGACTTCCAAAAAAGTTAGTTGCCTGAGAACAATAAAAAAAATTAAAGTGTCACCGCCCTTCTCTTCAGAAGACAGCTCTGAATTACAAGTCAGCAGTCAAAGTACTTACATCTTAATACATTTAATCCCTAAAAAGTATAGGTCTAAAAGTTATCGCTCCTGGTGGAAAATAAACTGTATTTTTTACAATTGCATGCAAAGAAATGACGGAAATTTTAAGTATTGAATCTTTTGTCGCATTTGATGATTCAATTGTACATTATAAGGTTCACACTCACCAGCCATACCCAATAACTAATTTTATTAACAGTGATGAAATTCGTATATCTATTTAACATTAAGAGTTGTGTCTTTGACCTTCACTTAGATTGCTGCAAATATATAGTAAACTCACTACAAATGATGGTACAGCGTTGCAAAATACGAAATTTATAGACAACCCCTTTTGTCAGTTATTTGAGGATATTCGATATGAACTGAATGCAATAGAAATTAATAGGTGTAAAAATACTGGAATTACAAGCTTTATGAAAGGTTGGGTTTCTTTAAGTCCGAATCAAATTTTAATAATTGAAAATGCAGTATTGTTCAATATCATCCTATGATTGGCAACGTGAAGAAGTTGTAAAGTGGCTGAAATAAGATAATATATAAGTAAAATTTTTTGTCAAAAGCTGTCAGTTAAGATGGAGTATGTCGTTGATATGCAAGGCTTCAAGCAGAGTGACAAAGAATAACTACTTAAAGAGTTTGTCATTTTGCCACTCAAAGGCGATTCAAAAACTATAGTATTTTTTATTTAAAAAGCCATTTTCTCGTGAACGACTTCAGATCATATTTTTATCATTTACGATATTTACACTGTGAATTTACCATTCGTCGAATGGTTGAAATGGACGCGCAAAAATACTCTAACAATTTTCATGAATTGTAATGAAGCATACAAAGTTGCGTGTGCTCTGAACAATATAAAACTATTAAGAAAATATTATCTCGAAATACGGAGAAAGTAGAGCTTTTCATCGTCAAATATAAGCATTATGAATAAGCAATAGTACTACACATATACACGCGCATACACACACACACGAATGCATAATGTTTTGGAAAATACAAGTTTCGACTGAGTTGCTTTCTTGCAGAAGATACTACAGACATTGATCCTGAACTCTCACAATTAAGCAAATACGAGCAAGAAAAGTTGTAAGGAAGCCATTCAATTTTATATTTTTAAGAGATAAATCAGTATTTATAATTCCATTGTACAATGAATTAGTAAAATTGATCCACAATAGTTTATTTTTGAAACTCAATATTTTAAAACTGATTATTGATTTATGGAAAATAAATATCAAAGTTTTGGTATTAGATTACGATTCAAAAATAGCAACCTTATAGCTTCTAAATGATAATAAAATCTTGAAATAGCAGTAATGACTTAACATAAAAGATTTTAACGCTAAAGATCTTAAGGTTCCTCAAACATTACAAATTTATTTAAAAAGAGTTCTTGTACATACTTCTAAATCAAGGGAAGTATTTATTTTTATCTCCAACCTTACTTATTGAAAATGATGCACTGTTATGATTGCACCCGATTGTACTGTATCTTATCAGAGATTATTATATTACAGCGTCTTACTATATATTAAAGCGTCTTACCAGAGAAATTGGCTGAATTTTAGCTACAGTTTGAAGTGTTCTACTCTATATTTTGCCTGAATCTTTTGCTATGTATTTACTATTACTATATACATAAAGAAATAAAAGGTTTCTGACAATTTGCTACAGTCACACATGGGGTTTTATATTCAAAACTGCTTTTTAGCCAAAAATACCGGCGTATATATATATATATATATATATATATATATATATATATATATGTATATATATATATTTGAAAACGATTCTGAATTCGTGCAAATAATTTAGTGAGGTTTTTACACGTTTTTATATGCGGCTAATGTTCAAGGCATGTCAGAGCTGTGTGGACCCGGTTTAGGGAGCTGCGGATTAACTTTTCCCTTGAGTAGATCAGTTATTTTTTACAAAAACTTTATATTTGTCATACCTTATCAATATGCACAAATACTCTTTGCTATCAGTATTTGTAGAGAAATTGATTTGCTATTATATAATTTGAATACATTACGAATTAGTTAATACCGAATCCGGATGTTGCCTTTCATTTAATTTTTATCGAGAAATACTGCTTGTTAAAAATATATATATATATATATATATATATATATATATATATATATATATATATATAGAATAAAAAAGATATATGTTTATAAAATCTACTAATTTTATTAAAAATGTTTTTTGATATGTGTAGTAGTTTTCGAAACAAATTTGGCAAACCAGCATTTTTATAGATCTTTTCTGATTTAATCTATAAAAATTCAGAATGTGCACAAAGCCACTATGGTATTCGCAATCAGCAATCCTAAATACATAAATACAGAAATTTTGAGCAAAAGCAGGTGAGCGGCATAATTACAAATACAGCGATAGGTGAAACCTATAAGTTACTCATCAGAAACGTTCGCAGGTTTGGACAATATCATTCAAATCTCAACAGAGCTATACTATATATATATATATATATATATATATATATATATATATATATATATATATATATATTATAACATGTACAGGTTATCTTATCCTATACATGTTAATAACTATTACCAATGGGTAAAAAGAGAGAAAAGGGGAGAGAGAGAGAGAGAGAGAGAGAGAGAGAGAGAGAAAGAGAAGAAGGATAAAATATAATATAATATAGTAATTTTTTAATTATTATTGAAAAATCAAATGTGTGTACCTCAGCTCGAAAAATCTTCTTGCAAAAAGTTTTCTTAGCGTTTCAGTGGCAATACCAGCAATATAATTTATTATTTTGTTTTATGAGACTCCTTTAACAAAATAATTTATTATTTTGTTTTATGGTGATTTACATTGCAATAACAACCAGACTGTTATTGTAATAATTTTATTGATTTTCTTCAATATAAAAACGATTCGCTTAATAATTCGAATATTTTATATATTTAGACTAACGAATTATACGTGTGACAGAGAAAGAGAGAGAATAACATAGAGTAGTATGTTATAAGAATAACAAGCGCGGACGCATAACTAGACAGTAGTTACTCCTGGTCTCCGTAAGGCGGTGCCCTTGTTACTTAGTCTATCTAATAGACTTGTAAATTTTCTTTCTCACACCCTATGTGAACAGAAACGCGCGTTAACATAGCGTGGGTACATAATGGGTAGGGATAGGATATTATTTATTATAATTTTACAAAATTTAATAAATCTCAAGATTTTTGTTTATTTAAATAAATAAGTTCTTTTTCATTTTTGTTTATAATAGAAAATCTCTTAATATCCCCCTGTACCTGATTATTGTCCTGTCCTTTTCTACATTATTGATAATCCATTGATATAATTTATTATTAAAATAAAGTAAAAATAAAGAAATTCCAGGATAAAAAGGTAAGTCCGAAGAAAAATAATAGTAAAGAACCTACGGTCCACCCAAATTGTTATTAAAACAATTTAATCCGTTTGGGGTTCTTTACACCTCTGTGAACGGTTGCTTTTACCGGGCATCAATTAAGGGGTTATACCACAGTAGAATTTTCAAAAAATCGAAAAATTTTTTTTTGCTTAAAAGGTACTTTAGGACCTTACAAATGAGATACTAAAAGTTGGAGGTCGTTAAAAATTTCTAAATGCCATAATTCTTGACTCTACCGCAACGCCTCTCAGGTATGCTTCGAGCGCTTTTCGGAGCATTGCGCGCGGAGCAGGTATAACGGTAATCGATAAAAAAGGGACCGCTGACCCAATTGTCGAGAATATTAGGGTTCTACCTGGATGACTATAGATGTCAGTATTTACTATATAGAACAGCTGAGTAGCGTCAGTATACTAAAAATCGTCCGTTGAACCATATCTTCTCTAAAAATTCTGTTTTCTTTTTTCATTAGTCCAGATATATTTCTTAGTTTTAATATATAATAATTTTATAGTTTTTATAATAGCAGTTTTGTGATATTCAAAGTTTATTTTAATCATGAGTGACGATAAATCTGGAAGGTATAAAAAAGGTTCCAAAACCGAAAGCGGTTTCAGCAAAAAACCAAGCGCGTCACGCAGACGACCACCTAACCATCATTAAATGGAAATGCCAGAGGATTTGAATGTTAGTGCATCGGCTAAGAAATTGAAGGAGCGTAATTTTTACGATATAGAAGTCGATCCTTCTTTCTTATAAATTTTATCCCAGTATTTGCCGCAATTTCTAACGTTGTTGTTTGTAAAATATGTCATTCAAATGTGACTTTTACTAAAACTGGTAAACAGGGCTTGGGATTCAAAATAGTTATATCCTGTGATAATTGTGAAAAAAAGAAATACCAAATAGCCCTTATGTGAAAAACGCATACGAAATTAATCGCAGAATTGTATTAGCGATGCAATTACTTGGATTCGGTTTACGCGGGCTAATAAAATTTTGCGCGTTTATGGAATTGCCTCGCCCTATCTTTCAATTGTGTTATGACAGAGTCATAAAAAATATTTGTAGTGCAACAGAAGTTGTTAGTAAAAATAGTATGATGAAAGCTGCAGAAGAAGAAAAAATTATTTCTGCTGAAAATGGAGAAGAAAATGGAATTACTATATCAGGTGATGGATCTTGGCGAAAACGTGGATTCACATCTTTGTATAGCTTAGTTTCACTCATTGGCTGGCACTCTGGCAAAGTTGTAGATGCTATAATGAAATCAAAGTACTGCAAATCATGTGAATACTGGAAGAATAAAGAAGAAACAGACGAATATGCAGAGTGGTTTGAGCAGCATGCGAACGAATGCCAAGCAAATCACGAAGGATCAGCTGGAAAAATGGAGATCGACGCAGTTGTTGAAATGTTTCAGCGATCTGAAACTTTACATAACGTAAAGTATACGAATTATATTGGTGATGGCAATTCAAAGACCTTCAAAGGAATTACAGATGGTAAGCCATACGAAGATTTCATCGTGAAGAAAAAAGAATGCATCGATCACGATCAAAAACGAATGGGTACTCGTCTCCGTAACTTGAAAAAAAATAAAAAAGGACTTGGAGGAAAAGGAAAGTTGACGGGTAAGCTAATCGACGAGTTATTCAGGTACTATGGATTAGCTATTAGAAAAAAATTCGAAGTCGATTGTAGCAATGAAGGATGCCATATGAGCCACTTTATGTCATAAATTATCAACGGATGAAAATCCACAACATGACCACTGCCAAGTTGGAGAAGATTCTTGGTGCACTTGGCAGAAAGCGAAAGCTACTGGTAATTTAGATAATTAGAAGCACGCCAAACCTTTACTTTTTTATGATGTGATAAAGTCAGTGTACTAAGAATTAACAAGAGATGAACTTCTTACTCGTTGTCTCGGCGGATTTACGCAAAATAATAACGAGAGCTTTAACTCGACTGTGTGGGCGATGGCTCCGAAAGCTATTTCTAGTGGAAAAATAATACTAGATATAGCAACTAATCTTGCTATCGGGATTTTTGATGATGGATTTTCATCAATTTTACACGTTTTGGACATAATGCATACGAAAATGGGAACCCCAAAGCTACGAACTCTGCATGAAAGTGGACGCGGAGCGGATTCGACTGGCCGAGCTTTCGGTATCTGAAGGGGCACAAGAAGCTCGAATCAGCTTGAAAGCTTTGAGAAAAGGAAATGAAGAGGATGAACTTCTTCTAGAAGGTCAATTGTATGGTCCAGGCATTTCAAATTAAAGGTATATTAGAATATAATATGATTTTCATGTATTGAAACTTAAACGCGTTTTTCTCGAAAACACTTTTTTTGTACTGGCCGGAAACATAACTAAAACAATTTTTCATCAATCGTTCCAAAATTGTAACACGTTATTTGAAAATGGTATGTCAACAGATGTAAGTAGGATTTTTTGTTTAAATTGTATATTTTTTTATAAATAATTTAGTGATGATTTTTTCCATGAATTTTGACTTTTTTTCAAAACTACGCCATTTTGCGAAAAATAAAAATATCAAAAAAATTCTATATACGTCTCTTTCTTTTGGTGTGAGAAAATGAAAAAATTTTGATTTTTTGTTCGAGGTCAAAAATTGCAGGCGGTAGGTTTCCGGCCGTGGACCCTGCTCAAAAAATCGGCCTCTTCTTAAGATTGCGGTTGATCCGCCATTTTGTTTTTAATCTATGTCAAAAAATTAATTTTTGTACTTAATGTATAATAAAATAAGTCGCACTTTACAGAATCTCGATTGATCTTTTCATTTCACTAAAAAAAATTCTTGAAAAATGCCTACTTTTTGTAATCGCTACTGTGGTATAACCCCTTAAATAAGTATCTCGTTATAGAAATTGCGCCCAACGTGCTTTAGACGTTTTAGAGGATAAGTTTTTTTTCTTTTTCATTTATTCTTCTCGTCAAGAGCACTCAGCGAATATTCTTAATTAATAAGAAAGAAAATTTATACTCCTTTCCATCGTTCCTCGGACTACTTTTAAGCACGTGATTAAAACATAAAATTTTTTGTTATCTCTTGTTAAATCAGGATAAATACAGGGTCTACCCTCCTTACCACGTTAGGTTGGTAACGACTAGGTATTGCACCCGTAAGTTTTATAAATAAAAATATCAGTGTTAGTTTTTAGATTAAACAAAGCAGCCGTTTTTTTAGTAGATCCCTCTCCATAAAACACATTTTGAGATTTATAGTCCGTAAATGGAATATTCGATACGAGGATTCTCATCAAGACCTAGAATTATTCCTAAAGCGGATTGAGGAGCGAATTTAAATTAACTCAGGAATCGCGGAAAAATTAACTCAGGCGCTCCCCAAAATATTCAAGGGGAAAGCAGAGTTATGGCTCGATGCCTTAAAAAAAATGTGGGATAACCAACTGGAGTGAAGTCCACACCGCTGCAAAAATATGGTAAGGAGCCGATCTAAAATATCGAGGAAAATGGGTTAGATAGGCTGAAACTCGAACCCAAGGAGCTAACGAACCTTCAAGTGATTATATCACTTGTCTCCTCTCGATATTTGATTGGTTAAATCCATCACTCTCCGAGACGGAGCAACTAGATAGACTTTTGCGCAATACGCGCCCCAAAATCCAGCGAAGCATATCAAGGAAGTCGTTTAATAATATTCCAGAATTCCTGAATTTGGCCAGAGAAATCGAATTTACATTGGAGCGTGAAAAATGCTATCACACTCCTCCTTCACCGAATAAGACGATTTTAGGCGAAGCCGCATATAAATCGCCGAATTCTAAGTGGGCTAAAATTAAAGTAGCTACCGCTGTTTCTGAGGAAACTCCTGATCACGAAAAGAGGATCTATCTTGAAATGGCAGAACTTCTCAAAAGATTAGCTCGCATGGAATCTAAATTCGGGCAGGTGGAAACGTCTAGTAGACCATCTACTTCTCAGGATGATCGAGGGCTGAAAGCAGTAGAAGAAAGAAGAGGGATTTCGAAATCGAACCGCCAACCCTGGGGGCCGAATCGAACACCCCCTATGAAGAAGTTTGCTAGAACTACCCGTCCGGAGCGTGCTAACAAAGCTCCGGAGGGCCGTCTACCGGATATGAAGAAGAGTGTAGACGGCCCGCTAAAATGCTATAAGTGTGGTGAATTAGGTTACCGCACTTATAACTGCCCAAAGTATTCGGGAAATGAGAAGCGAGGCGGCCACTAGGGGCCAGATCGACTTGCAATCCAAACGTGAGCCCGAACGAGAATATTCTAGGACCTCGATCTTCTAATTCTCAGTCGTCCTCGATTAATCAGACTGAAGAGAGGCCTGATTCAGTTGTGGAAATACCAACAATTGAGGGAAACGACAGTGGCGAATTAGATCCCGACCAAATTGCAGCAAGGCCGAAAAAAGCGCGCTGGTGAATTCCTGTACGAATTGCTGAGTACCGGATAGGTACATTATGCGACACCGCATCTTGCACTTTCATAGGTAAGATCGGGCTACAGTTAGCGACGGCTTGCCAGCGAGAATTTTACCCAGCGTTTGGAGTTGGTACTAGAGGCCCAGGGAACTCTCCGCTTTACGTCATGGGTCACGTCGAACTGCCGTTCAAATTGGCAGGGATGTATTAGTATGTATACACGCGATGTATTGGTCGCTGTGATCCCAAATCTAGAAGTAGATTGCTACGTAGATGCCAATTTCGCCCGAACCATTCATGATCCGATTGATAATTCGTTGTAGGTTCAAGTAGCGAATAAACGGGTCAGGATGAAAGTAGCCATAGTCACATGTAATGAAATCTAACGACTGGCGCCGTTGCGATTGACTGATGGCTTGTCTTCTGAAATTATTTGGGTAGGCGGATAAACTCAGAAGAAAGTACTTGTTTTGATCTGACCATGGAGTTTTCGAGGTTAGCATCCATTGGTCTCATTAATATATCTCGGCAGGAGCACGGAAATATGAAGAAGTTCATGAATAAAATCCTACCGGCGGGAGAAGTGCCACTGGGACTTACGATCTGGGCGGAACATATTATAGATGTAGGAGATGCTCGCCCTATACATCAAAAGGCTTATCCAGTCTCTATGAAAATACAAGAAGAGATGCATTCTCAAGTTATAGAAATACTTGAGACTGGACTAGTCGAATCATCCACCAGTGTTTGGTCAAGCCCAATGGTGATAGTAAGTAAAAACAATGGGAAATATAGATTTTGCACCGATTTTCGAAAAGTTAATTTAGTTTCGAAACCTGATGCATACCCGTTTCCTAACATGGACCAGATTGTAAGGAAACTGCAAGGAGCTTGATATATTTCTACCTTAGATCTCAGTAACGCGTCCCATCAAATACCACTTCATCCGGCATCCAAGCCGATAACGGCATTTACGGTACCTCGAATGGGATTGTTCCAGTTTACCAGGGATTCCTTCGGTCTATCTAACATTGGAGCGTCGTTCCAGCGACTTATAGACCGAACAATCGGACCAGACCTCGTGCCGAATGCCTTTTCATATCTCAGCAATATTATCATCGTCACAGAGCCATTCAAAGAACACTGAGACTGCATCCGTCGTGTTCTTTCTCGAGTACATGAAATTGGACTCACAATAAATCGAACAGAGTATCTTCGGATACACCGAAGTCAAATGTTTAGGTGTTCTCGTGAATCGTGAGGTATACCGTCCCGATCCCGAGAAGATCGAACCAGTGATGCATTACACGGAACCGAGGAACCTCAAGAAACTTAGATGTTTCCTCCGGATGCCATCGTGGTATAAAAAATTCCTAGAAGATTTTGCCACCATTGCCGAAGCACTCACGGTCTAACTAGAAAGGACTATCGTTATGGGTGGACAAGCTTTTTCGATAAGATCAAATCAATGATCGCTTCGGTACTCGTACTACGTAGACCGTCGTTTGATGTCCAGTTCACCGTGCAAACAGATGCGAGTGATACTGGCATCGGAGCGGACCTTACGCATTAAGTCGACGGATAAGAACGGGTGTTGAGTTCGCGAGTAGAGCACTCTCCGAAGCCCAAAAAAACTAGTCGGTAACCGAGAGAGAGTGCTTAGCTCTAGAAAATAATCGGGGGACAATTATACTATTATCGTCCAGATGAAGTCCTCGAAGTCATCATAGGCGATGAGGATGCTTGGAAGATCGTCGTTTCTAAGGAATGACGTGACCCAGTTCTTTAAGAATGTCGCGATAATCCTATAGCTAGACATCCAGGACGTGAGAAAATTTTCGCTGGAGTCAGCATATATTATTACTGGCCTGGATTTTATAAGACGGTTCAAGAATATATGAAAAACTATCTTATATGCCAGCAGTCCAAGGTGGAACAAAGACCACCTGCCGGATTAATGGGTCGAAGAGTCCTAGAGAGACCCTAGAAAATGGTCGTCGGTGATATTACCGGACCATTTGAAAGAGACGCTATGGATTTGAGTATATCCTGGTGTTTCAAGACTT
Source organism: Sycobia sp. Sy_11 (assembly GCA_018907035.1). NCBI lineage: Eukaryota > Metazoa > Arthropoda > Insecta > Hymenoptera > Epichrysomallidae > Sycobia > Sycobia sp. Sy_11. The sequence continues at coordinate 156,828 of JACCIC010000171.1, read as the reverse complement.
GTTTATTCGGTGGGTAGAATGTATCCCCATCCGTAAAGCAAACGCCAGGATGGTGCTTAAATTTGCCGCACTAGAGGTCCTCCTCTCCAATAATGGTACCGAATTTAAGAATTGTATGATTGATGAATACTTAGTGGAAGCGGGTATACTCCATACCCTTACTCCACCGTACCATGGAAAACCCGCATTGTGGCGTTCGTAGAAGGGTCACATAATATGTAAAACTAGAAACTCTTTGAGTTAAACTTTTCGCTAAACATGACGCCACATACTTTCCGGATACTTTCCGGATCTATTAAATTTCGGAAGAGAGCTGACTTCGCCAGAAACTCGCCACTGCTGCGAAGATCAATCCACTGTGGAAACTCAACAAAAAGAAAGAGAGAGTTCCTGGCTAGCGAAAATGAGTGAGACAGATTTCAAGCAGATTATTATAATGCCAGCCGATATCATTCTCCATACCAGGTGGGTGACCTGATATGGAAGAAAAATCGTGTCTTATCATCGACAGCTGAAGGGGTAATGTCCAAATTAGCCCCTAAATACGTAGGTCCTTTTGTTATAGAAAGAATAATAGAAAGAGACTAGTACGTATGAGCTGGAAGGTTGTGACGGACGGATTGAACAATTAGTTCATGCTGAACAACTCTAACCGTACATCCAATCCGAGGAAAGTGATCTCTTGGAGACCACCTCTATATTGGAGCCGGAGGATGAGGTTCTCCCACAACCACCGCTGAAGCCAGAAGAGGAGGTCATTCACCAACCACCGTTGGATCGCGACCAGGTGATGTGCGACCCACCTGCCATGCGAGAAACTTCACCAACGGGTGAAGTTTCTAATGCGAGGTTCTCTACGCAGGGCAATCCCGGGAATACTCATGAGCCGTTAGATTTCGTCCCAGGTAGGAAACGAGGTCATCCGCGCAGAAATTGAATTACGGTTGAGCCATATTTGTACCAATATTTGGCATCCTCTCATAGAAAGGACCCTACAGAATGAAGACCGCTTGGGAGGCCGGCGAAGAAGAAATAGTTCTCCCCTTCCTATTAATATAGTTCGTTCTTCTTTTATTTCAGATCGATTACCTGATGGACGAAACCTTCCTTGTTCGATTTAAGGAACTACTTGGGGAGATGTGGGGACAGGGCTTAGCTTTGACGGTAGTCGGTCGAGAATACTGATTTGCTCGCCTCATCCCTCCGAGTTGGTTCCTTCCGGATCCCTCCTCTGAAATAATAGAAGAGGTAGAAAAGAAAGATCCGGATTCGGACGAGGAGAATTACGTTCCTCTGCGACGTCCTCGGTCGGCGTCGGGACCTTGACGTCAGGAGAGCTTGTATTATAATGTGAAGAGGGTATTTGAATTCAATTCTTTCGACGTTGGATTGCACTGCTGAAGTTTTCGGCGTCGTTATTGAAGGTTAGTACATTTTCTTAGTGCTTATATTTATTCCAAATTCGTTAAAGAATAATTTTATTGATTTTATTTAATATAAAAACTATTCGTTTAATAATTCGAATATTTTATACATTTAGAACGGGGGCGTTCTTTAATATGTTTTTTGAATATCTCAACAGAAAATTGGATTTATTCTCTTATTGTAAAACAATAATTTTAAAAAAATTATTATGGTTTAATATATAATAATAATAGAAGGAATTCACTCTTCCATTGAAATATTAGAACTACATTGTATTGTAACTCGTATTGAAAAATGTTCCTCTTCATGATAAAAATAGGAATATCCTACAGCATCCGCCCCAAAAAATTTTTTTTAAGCAATGTTTATTTGAACTACAGCAATCTTCTGCTTTAGGCAATTATTTGCTTGGATCCCATTAATTTTCTTTTTTAAATTCAATAAATATTTATTAAATATTAGTAAAAAGATATTAAAATAAACTTAATTCTTTACTTAAAGTGAATAATTCTTAGCTTAAATCAAGATCATCATTTTCAAAAACAAAAAAATTTTTTTTTAAATAAAGTAAATTCTTACTTAAAACCAACTAATTTTTTCTGATTTCAGTAAGTCTATTTGATGTAAGTAAATCAAATTTTGCTTTAAGAACTTCGATTAATAACTTATAATAAATAAATATTTACTGTATCGGAATAAATAATTATTTGAAAATATATAATTTTAATTTAAAACTTTTTACTATGAATTCGTTTGTCTCCCCATAGAAGTCATCCCAAGATGTCTGGGTATTGTATTCCTACCTTTCGAACACAAAATTACAATATTTCCCCGTAAAAACCGTATGTAACATATATATATATATATATATATATATATATATATATATATATATATATATATATCAAATATTTTCATTTTCTACATTAAATACCGCGAATATTTAGTTAGTAGCGCCAATTGAAAATGAAGACAAAAAAAGGACTGCTAAATAGTAGTTTTTTGTAGAGAAGGCTGAGACTGAGACCTTTTTATGCGGAAGTGATGATATATGTACACATAGATTTGTTCGTGAAATAACATCCTATTTTGCCTTTTTCTTATTGAATTTGAATAAGACATTTAGCCTATTTCATTCCGAATATGATATAGAATATATATTCCCAATTTCCGAGTAATAGGTTTAATAGTTTTTGGCTTTAACATATAAAAAATTTTACTTTTTATTTAGCATGAATATGATGGTGATACGATTGTGCGCCTGAAGACGATGGCAAATCTAGCTACCGAAAGGTAGTAAATCGATATCAACTGTAGTTTCTTTTTTTTACTACAAAAAACTCTGTCTTCACAAAAAAGATTGTTTTTTCTTGTACACAATTATTTTATCTACATGAAGACTTTACATCATAATAATGATTAAATAATATTTCTTCGAAATACATACTCGTGAATCAATATGGTCACAAAATCGTAATGATAAAACTCACATGAAATTAATGCGCCTCTGACTCACCTGAAACAGAGAGAAAAACAATAAAACTAAATAAAGGTTTTCATTAACTTTACTCTACAATTGTAATAATAAAAAATATTTTATTCATAATTATTATTCAAAAATTTTAAACGGGCGCAATTGATCGAGTGGCGAGAGCGCATCTTGGAAAACCAGTAAGGATATACTGGATGGCCTGCATGGCAGCCCCCACCTGGATGGGTAACCACGCGAACACTGATATTATTTATGGTTTACGTGTTTTTTTACACTCAATAATGCAAGCGGAAGGTATGACACTGATAAATTCAGTATCCGATCCTATGAAATGTGACACGAATATCGAATTCGAGCAATTAAAATGCACCGAACACCGTAAGATCGGGGAACAGATACTGAAAATGTACAAGAGAACATTTATAAGAAACGAATGTAAGGAAATATAAATAAAAAACATAATGATGTATGTATACATGGTATGAATTAATAAAAAAAAAATGCCGAAATTCTAGAATATATAAAAAAATTACAATACAAAAAATACAAAGAAAATTCATTCATATTATTTCTTCAATAAATATCAATACTGGACTTTATTATTATTTTTAAATAATTATTATATTTAAATAATCTTTTTTAAATTATATTAAACGAAATTGTCTTCTTTTACTTTTATAAATGAATATAAATTATTTTTTTAGAAAATGATTCATATTTCTTATGCTTCTTTGTTTATAATGTTGAATCATTTAATGCCACAACCGCTCCCATACGTTGTAAAACTATTCTGGATCATAAGAGACGCAGAAGACGATGCAGAAACAGCGTAAATATGCATAAATAATAAAATCTGGTTATCAGAAAAGAGGAAAACTAATTTAAATTACGTTAATATTATAATATAAAGACAAAACTTAAGATAAAAGTAATTTTAAATTATTAAATAAGCCAATATAAAATTGAAAAGAATTAATTAATGTTATTATACATTGAATGTAATAGAATTACCGTATTAGAACCAAGAGCATTATGAAGGTTAGAAAAAGTAAAGTTAAATTAAAAAAAAATCATCAAAACAACAGCTTTTATAGTAAAGATATTCTATTTTACAACTAAGATCGAGAGCGACGTAGCTGGAGCTGTCTGTGACGCAATGCGCGAATGTGCGCATGCTCAGTAGGCGGCGTCGCGATGTCTGCGCGAGGAGAGATAGCTGCCGCCAGCCGTTACTGATGCCACGCATATAAACTTTTTATGAATGTGACATTTAAACATAATTACTAATAATTTAGAATGTATTAATAAATGTAAAGATAGATTAACCTTTATACTTGCACCTTGCCAAATTTCAAGTTAAAATGCTAATTAAACGACAAGTAATAATTAATAGTTTAAACAAAAATTTTCTCAAATTCTATTGATTCTATGCACATGTGTAAGGGCTCAAATTTTTTTTTTTTAAGTGCAATAAAATGCATTATGTTTCAATATTCTAGCGTTTAAAATTTCCGAGATATCGACCCTAGCAACGGCGTTTTTCACTTTAAAGAATATAAAAATTTAATTTAAAAATTTGGTCTTTTCAGCTTTGATTACTATTAATATCCTCTAATGATTGCATTTTACTGCATTAAAAAATTCCCAGCCGTTGGCGACCTTCGCAATGGTTAAGTTGGAATATAAATAATTTTGCAATTGGTCGCCATTTTGAAAGTACACTTTGTAATTTGAAACATAGTATAAATAGATGAAAAAACATCTATTTGCGCCATTATTATTGAATTTCAATTGTTTAAACAAATCGTATAGCTCTTTGAATATCGAAAATTCTTCCATTGTCATTGTTTATTTAACAATAGAAAAATCGACTTTTTAAGTTTTTCATGTACGCACTTTTGTTCAGAATTATCTCCTGCACAACTTTTATAAGAAACATTTTTCGATTAAAGCAATATTATTTAAACTATTAAAGAAAAAGTAAAAAAAGAGCTTTTATTTTTGCTATTTTGCAATAAATAAATACATCGCCGATGAGGTACAATACCGAAAATTTAGGGTCTTATTCTACACATCCTCATCTATCATTTAATGCAAAAAAATAGGCGTTGGAGAAGTTGTTGGTAAATCGGCCATTTTGGACCTAATTCGCCTGGACTATAAGCAAATATGGATTAAGCGGATGGCGAAGACCAGATTAATATCCTTAAGGACGGTTTCCGGGCTGCATCCAAACCATTGAATAGGGAGCCTCCAACGATAGTCCTAGCTAAGAGAGTTCTAGGCCGTCAACTTTTTTAGTTATCGGATTAACATGTATCGAAATTGAAACTGACAATCTTTAGAGTAATATAGGATGGAATTGTTGGTCAGAAATATCGCTGGTAACGAAAAAATGTATAAAATAGCAAACTTGTATTTTAATGACTATGCAACTTATTCAAATAATTTTTTAAAATTGTGTTATTTTCGGAAAATATTTCGAAAAAAAGATAAAATATTTTAATAGGTTATTTGATCGAATTCATTATAAAAATTTGATTACTGTTAAAGAAATTACGATATTCGTATTCAGTGCCTAAAAAATAAGCGTACACATTTTATCAAATTCAGCAGATTTCGGAAATCTGCATTGGAAACCGTACTTTTCATATTTTACTATTAGGTTATCAAATATCTCCCTTCCGCTTTTTGCTCTTCATTCAATGCTTTATAAAAAGTGTTACAATGGTCGGATTTACTTCAAATATGCGCCTTTTTCTTTGATAATCTGTTTCCATCTAGATGGCAACTTCATAATACCCCTCTCGTAGAAACCCCTCTCCTTATTTGCGAAAACCTCGGACAACCACTTTTCACAAGCCTCTTTTGAGTCCAACTGTACACCACCAAGGGCGTTTGATATGGACAGGAACAGGTGGTAATCACTTGGCCCTATGGCCGGACTATATGGTGGATGTGATAAAACCTCCCATCCGAACTCCCGTAGCTTCCGACGAGCCATCAACGAAGTGTGTGCTCTGGCGTTGTCCTGGTGGAACACTATACCCTTCCTGTTGGCCAATTGTAGACGCTTCTGGTCGATAGCCTGCTTCAAGCGGTCCAGTTGTTTACAGTAGATGGTAGAATTAAGCGTCTGGCCATATAGGAACAGCTCATAGTGAATGATTCCCTTTCAATCCCACCAAACACACAGCAAAACCTTCCTAGCCGTAAATCCCGGCTCGGCTACTGTTTGGGACAGTCCACCGGCCTTGGACAACGACCGTTTTCGCTTGATATTGCCGTGTGTGATCCGTTTTTCGTCGCCAGTCAAAAATTTTTCACCCGCTTCAAAAATGGGTCGAGTTCGTTCCGTTTCAGCAGCACATCGCAAGCGTTGATTCGGTTCAGAAGGTTTATTTGCGTCAAATCATGTGGCACCCAGACATCAATCTTTTTTTGTATCCAGCCTTCTGCAGATGGTTTAAAATAGTTTGGTAACTAACTCCCATCTCCTGAGCGATGTCACGAGATGCCATAGAAGGTCTAACTCGATAAATTCAATGATTTGATCGGCATTCGTCGTCACAGGTCTTCCGGCGGCTGGCTTATACATGATGTCGTTTTCACCGGCTCTGAATCGTGGAAATTATTCCTCTGTGGTTCCAAGTGATAGCGTGCCATCCCCCAAAACACCATTATTCTCCCGGAACGTTTTTCTAGCGGATTTGCTTTTGAGACTAGCACGAATTTCGGCGTTAGTGAACTCCATTTTTACACGTATATAACTTTTGAACGCTATATCGAAACTAATCATACATAGCGTCGTTCTGTACGTTATGTCGCGACCTTTCAAATAATGTATAGTATTACCTCTGTAGCGCTTTGTACATAGCCGCGAAACTTGAGAATAAGGTGGGTGACGAAGTAATTCGTAACGTAATTCTGCTAAATTGACTGTTGCTGTAGCACTCGTGTGAACTGGTGCGTTATCGTGGTGGAAGCGCACTTTTTTCTTCACCAGATGGGGCCGCTTTTCCTTCAGTAGGGCTTCGAATCTTTTCAATAATGAAGCATAATACTGTCCTGTAATTGTTTTTCCCTTCTGTAGGTAATCGATTAGTATTGAACCACGTGAGTCCCAAAAAACTGTGCCCATGACCTTCCCGGCTGATGGAACAGTTTTTGCTTTTTTCGGAGCAGGTTTTCCATGTGCAGTCCACATTTTTGACTGCCGTTTAGTTTCTTGCGTATAGTAATGAATCTATGTTTCATCAACAGTTACATAACGGCGCAAAAATTCGGTTGGATTACGCTGAAACATGTCTAAACATTGTTTAGATGTAACAATGCGTAGCCGTTTATTGTCGACTGCGAGCAATCGCGGCACCCATCTTGCATATAGTTTTGTCATATTCAAAATTACATGCAAAATATGAAATACGCGTTCAGTCGAAATTCCTACAGTGTTACTAATAGCGCGTATCTTTAGTCGACGATCTTCGAGTATTATATCATGGATTTTATTGGCCATATTTTGATTCGTCACCTCTTTTAGGCAGCCAGAACGCTCAGCATCACTTGTATTCATTCCTCCACAACGAAATTCAGTAAACCACTTGTGATCCATTCCATGGTAATGTTTAATAACCACTCGAAATTCATTTTTTTCCATGCTTTTGTAAAAACAATGAAACACTAAATTCAAAAGACTATCAAAAATTTGAAACTTTGTATACCTACTTGTATGAGATGATAGTCTCTTAGAGTAGTAAAATATTTACGATAACAGCGCCACCTTTCAAGAAGTCACGAACGTATCAAACTATCCTCGTACATATAAAAAAAGGAAGCCACGTTAAGCAGGTTGTTGACGCTTATATAGATTTACAGCGATGGATACCCCGTCGCAGTTTATGCTTATTTATTTGTGTTTGCTTTTGTGTCTAAGTACTTTCACTTGTTTTTCTATATGATATGTTAGGATTTATATCGGCTCTCGTAGGAATCAGTCAAAGTATAAGCAAATAATAGAAAGATTTTATTGTCAATCGATCTTTTTTTTTCTTCGCCATCATCTATATTATAAGGTAAGCTAAGCAATAAGATTATACAATCCTATAAATTGTTACAGCAAGTCAGTTCTGCCTATGTGTGTAGGTATAAAAATGCACGGACTTCAGCTCAGTGGTACTGTTGTGCTTTGTCACAAGACTAAAACTGAAATATTTTTCGTTGTGATACCTTCGTGATGCTACTAGAATCACTTGGATAAGTCTGATACGGAGCAAGTTAAACAGTAGCATTATGCTTTAGCACAATCCTGTTCTCAATAGCTACTCGCTTATCCTATTCATTGACGAGCGTAGTAAAAAAAAAGTATCAGTAACTTTATAATCGAAAACAGAACGGGAAGTCATACATATGTTAAAATATATCGTTTTTTTAAATTTCTAAAAATGAACTAAAAAGGCTCTGAAAATTAAAATTAAATTTCCTATAATTGGTATTTCTTAAAGTTAATTTCTCTGCATAGCTTATTTGCCTCTTTTTAAATTTTTTATAAGATTTCTTTTTTTTTCTTTTTTTATAGAATTGTTTTTAATTTGTAATAAAAATATTTAATATATTAATTATTTTTTTTTTAAAAAATACATTACGTTTTTTAACATAAAAAAATATTATTAAAAGAATTAAAAAAGTTTTTAATTTTAAATAATTAATAAAATAATTCGTTATATTTGATACCATAAATAGACCAACATCAAATAATATTTAGAAAAATAATTAGCTTAAATATCGATGATTTTTTTAAGTTATCTGACCACTTTAAAGGCAAACATTTTATTTGGGAAAGCGTTTTTGAATTTTATTTAGAAAAATTTTATTTTGCACGAGTGACGGTTGCTCTGCCTAGACCTATTCCATCGCAGTTAGCATGCGAGATATCAGAAGCAGACGTATATCAGATGTTATACATGATTACAATATGAGACACTGAATATACGAGGCTGGATTGATAAGGTTCCGGCCTAACCAAGAAAAACAACGTTTTTAAGAATTTTTTTTTATTTCTCAACATAATATCCTCCAAGGCTCATCATTTCTCATAGCGATGTTCTAGTCTAGTAATGCCATCTCTACAACTGATTCATCAAGCTCCTCAAAATACCCATTTACAGCTTCGATTACTTCTTCATTGTCCGCAGGGCTAGGTCTGGAGAGTAGGGAGGGTGCGGCATCAATTCGAACTTCAGATCGTTGATTTTAGCCATCGCAATGATTGACCTGTGCGCTGATGCGTTATCGTGATGAAACAAGATTTTTTTTCTTCGCCAGATGAGGTCGTTTAATTTTCACTTCGTGGCTCAAACGTTGCAATAAGTCTGCGTAGTATTGACCAGTGATAGTTTTACCCTTTTCAAGGTAATCAATGTATATAATACCTCTTGCATCCCAAAAAACAGTAGCCATAACCTTGTTCGCTTAAAAAATTGTTTTTGCCGTCTTTGAAGTTGGTTCCCCTGGTCCAATCCACTGTTTAGACTGTTTCAGGTTTCAGGAGTGTAGTGGTGGACCCAAGTTTCGTCAATGGTTACGAATCGACGCAAAAATTCGCTTAGATTACGCGTATACAACGCAAAATTAACGGTAGAAATGTTTTTTCGAATCAATTTTTGGTCGACTGTTAGCAAACGTGGCGCCAATCTTGCACAGAGCTTTTCCATATACAAATGTTGGTGCAAAATATTTTGTATACGTTCATATGACATCTTACAGGTCTCAACTATCTCACGCACTTTTAATTTGCGGTCTTTCAGCACTATTTGATGGATTTTTTCGATCATATCTGGAGTTGTGACCTCAATGAGGCGTCCTGAGCGAGGCTCATCAGAGTTGCTCACATGACCATTTCTAAACACGGAAACCCACTGCTTATCAGTTGAATATAATGAGGAGGATGTCCCGAGTGTCGAGTCCATCTGTTCTTTAATTTCCTTCGGCGTTAACCCCTTCAAATAAAAGTATTTGATAACAGCACGATTTTCCAGCTTTTCCATGTTTACGAAAAACACAGAGGCGTCTTGTTCAGCGTGCTCTCAAACCTAAACTAACATAGCGATCGGACTGAAAATATAGCTACAAGCTATTTAAGGATGGTACTATTGAACGACACCTCAAGGTAGGCCTAGTGGCGCCATCTCTTGGTCAGGACGGAAACTTATCAATCCACCCTCGTATTCTAAGCTTTATTGCGATTATGTAACTCAATATTTACGGTGTGATTACAATTGGTACTGATTAAATCTTACCTTATATGATATGGAAGAAATTTTTATATGAATATATGTATTGCACGATTGGTAGAGAAGTTTATGTATGTACCTAGTAACATACAATGGAAAATAGAATATTTAATAACAACAATTGTTGTTTAACATAGACAAATATTATATACATGTATATATATATATATATATATATATATATATATATATATATATATAATGATCAAATAGAAGGGTGTATCTTTCAACTTAAATTGCCCGGCTTTTTCAATTCGATAAAATTATTTATTTTGGAAGTTTATAGTACTGTTAGTGACATCTGTGTCAAATTGCATGTCAAAAAATTGATTAACGTTTAAGAGATGCTTCATTTTAAGAGATGTTGAAACACAATACAGCGTTTTTTACTGTGTCTGGAGGATTTATTGAACAAAGAAGGTGCATTAAATATGTTTTTTTGGAATTTCGATTTCGAAAACATCCAGGATACTGCGAAAAGCTTTTAGAGATTAGATCTGTCTTCAAAGAATATTTACAAATGGTACAACGGGTTCAAAACAGCCCGCGAGAGTCTTAAGAAGAATGTGGTATTAAATCAGCCATAAACATGGACTGATAATTATCACGTCAAATAAGTCAAAGAACTTGTGCTCCAAAAATGTCAACTGATATATTATCATTCTTCTTTCTTCTGTTTCTTTTACTTCTCTATTTGTCCTTTCCATTGTTTTCTTGACATCTTGACAATATACATTGATTATTCTAAATTTTATATTATTCAGTTGTATTTTTGTTTCGATCACATTTTCGCGTTAAGTTCGCTATAATATGAAGTTAAATGTGCTATATTTTGCCTTATTCCTGTAATTACATTCCCCTTCACCCCCTTTTTATTTACTCTTTGCTAAAGTACATGTCAACTCGAAATTTCCGGGAAGTTTTTACATTAATTTTTTCCATTTACTGTTTACGATACACCAACCTTATAACATTAAATTCTTTATAAAATTTCTAGATATTATTGTCTTTATTCGCGACTCCTGCTATATTCTAAAAGCACAACCTAACTTATTCTCTGTCCTCCTTTCCCTATATATCGTATCTGATATTTTTCAGTCTATTATAACTTGTTTTCTCCTCTTCGAAATCTTCCCAATCATTCCATTTGGATCACTAACTATTTATTCTCACTTTCATATATCTTCTGTATAATTGCCCTCTTCTCTCTTTTCTGTCTTTTCTTACTTTCCTGTGTATTTCCTTTTTGAGTCAAATCATCTTTGTAAATTTCTCTTTTTAATTGTTTTTTCTTTGATATTATCTTTAATTTTATTCCCAATTTATGTAACCAATTTATCTACATTAACATTAATACATTAATACACAAAAATAATAAAAATGTAAATAAAAATTAATTTAAAAATTATAATGACAGTCAAACTGTCCTTGTTTACAGTTACCCCCGTAGACTAATCTGAAAATAAAATATTAGCTGAAAAAATTTTGGTTAGTAAAGTGCAGTCTGACTATTCTCAACACCCTTACCTAATTGAAGATCCAGTCCAACGTTTCGAGCTCGCTACGGCTTAATTTAAATCTACGATTTAAATTTGAAATTAGCCAATAATTGATATGTAAATGACACGCATTTTTGCACTGATTTTTTGACCCAGAAATGACCAGTTTTATAATGTAATAAAAATGTAGAAATAACAGATTATTTTCAGATATACCATAAAATCAAATTTTTCCCGGACTGATGCATTTTAACTCCGCACGTAAACTGAATCAGTAAAATTTGTTTTCCTATATTGGTACAACCTTTTTTGATGTCCCTGTGAAATTTGAGCGCCATATCTCCAATAGTGTGTTTGGCAGCTGTTTGTTTACGACGCAAAAAGTTTGTCTATGGAAAAAAAAGTTGATCAACGAGTTTGCTTGAAATTTTGCGTTTCCAATGTAGTTACGGCTACGGAATCGTTGAAAATCGTGCAGAAGTGCTTTGAGGAGTATACTTTATGGCGAACGCAAGTATTTAAATGGCACAAAACCTTCAGTGAAAGTCGGGAAGTCGTCGAAAACTTGCCTCGTGCAAGCCGCCCATCCACCGAAAATAAAGATGATGCTCATAGTTTTTTTCGATTACCATGAGGTGGTTCGCCATGAATTCGTTCCAGGAGGTCAAACGGGCAATAAGGAGTACTACTTGGCCGTTTCGAGGCATCTACGAAAAGCAATTCGTCGTAAACGACCGGATTTGTGGGCAGACAATTCATGGTTTTTTCACCACGATAATGCGTCGGCACATTCCAGCATGATTGTGTCTGATTTTTTGGCCAAACACAAAATGAAAGTCATTACTCAGCCACCGTATTCGCCAGATTTGGCTCCCTGTGACTTTTTCCTCTTTCTGAAACTCAAAAATTCGCTTCGGGGAACGCACCATGAGTCCATAGTCAATATCACCAGACAAACTTTTTGCATCGTAAAAAAACAGTTGAGAAACACACACTAATAGAGATATGGCGCTCAAATTTCACATGGACATCAAGAATGGATGTATTAATATAGAAAGACTCAGTTTACACGCGGAGATGAATTGCACCAGGCCGGGTCAAATTTGATCAGATGGTACATATTGTGTATAAAATCAAACCATATACAATGTTTTCTTTTGTAATATTGTGATTATTATGGATTTACTTTCAATCTAAAATAATTAATTTTGTAAATAATAATCTTATTCACAGTATCTTATTATACAATAAATAGATGTACAAGGCCTGTTTCAAAAGTTCGCAGACTTTAAAAAAAGACAACTTAAATACATACATATATATATATAATATTATATTATATACAAGATAATTTCATTGGTTTAATTTAAGAGTGCTGCATATCTCGATCGGAGCGCTATACTGATCCGCCAGAATGGAAGTAAATTTACTACGACGTCTCATTCCCTCAATTTTGATTGTAGACAGAAAAGAATTTTTTTGTAAATCTTTAGACATATCTACAAGTTGTGAAACTTTCTTAGACTTCATAATATTTCTCTAAGTAGGGTAAAAAATTAAGAATATTCCTATAAATTTGTCTTCTGCTCTACGTGGTGCTAGTTCTTCCAAAAAAAGTAATTATTACAAAATTTAGGTATCATTTACATACATAATTCGAGTAGCACCACTTGTAGAACAAAATAATAAATCAAATAAAATTTGTTTCACCTTCTACGTATTGAATAAACAAAAATTAAACCCCTGCAACTGATAATCACTATTTTCGTAGATAAAAAAAAATTTATTATATGCATCATATTTGTGTCGTAAAGATCCTCAGGTAAAAGTACTACTACACACACACACACACACACACACACACACACACACACACACACACACACACACACACACACACACACACACACACACACGTATACCAAACAGATTTGCCACTTGTTTTACTGCCATTCAAGCCTTTTTAAACGTATACATTTCAGTTAGGACTTCGGAAGAACGCCCACATTCCATTTTGCTGAAAATTTATGCACGTATGTTTTTTGCAATACTTATGATGAATATCATAATGCCTTTTCTCTGAAATTCAATTTGATAGGCGAAATCCATGAAAAAAGCACAAAATGGTGATTTTTGGTATTAACACGGATAATAAGAATATTTTAAAATAATTTTAATTTTTTTAATGCAATTGATATTTCTGAAGAAAAATTTAACAATTCTGAAATTTGACATATAGATTCTATATTATCTTGGGAAGGACATAGGCTATGTTTTTATTGAAAATCATTTTACTTTTATCAATAAATTAAATTAGTGGTTTTAACATCAGTTTCACCAGAGGCCATTAGGTGGCGTCTTGAATCTTGAAAATCAATTTAAAGTAGTCCCCTTAAAGTATTAATACCAGGCCAGCACAAACGAATGTTCATATCCAACTTTGGGATTCGTATTCTAAAGGAGGTGTAACGTTAGTCGGTATTACCTTTTTTGTTCTTTAGGTTAATCTGACATTACTTTCACACCCTATGGATAGCTTTTGATTTTTGTAAATTTTATTTTCTCTTACGTGGAAAAATCTCTCTCTCTCTTTCTCTCCTTCTCTCACTCTCTCCATCTCTCTGTCTTGCTTTCTCCTTCTCTTATAAAATGGTTTTGTATGCCATATCATACTGAATATAGTTTGTGACGACAAATTGTATTTTTATTTTTATACATTCTTTTAACTTCAGAATTGTGAAAAGAGACTGTTTTTTTTAGTTCGAACAAAAGAAATGATGGCAAAATAGTGTTCTTTACCAACAACCTCGAAACTATGCATATGTAAATAAAATATATCGTCACTTCTGCATAAAAAGGCAATCATCGTTTGCTTAAAAAATGAGCTATACGCATACTAGCATTTTGCTTAAATTTCAATTGACATTACTACGAAAATATTCACCGTATTTAATAGAAAAAGCGGAAATATTAAATATATATATATATTGTATGTATATTATATTGTATATATCAGGTATGTGAATAAGTTTTTCCCGTTTTTTTTCAAATTTTGAGCCTTTATTGTGAAAAAATGGTTACAAATGAATTATTGAAAGTATTAGCCATCGCTAGCTACAACTTTTTCCCATCTTTCTGGCAACATACGAATCCCGTTGCGAAAAAATTCGACCGGTTTGGCCTCTATCCAGTCATCCACCCATTTTTTGGCTTCCTCGTAGGAATGGAAGTGCTGGTCAGCCAGGCCATGCGTCATCGATCTGAAGAGATGGTAATCAGACGGAGCAACGTCTGGACTATACGGCGGGTGGGGTAGGACTTCCCATTTGAGCGTTTCTAAGTATGTTTTCACCGGCGGTGCAACATGTGGGCGAGCATTGTCATGTTGCAAAATAACTTTGTCGTGCCTGTCGGAGTATTGTGGCCGTTTTTCTCGCAGTGCGCGGCGCAAACGCATCAATTGTCGTCGATAGACCTCGCCTGTGATCCTTTCATTCGGTTTCAGAAGCTCATAGTAAACCACACCTAGCTGGTCCCACCATATACAGAGCATGAGCTTGGCGCCATGAATATTTGGCTTGGCCGTCGATGATGATGCATGGCCGGGTAGTCCCCATGATTTTCTTCGCTTCGGATTATCGTAACGTATCCACTTTTCATCGCCAGTCACGATACGATGCAGAAAACCCTTTCTTTTATGTCGCTGAAGCAGCTGTTCGCAAGTGAAAAAACGCCGTTCGACGTCTCTCAGCTTCAGTTCGTACGGCACCCAATTTCCTTGCTTTTGGATCATTCCCATGGCTTTCAAACGCTTGGAAATGGTTGTTCGGTCAACTCCCAATGCTTCAGCAAGTTCTTCTTGCATTTGACAAGAATCTTCATCAAGCAAAGTCGCCAATTCTCGATCTTCAAAGATTTGCGGCCGCCCGGAACGCTCCTTGTCTTCCACGTCGAAATCACCGCTTTTGAAGCGTCGAAACCATCCGCGAACACTTGAATCATCGACACAACCTTCTCCATAAGCCTCCTGAAGCAATCGATGCGTCTCGGCAGCAGATTTCTTCAAATTGAACCAATTAAGTGAAACTTCCCGCAAACGACGTCGACTCGGCTCAAATTTCGACATTTTCACGATATCAAAAATTTATGATGCGAAAAAATTTTAACTAATGTGTTAGTATGGAATTGTTGAAATATGAATAAGCTTTGATTATGACATATGTAACCATTGAATACTCGCACAGTATTGGTGGCGCCATCTCTTACAAAAAACGGGAAAGACTTATTCACACTCCTAATATTATATATACACATTTTATCCCGTTGCCTTAAGACGATTTCTATAGGCAGTTGTGTGATCGAGTGATAGAATGCAATGTCTAGGTGTCACTCAACGATTTCTTCGGGGAATATTGTATTTAGTTGATAGAAAACGAAATACAGGTATGAAGAAGTTAGCTTCCATGGGAAGATTCGTGTTGAGACAGTAAAATACGATGTCTAGGTCTTTCCAAACAATTTTTACGGGAAGTATTGTATTTAGTCATTAGGAAGCGATGCTAGCTTTCTCCAAACGACTTCTGCTGGGACTGTCGTGTTTAGTTGGTAGGAAACGATGTTTAGGTATGTCGTAACACGCACACTCCCAGTAAGAGTGCTCCGGGATACCTGGACATTGTATTCTACCTGCCCAATACAAAACTCTTTATAGAAGTTATCTCGAGACATTCACTATATTCCGAAACGATACTCTCCGAAAACGTCATCTCGAGACACTTGGATATCTTTTTCTACCCCTTGAACTCGAAAGCACAATTTTCTCCATCGAAGCCATATTTAATATGCACATATATATAAAAATATATATATATATATATTGTATAAAATGGTCAGCAAAATATCAACTTTTTGAAGTGTACGCTACATTGAAACATTTTTATACAGAAGCGACGATAGGTAAATTACGGTCAATTATTTATAGAAATATAGATTTCTATATATAGAGTACTTGTTACTTAGATATTATTGAATTGCTTATGAAATCGGTTAAATTATTATCTCGGGCGAAGCCGAGACGGGGGATGCTCGTATATATATAATATAAACACAAAAATCTATTGGATGTACAAATAAGTTTCCGCCGTTCTGAAAAGGTGGTGCCACCGATAAGACAACATCGAAATTCTCAGCTGTTGAAAGTCGTATAGTATATGTTGACATCTGAAAACAGTATAACCTTTTAATATCTCTGACTTTTTCCTAGCATCACTTAGTTTTCATCGTGTTAAGATGTCAAATTTTGAGCCAAAAATTAAATTCAGTATATTTTTATTTTACGAATTATATATTCGATAACAGCAAGTTTTACATATGGACATTGCGTTCAAAAGTTATAGACGTGTAAACATGGAGTTCATTAATGCCGAAATTCGCGCTATTTTAAAGTTTTCCTTAGTCAAAAAAAAATCCTCTAGAGAAACGTTCCGTGAGATTAATGGTGTTTTTGGGGATGGCATGCTATCACTTCGAACCGCAGCGGAATGGTTTCGACGATTCAGGGCCGGTGAAAACAACACCATGGATAAGCCAGCCGCCGGAAGACCTGTGACGACGAATACTGACCAAATGATGGAATTTGTCGAGTTAGACCGGTAGGTGGTAACTCGTGACATCGCCCAGGAGATGAGAGTTAGTAACCAAACCATTTTAAACCATCTGCAGAAGGCTGGATATAAAATAAGCTTGATGTTTGGGTACCGCATGATTTGACGCAAAAAAACCTTCTTGACCGAATTAACGCCTGCGACGTGCTGCTGAAACGGAATGAACTCGACCCATTTTTGAAGCGGATGGTGACTGGCGACGAAAAATGGATCACATACGAGAATATCAAGCGAAAACGGTCGTGACCCAAGGCCGGTGAACCGTCCCAAACAGTGGTCAAGCCGCGGTTGACGGCCAGGAAGGTTTTGCTGTGTGTTGGGGGGATTGGAAGAGAATCCTCCACTATGAGCTGCTCCCATATGGCCAAACGCTTAATTCTACCATCTACTGTGAACAACTGGACCGCTTGAAGCAGGCTATCGACGAGAAGCGTCCACAATTGGCCAACAGGAAGGGTATAGTGTTCGACCAGGACAACGCCAGACCACACACTTCGTTGATGGCTCGTCGCAAGCTACGGGAGTTCGGATGGGAGGTTTTATCACATCCACCATATAGTCCGGCCATAGGGCCAAGTGATTACCACCTGTTCCTGTCCATGTCGAACGCCCTTGGTGATGTACTCAAAAGAGGCTTGTGAAAAGTGGCTTTCCGAAGTCTTCGCAAATAAGGAGAGGGGTTTCTGCGAGAGGGGTATTATGAAGTTGCCGTCTAGTTGGAAACAGATTATCGAAGAAAACGGCGCATATTTGAAGTAAATTCGACCACTGTAACATCTCTGAATGGAGATATTGGACAACCTGATATATATATATATATATATATATATATATATATATATATATATATATAATTCATTGTGAATTCATTCTGAATTCTCCCGAACAACTGAACTAGATTTTTGCACATGTTTTTGTATGCAGCTAGTTTCGTACAAGACATGTCAGAGTTCCGTGGATTCGTTTTAGGGAGCCGCAGATTAACTTTTTCCTCCAGTAGATCAGATATTTTTTACTAAAACGTTATATTTTTCATACCGTATCGATACGCACAAATAGACTTTGCTATATTTTTAGAGAAATTGATTTGCTATTATCTAATTTGAATATACTTCTAATTAGAATATATATGAATATATATACTAATACCGAATGCGAATATTGTCTTTCATTAAGTTTCATCGAGAAATGCCGCTTGCATTAAAAAATATATAGAATAAAAAAGAAATATTTTTATAAAATTTACAAAATTTATTAAAAATATTTTTTGATATGTGTAGTACTTTACGAAAAAAAATTGCAAAACCTGCATTTTTATGGATTTTTTCTGATTTAATCTATGAAAAGTCAATATATGTACCAAGCCATTATGATATTTGCAATCAGCAATTCAAAATAAATAAATACAGAAATTTTGTGCAAATGCAGGTGAGCGGAATAATTACAAATATAGCGATATGTGTAACCTATAAGTTACTCATGAGAAATATTCGGAGGTTTGGACTCTTTGGAAGATTGAACAAGAATCTCTAGAATCTCAGTAGAGTTATAGTATATATATAACGGGCTCCACTTCTCAAAAATTATAATTAGCTACGTCCCTGAAAAGTCGTAAGTGCAAAACATACTGTTAAGTTCTACAAACAACCACAATTAATTTCTCTAGTAGTCGCTGCGATCTATGCGAAAAGTATGCAGTACTTTTAAAATAGGACCTTTCCGAGTTAATACAAAGTCCGAATTTACACAAACAGGATATCAAATGACTTTTTCATGTCGTTGACCGGAATCATCTTAAAATGATGTCGTTGCCTTTTGCATGTCCTGGACGTCTCTATAACGCTTTCCTTTCATCGCCAAATGCAATTTACCGAATAATTAGAAATCACAAAATTCCATTTCAGATAAATACGATGAGTGATTGACCCACAGAATGCTTTTTTTGGTCAAAATATCAGTTACCAAGGTCGATCGATGGGACGGTGCATTAATATGCAACCAACGCCACCTTGCATTTTCAAGATATTTTGGCCGAACACGACGAATACGGGTTAACACACGTTTCACAACACTAAAATCATACACAGCATTAACTATTTTGTCAGATGGAACGAATTGCTGGTGAATAATGCCCTTGAAATCATAGAAAGAGAAGATCGTGTTTTGCCAAGCGCGATTTTTTTAGTCTTCGCTCATTTGGGGTTTTTCATTCGACACTTTGACGTTTGGTTTCGGAATCATATTGAGTTAAGTTAGAATAAAAATAGCTTTGGTCCCTGTTGACTTCTTTAATAATGTCTTTAGAATGTTGAATTTGACGCGCTTTTTGGGCCTCAGTCAATTTATGTGGCACATACCTTTCGGAGATTCGAATGTTCGGTCCAAATTCGATACTACTGACAAATTTAATTGCACTTTCATGTAACTTACCGACTATTTCGGCTCGTTTTTGATGAATTAACGTACTTTCTCGATGTTCCTTTCGTTTTCCGCTTCTCGTGGCCGACTCGAACGTTCGTCGTCATTGAGGTTTTTCCAGCCATCTTTATAATGCCGAAATCAATCATTAATTGCTAAACAAAACAAACAATCGCTGCCTTAAATTTCTTGCATCATTTGATGTATTTCGGTAAAAGTTTTGCCGAGTTTAAAACAAAATTTGACGTTAGCACTTTGAGCAATGCTCATTTTCCAACTAATAAACAAAACACTCTGCCATTTGTATGTCTGCAATTCTTATTCGGTTGTTGCTAATAATAACTCTTAGGGTAACCAGGAAGTATCTTAGCACTTCTTCAACTACTTCAGATATAAATTCAGCTCTCCATCGAATTATTAATAATGATTGTATGGCAAAGTTATCTTAACATCTACAAAAACTTAATATGCTTAAAAGTTTGTCTAGATTCCCTACAATCTACATTTGAAAATAAATTAGAGAACTTTGTAACTCATTTACAACATTTAGATCCTATCCCCTCTTAAGTTAAAAGATTAAATACTCCTGAGATAGAAGTAGTAGAATTAAATAATGAATAGGAATCACTAAGCTTAACAGTCACGCACTGCACCTCTTGCACCTCCTGCACCCACTACTAGTCCAGTCTATAATCTTGTTGATGAACCAAATGACCTAGACGTATCTAGACTTTATTATATATGTTTCCAAATTTCAAATTCAGTTGATATGAAAACTATGGCTTATAATTTAATTAAATAAGTGAAAAGCTTTCAATTAAGAAAAATTTTCAATTAAGTTAAGCTTGTAAAAAGGTTCTGTTAAGCACTTAGGTCCATTATTAAAGTAAACAGTATCAAATCAATTAATGAGAGAATCTTATTAATTTCTCAAACAAATATTTATAATAATCATCACCATCTTCTCTTTATATGAACTAAATTGTTGATTGATCTTGAGAATTATAAAAAGTCAGAAATAAAATGCACGCGCCAACTGAAGCTACTTGATTAGACTTTTATTATTCTCGTCTATAAAAAAAAACTAAAGATCAGTGTACTCTTTGACGGGAACTGCGTCGATTGAGAATTTTAACTGAATTGGTGAGTGAATCAATGAAATTTTCTGTTCATGATCCGATGTTCTTTGTCGACATTTAAACGTATATAGAATCTAAGGAATTGCTATACTTATAATTATAATATAATTATAATACCTATTCTTATTTTAGCATTGTTCAGGTAATAGTACTGAAACAATGTTGTTAAAATTAGTTGATGATATTATGTTTCAGCAAGACAAACAGTATGTTACAGCACTACTACTCTTCGACTTCAGTAAAGCTTTTAATATAGTTGGTCATATGAGCCTATTACGTAAAATGCTTAAAATGGATTTAATTTGTAAAATGTACTTATGTCAACTGTTATGAACTAAATTGATAAATATTTTTATTGGGTTTACAGTCTTCATATAATAATATGCTATACCGTAATAATATAATTATAGTCAGACTTTTCTTGTTAGTAATCACTCACATATAATCTGTAATCGAAATTATTACTAGAAAAATATAAAATAAAAATTAACCTACAATTAAAATTAAAAATAAAAATAAAATAATCTATATTATATATTAGTCAAAAATAATCATACTGCTCCCATCATCTCAAAATTACATTATCTTTAATGTCCGCGTTTCAAGTTATTCCGGTTCGTCTTCAAAGACAAATTTAAAATAGAAACCTAGCATGCTACTATATATACCCTATCCCTACTCCAATAAATTTTATATAATATTATAGAACCTCCACCTTTCTTGATCTTATATTAATGCATAATTATATATTAATAAAGGATTACAAGTGTTGTCCAATTTACTTCACTCTAACATTAAATTTACATTGATGCGATTTTTCAAAATATGAAAACTTTTAATAGTTTCCTTTTTCTATCTAGTTTTAATAGCTTATTATAAAATATTTAAATTTTCCAAATTGACAGAATGTAAAAAAGAATGTAAGAATAAATTATGTTCCTTTATCTGTAGCAGGAGCAATTTACTAGCATTTAGCAGGAGTAATGTACTATTTGCTATTTGTATTTCGTAAACTATACTGATGTTCACATATTCTTTGTTTTAAGTATCTACCCGTTTATCTTTAAAATTTAATTTGTAAACTACTCCTGCTTTTAAACATTTATCAGCGTTATCTTTACAATTGTTGAATAAGTTAATTTATGTATATATATATATATATATATATATATGTTAATTTTCAAGTAAATTTGAATATTATGTTTTATGAGCGTATTTCTAT
This sequence comes from Sycobia sp. Sy_11, assembly GCA_018907035.1. Lineage (NCBI taxonomy): Eukaryota > Metazoa > Arthropoda > Insecta > Hymenoptera > Epichrysomallidae > Sycobia > Sycobia sp. Sy_11. The sequence goes on along the minus strand of JACCIC010000171.1, from coordinate 134,681 downwards.
TTCTTTTCGATAAACCTTTTACATACTGTAAAGCAACGATTTTATTATTATTATTTTTATATTTTATATTATGTTCTCTACTATTGTTTTAAATCTGATTCACTCTCTTCGCAATCATTTTTTCTATCAGTCCTACTGAATAATCATTATTAATGAATATCTCTCTAATTTTAAATTACTTTTTCTGAAATCTTTGTGTTCTAATGTGCTCTATCTTTTAAATTGAAGGTGGTGGGGATAATCCGAGTATCTGTTACTAACATAGAATCTTATTTCTATTTTTAATTTTAATTTAATTTAATTTGAATTTTATATTTTTTAGTGGTAATTTTCATTTCAGATTCTACAGAGGTCATTATAAACACATAACAAAATCTGACTGCCAATATATTAATATAATATATTATTGTATAAAGACTGAATGATCGATAAAAATATTTATTGATTTTAATGGAAATCTCCAGAAATGTTATAAAATTGTTTGGTTCACATTCTTCTAAAAAGGAGTAAGCTACAAGAGGACCCTCCCTTCCTTCCTTTATTCTAATCTTGGCGTTCTGCAGTGTTCACTATTGGACCATCTGCTATTGTCTTTACAGAAACGGTGAAGGTTTAAATCTTAATGTCTCAGTAAAGATTCTGCTTTATGCTAATGATCAACACATTTATATACAATATTACAATAATGCTTTAGAATATGATCATATCATTCATTCTGAACAAGTAAATTATGTACATCATTGGGTTGCAAAAAACCAAATGAAACTCAGTATCCCTAAAACTATAACTAGTTTTTAACCGATTTTAAGACTGAATTTTAGAAACAAGCAATGACGTATCATCTGGCGCATTATCGCGGTGCAATTAACATACCTATTTCTCCATAATTCTAGACATTTCTATCATATTGCTTTATGCAAACGGCTCATAACTTCAAGGTAATACTGCATATTAACTGTACGACCATATAATGAGAACTCTCGATGCACTATCGCATGATAATCAAAGAAAAAAGTTAGCAACACCTTGACACTTGATGGAACTTCACGTGCTTTTTTGATGTTGGCCATTCATAATACTTTTACTAGCATGATTAAGCCTTAGTTTCAACGTCATGATCGTTTATCCATATTTTATCTGCTGTTATGATCCTTTTGGTCATTAAGAGTAAGGTTCGTCATTGCTGTCTTCTTGATCTTCTTGGAAATGCTTGTATCAATTGTAAATATTTTTTTGACTGAGCAGGTACAGCTATGCAACTTTCAACATTTCAAGTGGTTTGGAATACTTTATTCCGTTTCGTACACAAAATTTAATGCAAATTCTTTAATCCATTTTTTTCATTAGCAAAAAATCGCCGAACAAGCAAAATACTAACCTCTATGCCTCTCGTAAATGAACTAAAAATACTTCATAACTAAAACTATGAAAATATATTAGGGACAAGTGTACCAACATAAAATTTAAAAAAATCGATGAAATTTGAATATTCACCTTCCTTTTTGATTACACCGCGTATATATTTCAATATTTAGAAAACCAGGTTTTATTCAATATAGAATTAGGATAAAGAAACAAGAAAATAAATAATTAAAAGTGAAGTTTATGCAGTCACTAAAGGAAGATAGTGTTCATACGTTATGATATTAAAGGCGCACGGAAAATACCAACTTAAATCAAAGTTTGATCCTCAAAAGGGTCAACCTCAGAGACTTATTAGTTTCTAGTTATTCATGTTTATAAAATTTAACAGTATTTTAAAGTTAAGACTCACTTTACTAACAGAAAATTTTTTTCAGCTAATATTTTATTTTCAGATTAGTCTAAGGGGGTGACTGTATACAAGGACAGTCTGACTGTCATTATAATTTTTAATTGTTTGATGGTAGTTCAGATCTGTCCGGTACATATCGCTTTTTTGGAAATCCATTGATACTTCTACGTGCAACAAAGAGAAATCAAAAACCAAAGCCAGTGAGGGAAAGAACAGAAGTAAGAGTGGGGAGCAGAAACTTAATTTTTCCCTCTTTCCATGCTCACTGCATACCCCCACTGACTTTTCTTCAAATGCATGCTATTGAATGAACAACCTCACAGGGTGACGCCACCTTCCGGATAATTTTAGCGTGAAGTCCTGCCATGTAATTTGACACGATTTTGGCCGAGTTTCCAATCCTCTCTACCCTCCATAGTTGGGGCTATGAACTTAAATCCATTGAGCATTTTGTTCTAATATGCTAGAAATTTTCTGCATTTACAAAGAATTCAACATTTCTAATTTAACATAATCTGAAAGTATAAATTGTAATACTTTCAATAAATTATAACAGAAATGAAAAAAGATTTCAAAAGTTATAAATAAAATCATACTCAAATTTGTACACAGTAGTATATATATTTACATAGTAATAGTATATACCTAGCAAAAAGTTCAGCCAAATTTATAGTAAGACGCTTTAAACCTGCATGAACATAGCCGAAGGTTATATATATAATAATATTTTCATCATGAGCTGGAGTGCCATAGCAAGAAAAAAATTTGACGAATTTGAGCATGCAGAATATTAAATGGAACCCACGTGATGGTTAGGGCTGATATATAATATAAAGTAACATACAGTAATATAAAATAACATACAGTTTAATCATAACAATGTATCATTTTGAATAAGTAAGGTCGGAGATAAAAATGCTTCTCTTGATTTAGAAGTATGTAAAAGAATTTATTATTAAATAAATGTGTGATGTTTGAGGAACAGAAAGATCGATTGTTGCCTGTAGCAGTACTTTTGTAAAAGAACGACTAACCGTCTTTACTGTTATTTCAAGATTTTATTATCATTTAGAAGCTACAAGGTATTGATGTTTGAGCATATTAATCTAATTCTAAGAGTTTGATATTTATTTTTCATAAATCATTGATCATTTTTAAAACATTTAGTTCCAATCATAAACCATTGTGGATCAATTGTATTCATTTATTGCGCAATGGAATCATAAATAATGAATTATTTCTTAAAAATTTTAAATTAAATCGCTTTCTTTTAACCCTTTTTGCTCGGACTTGCTTACTTGTGACACATGAAATTTTATTTAAAAAATTAAGTTTAAGTAACTAATATTTATTTAATTTTTTAGAATCTTATTTGTAAAATAATAGCGACAAAACTACCATAGTTATGTTTGATATTTATAAATAAATGGATATATGTTAATACCATGGCTGTTCAATATTACTGAAATTCTATAAATGTAATACAGATTTTACTATATGTATAGAAAATATCATAAATAATATTGTAAACATTTTTTATCATATTAAATCAAAATACACACATTACTTTTTAATATAAATGAAATTCTATATAAAAGCTTTTAACAAAAGTAAAAGAGTTAGGTGAGTTTGATGTGTTCTTAGCATAGTAGAAACTTTAAAAACATCTTTTCATGTACTTTATAAAATACTTTCTTTATAAAAAGAAACTTAAAAATATATGAATACAAAAAATATTTTATGATTAAATTGAAACTTAGTTGACTAATATAGTTAAATTTGCTACAGATCGTGATAATAAGAAAATATAAAAATATATGTTCGTAGTATATTAAGAATAAAAGTATAAAAATAATTGGGTGAGTTGATATGTTATTCGCATATTATGAACTGCAAAATTTATAAATATAATCATGTGTTTTATAAAAGATGTATAAATTTTTTTTCTAAAATATTCCCAAAATATTGTTCCAAAATATAATTAAAAAATATTATATAACACAATTAAAAAACAAATTATTGAAACAGCCAGATGTCTTGGTCGCGATGAAAGAAAATATAATAATATTGTAAATACTAAAAAATAGGGACATCCAAAAATATAGTAAAATTGTATCTTATTTTCATATAGAAAAACTACATAAAAATATTTAAATTTCAAAATTAAAACAATACTGGAATATTTAACTAAATTATTAGTGAAATTAAAAAATATTTTCATTGGTCTTACAGTCCAATTAAATAAATCGAAAATAATACGCAATAATATCAATATATATTTCTATTAATATTAATACATCAATATACAAAAAATAAAAAATAAAAATTAAAAATTATAATGACAGTCAGACTGTCTTTGTCTAAAATCACCCTGTAGACTAATTTGAAAATAAAAATCTTAGCTGAAAAAAATTTATGTTAGTAAAGTGCAATCTGATTGTCGCCACCACCCTTACCTAATTGAAGACGTAGTCCAAAGTTTCGAGCTTGCTACGGCTCCTCATCAGGGACTAAACTAAATCTTATATTCTAATCTATATATACCCTCTCCCCACTACCAAATTTAGTAAATTAAATTTAAATTCCCCCTCTACATAAATTGTTCAAAACCAATCAATTTAATAAGGAACGATAAATGTTTTCCAATTTACTAGACTCTAACATTAAACTCACATTATTTTGATTCTTGGAAATTTGACTACTTTCAACTTACTTCCATTTATACATATTATTAATACCATGCTCTAAAATATCCACATTCACAAAATCAAAAGAATGTAAAAACTTTAAACAATGCTCCTTTAAATCAGAAGTAATATGTGAACTACGTAAACTATATTTATGTTCATAAATTCTCTTTTTTAAATATCTACCAGTTTGTCCAATGTACTATTTATTACAATCTATATAATTAATTTTGTAAACAACTTCAGATTTTAAATATAGATCATCCCTATCTTTGCAATTATTAAACAACTTTCTTAAATTATAGCTATTTTTAAAGAAAATTTGAATGTTATATTTCCAATAATTTCTTTTAATTCTTTCAGACAGTTCTCTAACATACGGTAAGACAATAATTTTGCTTCTGTTAAAATCAACTCGTGCATTATGTCTATTTTCGGTATTATAAATGTCAAACAATATCTTAGTATATAATTTATTAATAAATTCAATTGGATATCCATTATTAATGAAAGTTTATCTTATAATCTATAAATTATTTTGTCTAAAATCTTTATGTGACAATTTTATTGCTCTGTCAATGACACCTTTCAGTGTTCCAATTTTGTTTCCAAATTGGTGGTGTGAATTAAAATCTAAAAACCTACCTGACCAAGTAGGTTTTCTATATCAATTAAGCTGGACATTCTTATTAATATATCTAATGACATGAATGTCCAGAAAACTCAACTGATTGTTGACTTCAATCTCCCTTGTAAATTTAATTCTGTTATGTACAGAATTAAAAACATCCACCAATTCATCCACAAAAACTTCTGGAACAATTGTGAAGATATCATCAACATATCTCTTAATTATCATTGGTTCAAAAACTTATTTTGACAAAGCAATACTTTTTAATTTTTCCATAACTAAATTGGCTATAATGGGTGACAAATGTGACCCCATTAGACATCCGTATCTTTGTTCATATAATTTATTATCAACCGAAAAAATTGTGCTATTAAAAACTAAATTAATTGATTTAATAAATTCATTCATTGTTAATTTTGTATGTAAATTAATTTCATGCCATATTTCTTGTATAATATCACTTAAAAATTTTAAATGTACATTTGTAAATAAAGATACCACATCCAATGAAATCATCTTTTAGTTTTTCAGAATAATAATATCTTTCATTTCATTGTAAAAACACCAACTATCTTTAATATAAGAACTAGTTTTTCCAACTATATTAATCAATATATTAGATAAAAATCTGGCAATATTATAAGTTGGTAAATTTAGAGAAGATATTATTATTCTAAATGTCAGTTTTTCTTTATGAATCTTGGGGAGCCCATAACATTTTTATTACAGTAATAACCATTATAGTACCATTTTCACATTTTATATATTTATATGCAGTATCATTTATATACTCATTTCTTTTCCAATTATTTAATAATTCTTTCAAATTATTTTGCAGCTTAATGATATGTGGATTACCATTTTTCAAATAAGTACTATCATCATTTAATATATTATTTATACTATTTATGTAATCAATTCTATTGGAAGCTACAGTTATATTACCTTTCTCGGCCTTTTGGAAGATTATATTAGGGTTATTTTTCAAAAAAAATTTCGCGGTAATTAATTAATGTATAAAATTACTATTTAAAAAATTATCAAACTTATTTTCTCTTTTAAAATTACTAAAATTTTAATACCTATATTTTATATTAATATACTAGACTTAACTAGCTATTTTATATTTAATTTACTAAATTTGGTGTTGGGGATAGGGTATATATAGATTAGAATATAAGGTTTAGTTTAGTCCCTAATGAGCAGCCGTAGCGAGCTTGAAATGTTGGACTATTACAGCACGTTTTCAATTAGGTAAGGGTGGTGGAGACAATCACTTTACTAACATAAAATTTTTTCAGCTAATATTTTTATTTTCAGATTAGTCTATTATAATTTTTAATTTTAATTTTTTATTTTTTATTTTTTGTATATTGATGTATTAATATTAATATAAATATATATTGATATTATTACGTATTATTTTCGATTTATTTAATTGGACTATAAGACCAATGAAAATATTTATTAATTTGTATATAAACAGTCAACAAAAGCACAATTAAAGTATTTTAAATTATTAGTGGATTTTTGATGTTCGATTATATAACAAAATTAAAAATCAAATCATTGAAATGTTTAGATGTTCTGTTTATGATTGAGGAAAGCAAAATAATATATATATATATATATATATATATATATATATATATATATATATATATTGTATTCTAGATTTTTGCATTGCATTCATTAAATAATAATTATTTGAAAAAGAAGTGAAATCTTCAAAAAAAACAACTTTTAACAAAAGTAAAATAGTTAGGCGACTTTGATATGTTCTTAGCACAGTAACAATCTTAAAATACATATTCTCATGTAAATGGCTAAGTGCATTCCAATATTATATGCATCCCTATATATAAAAGGATGTACAGTTTACACAAATATATCTCAAACTCGAGAAAATAATAATGCATAAATAGTTTTAACGAAAATACAGCTTAATAAATAATTTTCCATCATTTTGTCCACGTGTGCATTCATAAGAAAGGATTAATTATCTTGAATCATCGATGTTTTGTAGGTGAATATTCTGCTATTTATTCTGATAATTTATCATTATTAAAAAAAGTAGGTATGAAGTTACCAGGTTTTTATAAAATTGATAAGTTGTCAATTTCTTAATATATTTTGACCATCTATTGTTTTGCTATACATATATTATTATTGTTCTCTTTATCACAATCAGTAGCACATCTGACTATATCAGTGAACTGATTTTTAATTTAATTATAGAACATTTTTTGTGATGACATATTTGGAACTTTCGGAAAGCGTTTTATATAAATTTTTTATAAAATACATAAGAACATTTATTTAAAATTGTTTCTGAGCTAAGAACATATCAAACTCGCCTAACTATTTTACTTTTGTTAAAAGTTGTTTTTTTGGAGTGAAAATATATCTTTAACAATTTAGAATTTTTTATAATTCCAATTTTGCCTAGTTTCAATAATTTTGTTACTTCTCAAAAGTAGATAGGCTATAGGCATTCTATCACATAGGCATTCGGGCACAACCTCCCTCCTTGAAAAGTATGACATGCCTCCATCTAGGGTGTACTGCAGGAGGGATGGCGCACTTTAGACTTGAGTACAGTATAGGCGTAATAAAATGCCTGTAGACTTTCTCATTCTGTTTTGAGCAAAGTCCGGAAAAGTTGAGATATCTATTCTACGTTAATGAATAAGACAATAATTTTGCCTCTGTTAACATCAACTCGTGCATTATGTCTATTTTCGGTATTATAAATGTCAAACAATCTCTGAGCAATTAATCTATTAATAAATTCAATTGGATAACCATTATTAATGAAAGTTTCTCTTACTATCTGTAAACTATTCTGTCTAAAATCTTTATGTGACAATTTTATTGCTCTGTTAATGACACCTTTTAATGCTCCAATTTTGTTTCTGAATTGGTCGTGTGAATTAAAATCTAAAAACCTACCTGACCAAGTAGGTTTTCTGTACCAATTAAGTTTCACCTTATTATTACTACATCTAATGACATTAATGTTCAAAAAACTCAACTGATTATTAAACCCAACCTCCCTTGTAAAGTTAATTCTGTCATGTATAGAATTAAAAACGTCCACCATTTCATCTACAAAAACCTACATACAAAATTGACAATGAATGAATTTTTTAAGGCAATTAATTTAATTTTTAATAATACAATTTTATCATTTCATAATAAATTTTATGAACAAAGATACGGATGTCCAATAGGGTCACCTTTGTCATCGGTTATAGCTAATATACTTCTCTTCTATATCGAGCCACCCTGCATTTTCGATTATTAAACTTTGATTTGGACTTAAAGAAACCCAACCTTTTATAAGGCTTGTAATTCCAGTATTTTTACACCTATCAATTTCTATTGCATTCATATTGAATATCTTCTTCTCGTAAATTCACTAGACCTCCATTTTGATCAACGATACGTATTTCTATATAATTTATGCACTTGACGGTTACAAGAAAGCCCAAGATTTTTCCAAGTGAATCTTTAGGTTCAAAGTTGATTTGATGACTGCACTCAATAATATAACGAAACGTGCTATTATTAGGCTTAAGACTTAATATTATACCTTTAGAAGTGAATCTCTCCTTCAGATAATTTTCAATATCTTCAATTACATAACTGCCAGTTGGTAGGCTTATAACTGCTTTATGGAACTAAAATTTATTGTTATTTTCGTCAATATTGGGGATCGACTTAAATGTTAAAAGCTCAACTAATCCAAGAACATAATTTTTATTAGAAGAAAATTCAATAGAAGGAAAATATTGAGCATCAAGAATAGTCGATGTACTATCAGACTAAGGCGTCAAAGTAAATGATTCATTCATCATGGTTATGTTAAGAATAAGATGTATTACAAAATGTATCAAATTATATGGAGCTACTTCAAAGGTTGTTACATAGAAATTTCAGGCATAAAAGACCACAAATATATGTAGTAAAATCCCGATATTTTTCATAATTATACTAATTTCAGCATCATCGATGCTTATTATAATTATAATTTCAGCATCATCGGACGACTTTAAATCACCAAAACTATCAAAATATAGTTCTCTATTGCTTCATTTGTAATGTGCAACCTAATGAGTTTCAGAACCACTTACATCATTAAGATTCACAATACCTAATTCATTATAATGCGGACCATTAGTTGGTAGCGCATTACAAATAAAAACGCATCGAAAAGCAGAAATTTTTAAAATATGAACATATTTTATTAAATCAATGTCAGATAATGGTTGATCTGGCAATTCTGCAGAGAAGCTTTTTTTAATCCTTTGCCTGTATATGGTTTTAAAAAAGAGATCTTTTCCATTACTTTTATGTGGTTTTAAATAAAGACCGATTTCAAGAGTAAATGCTTCCATTATTTTGTTATGTTTTCGATGTTCTTTCAATTCTTGCTTTGCTGCTTTTGCATCATTAACAGCTTTGACTATTTCAACAGCACCTCCAGTCAATGCTCCAGTTCTACTCAAACCGGCAAATAAAGGTACAATAAATGGTAAAATACCGCCAAGTTTTTGAGGAACCGATAATATTCTTAGAATTGTCATATTACCTTTACCATCTGCCCTTTTAACAGTCTCGCGAACGCCCTTTAATGCAGAGTGAACCAATTTTTGAGAAAAGGCAATTTTTGTTCAATCCCATTCCTAACTTTACTTTAAGCTATATAGCATTATTGACTGCACGTACAGCAGCCTTTTCAGCCATACTTGGATCCTTTGTTTTAAGACGTAGGTGAGCTTTAGCTTTGTCTGCGAGAATTTGATCCGCAGCGTGCGTAGCTTGCATATCGTTAATTATATTGGAATATGTTATATCGTGTTCGTCGCAAACATAATTGTTTTTTCTTTAAGTTTTTTTAATTTTGTCCCGGGACCACAGCAATAATAACCTAGTAAATGTTGTTCAATAGGTAATTTACTAAGTATATTATTAAATACTCCACTACCTTCTCAATTATATATGATCATTTTGTATCGAAAGTTAAAATGATACTACTTGAATGTATATATAAGCGTACTATTTATACGCTTACTGCTTCACTTAAAACCGTAATGTGCACACATGAAATTCAAAGAATACTTGACAAAATTACTAGTCATAAATTTTGACTCTTTTACAGAACAGGAAAAAAGTAAACATCATGGAGATCTACAACCGGATAATATACGAGCAGTGATTGGTGGACCTTATAATTCATTGATTCTTATAATTCATCCGAGTGGTCTTAGATTTGAAAATATATACATTTATTCAAAATCATAAAATCAAACAAAATAAAAATGTTTAGAAAAACTTTTGGAGCCAATAGAGGGTGTATAATATTTTCCATTCGGTGGATATGAAGCAGTAGTATTACCTGACAACATACTTCTTATTATGATTTTCGATGATATTGCTTGCGAGAAACAGGACAATGTTAAAGCTTACTATTGGATGGAAAAACATAAGAATGTTGCTTCTTTTATCTTTGTCAGTCCTATGCACACGTTCCAAAACATCTTGTAAGGGGCCATGATAATTTACTTATATTGTTTCGACAAGATGAGGTTAATAAAAAACATATATGTCAATGATGTAAATTCAGACATGTCTTTTAATCAATTTAAAAACATATGCTCAGCTTGTTGGAATAATGGTAAACGTAGTTTTATAGTCATTGATGAAGATCAAAACATAAATTATGGTAGATGTAGAAAAGAGTTCAAGTATTTTTCTGTAAATATAGCATAACATAAAAATGTCGAAAAATATGTGTTGCATGTGCAACCGTTCACTCGATATTTCATCATCCCTCTCTCTCCCTCTTTTTGACCTGTCCATCCGCACGCATGTTGTTTGGAACTTAGCGTAGCAATCTACCTAAATAAATAAATAAATAAATAAATAAATAAATAAATATATATATATATATATATATATACGTAATATGCAGGACGCTGAATGTGTGTTAAAATTTCTGAGATGCTCATATATATTTTCCAATTTTAATATTTATTATATTATATAATGGCCTGGATATGTTTAAACAAAACATCGAATTGATGGGTCATCCACCTTATAGCCCTGATTTGGCAGCCAATGATTTCTTATTTCCACACATCAAAAGGAAATTGCGTGGTCAACGTTTTTTGGTACCTGAAAAAGCCGTTGGTGCATTCAAAAACCATGTTTTAGAAATAACTCAATCGGAGTGGAAAAAGTGTTACACAAATTGATTCGAGCGAATGAAAAAGTGTATTGATCCCCATGGAGAATACTTCGAAAAACAATAAATAAAGCCAATTTCAATAATAAACTACTGTCTTTTCATTATTGGGCTCAAAATATAAATAGCAACCTACGTATGCTTTTCTTAACAATTTAATGATATTGCCTTTCAATTATAGAATAAAAAAATATATTTTCTAATATAACTAAAGAAATCAGAGATAATTTTTAATTCTGAAAATTTGAAGGTGTAGATATAGAAAATTTTCTATAACTGTAGAAAATTTTAAGGCGTATGTTCAAAATTCTAATTCACTTTAAGTATAAATTTCTAAAGATATCAATAAATCAAATTAGCTCATCTGACTCATGTTGTTGGTGTTGATTGATTTTGGGTAAGTGTTTTATTTAACAATTAATAAAAGCAATAAATATGTGTAGTTTTTGAATAAAAAAGGTATTGAAAGTGAAATAATCACAAATGTTCCTACAGATCAAACATTTGGAATCATTACAAATAAGAGATTCTGTACCTTTTTGTACCTTAACCTTGACAAAAACATATAAATATATAATGTAAAAAAATAAAAATATAGTTTGATAAAATTTGTGTCATATAGATATCTTATTATTTTGTAATATTCATTTTGAATAATTTGGAATTAACTATTTATTATTTTTCAAGTACATATAAGAATCATACATAAATATTTATGAAAATTTAAGGAATTTGAAAGAAATATTCCTTCTTAAAATTTTTGTTGCTTACGATCAAATACGTATTTTATTAATTACGATATTATATTTATTAAGAATACTTTATTATTTATTAGTAATTCTATTAGTAATTGACGTAAAAGTAATTTGTTCTATATGTTAAGTACATATATTTTTTTGTAAGATATATAGATACGTGAAAATCTCAAACAGAATTTTCTGAGCCAGTTAATTTTTTGTTTATTCGATAAAATATCATATTGTAATAATGTAATTTAATAAATTACATATTTGATCACCCAACTATGTTTTTATAAAAAGATTCTTCTGTTTTTTGGGGTGCTGATTACAACAATATTGGTGTTTGGCAAAAACTGACTTTTCATTATAAAAACCATAAACAACGTTTTCAAAAAATCTCGGAAAATAGTAACATTTGCAACAAATAATTTTAACCAAATATGTAAATCTCATTTCAATACATAAGTTTTATTCTTTGTATTTATTTTGTAAAAGCAGCATTTATCGAGGAAAATGTATTCGAAGGTACCTCTACTGACTATATGCACGGAAACTTTTAGGGACCCCGAGACGGAATTGTTGAACTTTTTTATCCAGAAATATTGTTTGAATTGAAAAAATTTACAGAACAAAAACTATGTATTTTCACAATCTATAGACTTTTAGCTTTTTTGACATTTTTATTTCCTCAGATTAATTAAAAAAAATCATGATTTAATTGGACTTTTCATAAATTTTCAACGATGAGGAGATAAAAACTGCATCGATCAAAGAACTCAAGATTATGCCAAAAAATGATTATCAGAAATGCTTCGATGATTGGAAAAAGTATTGGCATACGTGTATTATATTGAGGGAGGTTAATTTGAAGGGGACAACATAAGTATTAATTAATAAATAAATATTTTTTGAAAACCAAAAAGTGACCTTATTATTTGAACATTTCTCGTATATACTAATAGGTTAAATAGGCTAGGTTAAATTGTAATAATAGATTTACAAACAGATGTAGCAAAACTGAATGCTATAGTAAAAAAGAATGTTCGAAATGGAAACGAAAACGAAAATAAACGATGAGATAAACGAAGGGAATGCGAATAAGAAGCTCAAGAATACGGATATGAAAGTAATAATGAAATAGCATATCGGCATTGTAGGTTAGTCAGTGTCAATGAATGTAAGTGTTGAGAGACGAAGAGCGTGAGTACCTGAGAAGTGCGGACAGTAAGATCAAGTGGGAGGTACGAGTCGAGAATGAGAAGGCAAACAAAGCTAAAAGCGAAGTCTGCAAGTAGAGTGGGAAGGGGGTGAAAGCAACGAAAATACCTTAACTTTATTACAATGACTCTAAGAGAAAGTTAGAATAAGTAGGAAATAGCGGAATGGAATAATAGAAAAAAGATCTTACTAATTTAATTATAGGAGGCCTACGATAGCTCGATCGCCAGAGCGAAGGACTAGTAACTTGGTGACCCGAGTTCAAAACCCGGTCTCGGCCGATTGACACAGGCACCGCTGTAATAATTTACATGTGCTTTGTTTACAAACACATCGTAGACCTCCGTCGCTAATTAACACCTATATTTGGAAGCATAAATAGAGCAGCGTTAAATAACATAAAAAAAAATTTAATTATACTAAAAGAGAAAGGAAAGCAGTGAGAAAAGCAACTGAATACGAAAAAAAATATATTGTGAGAAAAAAATGGGGTTAGAAAAGTATATAAAGAAAGTAAAAGCGATAACAAGGGATCTACCACACTAGTGCATCTGGGATCTTTTGAAAATAAGTTCGAGATATTGAAAAGGGGAGGACGCTTAATAGAATTGGTATATGGATCGAACAAGATTTTACGGAGAGGAAAAAGGAAGTATAAAGTTGGTTGGGGCAAATAGCTAATAAAGAATGAAATCCGTTAGAATAGAATCATAAAAATTTATATAAATAATAAGTGTTGGTATAATAAAAATCACACACAAAATATTTTGGAAGTCTCGAGTATGCTATAAGCTAAGGCTTCTATTTCCCCTCCTCTCTTAGACAGCGGGTGGTATAGGGAACGAGAAAGCTATATACTTCTCTCTCTCTCTCTCTTTCTCTCTCTCTAATACGCAACAGATATTCATAATCGTCACTGGAAATGATGAAAAAAATCGTTCTCCATCTCTCTATTCCTTTATCTATTATAAATAAAGCTTGAGTGACACCGTTTTCGGAGAGGGGGGTTTTCTCTATACAATACAATCTACTCTCGAAACACAATATTATATGTGACGTCCCGCACTATATATACGTATTTATATATAATGACGAGTGCTCACCCGGTTCTATGCGCGACGATTTGCTTTCGCGAAAGACCGGTCAGTAATTTGCCCCTATTTTTGGCCTAGCCTCTCGACTACTAGCCAGGGAGGTGGGGCCGGTTAGGTGTACGCGTTTTTGGATGGATACCGAATCTAGGCAGTATTGGCCGGTCTGTAAATCGCGAGTTTACTACCTGATTCGTTATTTGACTTCGTCTATATGCTCCCGTACTAAGATTCTTTTCCCATAGTCTTGTCTACCAGGACGAAAGGAGCAGTTTCCGTGTACAAGACTGCGAGAGTCCCACCCGTTTAGCCTACTCAGCAAAATTAGAGGAGTGGCTTCCGTGTACAGGACTGCGAGAGTCCCACCCGTTTAGCCTACTCAGAAAAGTTATATGAGTGACTTTCATGTACAGAACTGCGAGAGTCCCACCCGTTTAGTCTACTCAGAAAAATACAGGAGCGGCTTCCGTGTACAGGACTGCTAGAGTCCCACCCGTTTAGCCTACTCAGAAAAATTATAGGAGCGGCTTCCGTGTACAGGACTGCGAGAGTCCCAACCGCTTAGCCTACTCAGAAAAATTAGTGGGGCGGCTTCCGTGTACAGGACTGCTAGAGTCCCACCCGTTTAGCCTACTGAGAGAAATTAAACGAGCGGCTTCCGTGTACAGGACTGCGAGAGTACCACCCGTTTAGCCTACTCGAAAAATTAAAGGTAACTGATATATATATATATATATATATATATATATATATATATATATATCGCGATTAGGTTTAGTGGAGAATAAGGATAAATAATGTTAATAAGGATAAACGATAAATATTGTTGGTTACTTACTATTTATTTACTTCTTCGAAATACTTCTTATACAAACGTATGATATATAAAAAGAAATTAGATATAGGTCGGGTATACAAAGTTAACACGTACAAGATGAAGTTCGAGAAACACGAAACATTTCAAAGTCTGAAAAATACGAAATATTTCAAAGGGTAAAAATCGTAAAAAAAAATCTAGATCAGAAAAATCCTAAGTCCGAAAAAGTCGATAAGTCCGAAAATCACGAAAAAATTCTAAGGTTTATAACTTCCGGATTGATCTGACCTAGTTGAAATCCCGATCGGCAGTGGTTTTTCGCTTCGTTGGACTCATATTTATATGTGGTCCGGACAAAGTAAAAAAGGCCGTCCAAAATTTTCGTGGAAATTCATCTGAGCGGTTGTAGAGAAAACCAATGAAGGAGTCAAATTTCGTTTATAATATAAACTCCTTCGTTCGCTTTCTTACAATATTAAATTTTTAGATATAACGCATCTGCTATGATCGTGAATAACAAACTTATAGCAACATTATGAAATACGCGATTTTTAATTAATACCTCAACCGTTTGTTACGTTTATAATTATTAATTTTACATAATCATTTATTCTATTAACTAAACTAATCTTTATACCATAAGTTAGAAATCTCTTAGTCTATTATTCAATTTATTTTATGTATCTTATAAAGTATATGACTACTAACATTCTGAACTAATATTATTAATTTTAATGTTTCGGTTTTGTTTTACGTTATAATTATTTACGTAATCTTTTATTATTAACTAAACTAATCTTTATATTATAAGTTAGAAAGCTCTTAATCCATTATTCTATTTATATTAATTAATATTTTATTAATCATACTTAGCACCGTAACTAGTCTATCAAAACAAACGTACATGCACACGCATATATATCGATGGCATACCATCCTTCAATTTATGATTTAGTCTCTACGTTCTTTTTCAAGTTTAAAAATTACAAATCTAATATTAACGTCGATCGTAATGAGAAATTTCGACAATTAATATTTGGCGTCGATTCGGGAACTTTCGTCCGAGGTCAGCGTCGACGCTCAGTTTCCGACAACAGAGTGTCCGGTTACTCTCGATGATAAAAAAGGCGCTTTTACCAAACCATGAAAATTGATTCAACATTCGTGTATATATATATATATATATATATATATATATATATATATATATATATATAAATGACTCATCATTTTTTTTTTTAAGATTTTTTGTATAAAATACAATCGTATGAAAGATTGCTTTTATTAAGAACTATGAACAAGGTGTGATCTTGCAATTAAAATAGATTATTTGAATCATATTATTTGATAAGGATTCAAAACAATCCAATTGAATGGAGTAAAACGTACTTTTTTGTTGCACTTAGGTTTTTTAAAATGCAAAACAGCAAAACGTCTTCAGTAGAATCTTATTGGCTATTATTTAAAATATTTTTAATCCTCTATAGTGATGTATGATTCTCTAAAATAATGGCTTTTGAACAAATCTCATAAAATGGTCGTGCGACACAGATGCACTCATCTACCGCGTGTATCAGGGCACCACCGATTGCAAAGAGAAATGGCTGAGAAAAATGTACCCGTAATACAGTATTCAAATAGAGGGAACAATTTTTATAAAAAACATAGGTGTTTGCACTCTAAATATTTAAAATGTTGTACTATGTTTTATGATGCCATAGTATATTACAAAGAAGAATGAACATGATGTATTTTAATTCTTTACATTTTAATTAAAAAATAATTCTTTAAATAGATTTATTGCTATAAATAATTTTAAGACATATATTTTGTTTAGAAACATAACTGTCATATCAAGAGTAAATAACGTTTTTTTTTTAAACAATTCATTGCTCGTAAACCCAAATAAAAAACAGAATATTTTTTTCTTCTTGAAAACCTTATTTACCTAATTAAATGACATATTATATTATTACATATTTATTAATACATACATATAAAAAATAAAATTAGTCATACATTTATGAAACAAACAGGTTATTTTTAGCATTAATAAATTGTATAATAACAATTAATAAAAATAATTATATAAATATATTAGTAATTATATATATATATATATTAAACAATGCAAAAGTGAAAGAACAAACTTTGAAAATATTAGTAGAAATTTATATCTTATACACAATTTAAAACCAGTCCAAAGTTTTGAAATGTTATAAATGATTGAAAAGTAAACTATGGTATTTGTTCATTGTTAAGAATAAAACTGATGTAGTGCTTTACTACAGCTTTATAGCTAAAATAATCTTCTTTGAATTCGGGATTAAATTTAACAATCGTTAAATTTTCCAGTATATGTGGAGTGTATCTTATAAAATTAAATTCACTTATCAAATGTATTATAGTATAATCAATTTTTGTCTATACTTATAAAAGAATATCGTTAGCTTTTTAAAAAGATTTATTTATATACATACATATATAATAATTTCAGTGGTAAAGAAAATACACTAATTTTTTAAATGGAAAGAATTAAAATTATAAACGAGAAGAAAACAAAAAGAGATATGGCTAATTTTCTTCAGATACTGTAAAATATTACACTCAATCGTGCACTTTCAATCTATCAACCTATCATTTTCAAATTTACACAGAAGGAGTTATGAATTTTTCACGCTACCATAAAGCTGCCAAGAATTCATATCGCTATCTCTACATTTCTCGTTTTTCCCACACTTGTAGAAATTCATACATAAAAAAGTTCCTACGAGAACGACCTCAGTTAAAATTTATCGAAATACAAATTCAAATATGTATTATATAATATATGGTGCAATTTTAGTGTATCATATAATTCGTTTAACACAATGTATTTTAACACAAATAAATATATAAATAAGATATAAATAAGATTTTTAGATCTTACTTATATAAATAATATATAAGTAAAATCTACAAAAACATTTATTAATATATTATAAATGTGATGATATAATTATAAATATATAAATTCAATTAGCAGTAATTGAAAAAATAACAAGAACAGGTAATCAAATATGAGTGATCGATATGTTCCAGACTACGCGAGGTAATTTTTTTTATTCAAAATAAACCTTATAACGTTTTAGGATCTCACATTGCCCCATTCTCAAGACATGGTATCTTCTTAAATAAATTAGTATTTATTTTAATTCAATAAAAAAGCGCCTTATTTTGGGCATAAAGTTGTATTATATTATAAAACTTAAAGGAATTCATTTTGGAAGTAAAAATTTATGCTATCAATCTGGTCAGTGTTCATTACTCACGTGCAGTGGCTTTTCCTTTTACGATCTAAAAGAGGAATAAGCTTAGAAGTTCTTATAAATATATTTTAACAAAGGTAATGCTCACACACACACACACACACACACGCGCGCGCGCGCGCGCACAAACACGCTTACATATATATTACATATTAATATCATTTACGTTTCGATTTTTCGATTATTTTTTCCATTATATTAAGGTCCATGTAACAACCCAAATTTTTAACAATACTCTTATGAAGTTTTGCATGGTAAAAAAATAAATTAAAAACACCAAACATTTAAAAACATCTTATCTCTTAGCAACGTAAATTTTTCTATTTAAAATATTTCAATGAAACTATTCGTACTTAGGGTTTTCAGAGGACTGAGAACGAACATGAAATTAGAATTTCAACACTTTCCATTTAAGATGGCCGACACACAATTTTCGCCTTAGTGATATATTATTTGGGACATAGATAATGCATCTAATATAATATTATTAAAATTTCTCATCCGAAAAGGCTACCAAAAATTTTTTAGAGAGATCTACTAAACTGAAAATGCCAATAATTGCTAGCCACTATTTTGGATGAAAAATTTTAATAACTTCAATTTGAGATTGTTTATTGGTACTTCCAAAAAACTTTATATGAATTTCCACGTATTTAGAAGTAAAAATACAATAAATCGTTGGCCAGCATCTTGTTTCAGAAATGCTGAAAATTTAATTTCAAATATCTCATTTTTCATTAAAAATGAATTTCTCTATAAAATCACAGTTTTTGGCATTTTGTTGTATATAAAGGAATAACAATATGTATCTATAATTGTTGCATGTTTTTCCTAGGTTATACAATATTTTAATTACCATTAAAATAATAATTTGATAGAAATCCGTTAAGTATGTAAAAAATAGTGTATATATGAATGATTTATAATAAAATTCAAGGCATAATTTCAGAAACCACCATGCTGCAGAAATTTAATTATAATACTATGTGTTTAAAAAATACTATTATGTTCATAAAATTTTTTCTAATTTCATAGAGTAGCTATATAGCTAGCAACTGATGCTTTTGATTGAAAGCTGAAGATACGTTATATATTGAATAATTATATCCGAAATCCAAATTCATTCGAATTCCAGATTGTAGGATGCAAACTCAGAAAAGTACTTAACTTTCAAAAGTATCCAAAACCCTTAATCAAATGGATTTGACGTCCACGATCAAGATATAACATTTATTCTAATTATATCTGATTAACGGATCTATATCGTGAGCTTAGAGTATCTGATATTTTCTTGAGACTCAAACAATCCGCAGGATGTGAACACTACGGATCTGAGACACCAAACTCACGAGACTATGGTTTAAATCTATTTTAATTTAGAATATCTCGATATATTAAATAGAAGAACCTAGTTTTATTTTCAATGCACGTAAGTCCATAAGCCCATCCACTATTCTTATCCACACAGTAATTAAGCACAAAAAATTCGAAAATCCATACCGATAATTTAACCGCATTCTTAGTACTCTGCTCGCCATTCCACATAGTTCGTCATCTTCCACAAAATCTGTTAGATCAGGCTTTTAAAAAACTTGGCAAACCAAAATATGCACGAACTCGCTGAGTGTAGTGCAGGCCCGTCTTAACCGCTCGACGGACCGCGAAAGATAAGCCGGTTTAGGTCATGATGACAATCATTAATATCGACGCCGAGCACTGCGGGCGGGTAGAGGACCAATTAATGTCGGTAGTGTGCCGATTTGCAAGCAGGCGAAAGGTACAGCAAAAAGTTGGTGGCTTCGAGGCTCCACTATCTGCCGCCGAAGGACCGCTGTTATGCAGGATGCAATGGAATTAAACGGAGTCAGGCACGACTGCGCAATTTCATTGCTCCTACAACGAGTGAAGGTAAGGAAAGTGTTCGTGGACTATGTTATTTCAGCGTTCCGGCTATGGAATAATCGCTTCAATGTTAAGGAGAAAAACCATTCCTTTATTTAAGTACCTGGAAAAAAGAAACTTAATTTCTCGATGAAATGGGAAAGCCAAACAGAGGACTCCCCTCCAATATTCTATGTAAGGAAATTATAGTTATATTGTAAAATATATTGTTTGCTTATTAAATTATATTCACAATATTTTACTTTTATATATATCTTTTATATTACAAAAAAGTTTCTGATTTAAAAACAAAAAGAAACTAATTTAAGCAACATTTACTTTTAATTGTTTTTTTTTTAAATCAATGCCTAACCAAATAAATCTTATTATTATATAGAGAGACAGCATTTTTTATTTGCTCATAGATATTTCAAAAACTAATAAACCAATCAATTTAATGTTTGTTTATTAAATTCTTTATCGCACTATAAGTAATATAGGCTGAGCTTCCTATTAAAAATAATCTCACTCTAATTAATCTATTATCAAGGTATTAATTGAAAAAGCGTGGTATAGTAAAATTGAGTTCGGCGCTTGATCAGCTGGTGCGCGTACTAATCAGCAATACTGATCAGTAGGTGGCGAGACGATTTTTTTTGTAATAAAAAATCAAAAAACCCAACTGAAGCTTTTCACACCGAACAAACACAATTTCGTTTTATAATGTATTAATACTGATAATAAGGGATCAGAATATCAAAAATTCAGTTACGGAAGATAAGCGGAAAGACTTTGAAATTAAAAAAATTGAACATTTACAAAGAATTCGGAATTTCTAATCCTGTATAATTTCAATTAGTAATATAATAATTATAAACAATAATTAATAATAATTATAAATTGTAATATTTTCAATAAAGTAAAAGAGAAAGAGACTCTAATATTTTATTGGGAAAGATGCTGTCTTGAAAACACTCATGTGTTAAGCGCTTAATTTTTATTTTTTATTTTATTTTTTGTTTACAAAAATTTGTTTTGTTATATATCTTTATATCAGAAAAGAAAATGTTCAAAAGAATATTGATATCAGCATAACAGGATATTTAAATTTGGAAAATATTGATTAAAATTTTTTATACATTGCAACGAAAATATTGATGTGTTGATAGATATAGATAAATATAAGAGATCCATAACAATGTAACATAAGTATAAGAGATATAATTGCAAAACAAATATTACACTTTTAAGTGCATTTGAAAAAAAATAGTCATGGTAATTGGGTATATTCTAGTTGGCACTTATATATTCTCCGATACAAAAGGGTTTTTTGTTTACATTGCAATTCGTTAAATAAAAAGGGAACATTTAAAATTTGATACCGGAGAACTGCTTTCTATTTATAAATAATCAAATATGAAACTTTTTAGGCAATAGAGCTGGTAATGTTTCTTTTCCAAAAATATATCTTAGTAAAATTAGAATGTTCAATTTAAATTTTACGATATTTACAAACTTTAATTAAATCTCATACAATTAATTTACATTTGCTGAATATTCAAAATTTTATTTTCTGTTTAAACTATAATTAACCATATTAAATAAAAGTCAAGTAAGGTAGGAGTTATATGAAATATTATATAGCTATATTAAAACAGACAGGGTCGGGTATGTATTGGGTTTTTATTTTAGTTTAGTTCCTGTAACTGAACCAGAGCGATCCCTAACGTTAGGCAACCACGAAGGTAAATTTAGGTGGTGGGGCAGTTAGGTTGACCTTTTCTAACATAACCTAAAGATTATTTTATTATAATTTTGAAATTTGATTTGATTTTTCTTTTGTTTTGAATTTATTCTGCTTCCTAGTTGTAATTTCTATTTCAGATTCTACAGGAGTGAATATTAACAAGGACTGTCTGACTGTCATTAATTCGTATAATTTGATTATTGTCTAAAGACTATAAGACCGATAAAATATATTTTTTTACGTTATTGAAAGTTATATTTATGTAAATACTGGTGCTAATAAGCGACGAAGGTCTAAAATGAGTTTGTGTGGTAAACAAAGCATATGCAATTTTGTACAGCGGTGTTTATATCATTAGCCCGAGACCAGGACTTGAACGGATCACTGAATTACTAGTCTTTTGTTCTTGCGACCGAGCCATCGTATACCTCTTTTTGTTAATTTCATTCGTATTATATGAAATTAGATTAAAAATTTTTTAGCTAAACAATCGTTTCAAATAATTCTTAGACCTATTCAGTACATAAAAATTATATTTCTTCGATGTTTTATCTCTTCATAAATATATATCTTCACCTACGTTGGTTTATACTTTCGCTTATTTTTGGGTTGAAATTTCGAGATCTAAATTGTTGGTCTAGAAATACTGGGTGTACAACTAAGTTTCCAGCGTTTAGATATCTGTCAAAAACTTTGCACCAATATATTTGAGCATTTGTTTCGATGTCGTTTATTTTATCAAGCAAAATTATTGCAAGTTTCCAGCCACATAAACGTCATTTGCGGAAAGTGCTGTTTCTATTCTTTAATATGAAGAAAAGTGCGGCTGAGACGTATCGTTTGCTGTCAGAAACTTATGGGGTGGAATGTATTGGTAAATCCACGTGCCGCAAGTGGTTCAAATGATTCAAAAGTGGCGATTTTGAAGTTGAAAACAAGGATTGCTCCGAAAAGCCGAAAAGTTTTCAAGACTACGAAGTAGGCGCTTTGCTGGATGAGGATCCGTGTGAGATTCAAGAAGAATTTGTTTTATTATTGGACGTCATGCAAATAGCCGTTTCCCTGCGCCTAAAAGAATTGAAAAACCTAAAAGGTTGGAAACTGGGTGCCGTATGAATTGAAGCGGAGAGATTTCGAACAGAAATTTTCCATATCTGAAATGTTTCTGCAGCGGTATAACAATAAATCATTTTTGCATCATCTTGTTATTGATAATAAAAAATCGATTTACTATAATAACTCTAAATGCAGAAAATCGTATACAAAACCCGGCGAGCCCGCCCAATCGATGTCGAAAAGAAATATTCACGTAAATACGAGATGTGTCCAAAAAGTAATGAGAATTTTTAAATTTCGCGGGTTAGGAGAGTCCGCCTGTATAAATTTTTTTTATTATGTTGATACGCATGCTCCTGAAGTACGATAAAATTTTCAGAAATATTTATTGCTTACTTTTTAAGTGGCAGCCGCTAACGTTAGACGTGTTTTTTGAGCTCGGCGATTTTCGATTGTCGAGCCTTTTTCGGTCTTGGCGATCCAGAATGTCTCCATTGCGACGATTGAGGCTCAGTTTCGACATCATATCCGTAAATCCATGTAAAATTTGTTCCAAAATTCAACAATTTTTTGAACAAATTTTACTGCCACACGTTTTATATACATAAAATCTGAAAAAATTTCATGTCATGAGCCAACTGACACATTTTTTTCACTTTTTTCATGTTTTCATCATTGTTTTCATTGTTGCTGTGCTTGGACGTCCGGGTCGTTCGTCATCTTCAACGTTTTCGCGGCTATCTTGAAAACGCTTATACCACTCATAAATCCTTGCTTTACTCATACCAGGCTCACAATATGCCTTTGTTAACATTTTACAAATTTTACTACACTTTATTTCATTTTTTACGCAAAATTGAATACAAATTCTTTGCTCCATTGTTTTCACAAACGAAAATCGCCGAGCTCAAAAAACATGTCTAACGTTAGTGGCTGCCACTTAAAAAGTAAGCAATGAATATTGCTGATAATTTTATCATACTTCAGGAGCATGCGTACCAACATGATAAAAAAATTTTTTATACAGGCGGTATCTCGAAACCCGCGAAATTTAAAAATTCTCGTTACTTTTTAAACACACCTTGTAATGTCATGCTGTGAATATGGTAGAATCAAAAGAGTGGCGTATACTACAAACTGTTTCCGAATGGTCAAACCATCAAAGGATCATTGCATCGGACCCAACTTATTCGTTTGAAGCGAGCATTACATTATAAAACGGCCAGAATAGGACACCCGGTATGAATCCTTCATTTTTCATCACGATAACGCTCAGCTACAATCTGCGGCTTCAGTCAAAAACTATTTGGAGAATAGTGGATGGGAAATTCTGCCCTACCCGCCTTATAATCCAGACTTGGTAGCAGCTGTCTACCATTTGTCTCGATCAATGCAGAACGCTCATATAGGAATACGCTTCAGCTCAGTAGAGGGAATAAAAAATTCGCTCGATACGTTCTTGGGCTCGAAAGACGAGAAATTTTTTTCGTTCAGAATTCATCAATTGCCAGAAAGATGGGAAAAAGTTATAGCTGCCTATAAACGATAGTTTCAAAAAAAAATGTAACCATGTTTTCATATTAAAATCTAACATTTTGAAAAAAAAAACATTGGAAACTTAATTCTACGCCCAATATTTTTAAATCGTAATAAAGGTTTTGACCGAAAATATCATATCGAATATTTAAAAAATATTGATTGATTCTTATTTTATGAATGTATAAAATTGTAAAATAGCAAAATTTGTTCTTTAAAAATCGTAACTATTAAACATTCTTTTTTGGAGGACTAACTTTCGAAGCTGTACCATTTAAAGTGGTACGTATTTTCAGAAAAAGAATTTCCGATATAAAATACTAATTTATTTCTAATGTTCAAACGATTACTGTTAAACAAATTTCTACCTTGTTTCATGAAAATTAATATTCTACGGGTAAATCATAAGATAGGTCTTTTGTATTCGAAGATATATTATTGCAAGCAGGAAAGTACTCACTAGTAGGATTATAAAGGTTTTAAACAAAAATTAGAATTTTCTTTGTAATTTAGTAACTAGATACCAAAAGTCAAATCGACAAGATAGCTAACAATAGGCTAACCTTAGAATTGTTGATCGATTTTCCAAGTTACTGGGGCTATTCTGCGAATTGTATATTTATGAAATCAACCTCTGGGCTATCCGTAGACTTGCTGTTTATGTCTAGCATCAGCGAAGCTAGCACGTTCTAGTTCACAATGTCAATGACACGTATGATTTAGAGTGGCCTTTTTCTTTAGTCCGAAAGTGAAATCGAGCATATCCATAGGCTTTCTCACCTTCTTTCCAACGGACCACAGTCTAATAAAAATCGAGTCCTTCTTCCAATCGGTGATGCTTTGGGAGGAAATCGATCGTCATCGAGTGGGACCCTGTCCGATATAGGTGCTCGATCTTCGGGCTCTTTTACTCAAGAGTAATTATTGTAGGTAATGGCTACACGAAACTTTTTTCAATGTACGTGTCTTGGGGATCACGCGTACTTCCTTAGTAAGGCTACTGGAGAGTACAGTCGATAAGCTCCACTTCTGAACCCGATGACATTCCAATGAAAGGGACAGTCATCTAACTAGGACAGGCTTTTTTACTGGCTTGTTGAAGCTAGTTTATACTGCCGTGGTTATCGGTGTAGCTTTCAGCGAATATGTCCTGTAATACTTAATCTCGATTGATGGAAATAATATTGATAATATGCTAGTAGCCTATATCTTTCTTGGGCGTCGCCTCTTTCCGATTGAGATAGAACTTTCAGATTTGATGTCGGCGTACCCTGTATATGATGAATGAAGACTACTGTTTCTGTATCTCTTATTCTAACTTCGAAGGTTGCTAACTCTATATTCCTCTGGATGATTTTACTAATATTAAATCTAATTTATTTGCGAGTTTTTTTCGTATTGTTTGATTAAATCCAAGACGAAAATGTCCAGTGTTATGATGCTCTGAGATTTCTATTTGTACTATCTGGGTAACGTCATTCGCAGCTGAAAATCACGTAAGCTAGAGTAGAACCTCTTGCTGTAAAGTTATTCATTATATAACAGATGCTTGGGAACTTTTTCGGTCTCTTATCGTGATCTCCTTCGATCAATATTCCAAGCTGAGCCTTCAAGTCTCGAATCCTTCTTTCCACCTGGTTGGTTTGTAATTGAAGCGGCATCAGTACCAGTTTAATTTCTGGACAGTGTACTAGATTTTGCATAAAAATGGTCGTAAATTGGGACATATTATAACACATTATCTGGTGAAGCACTCTGTATAGTAGTACTACTTCATTAAACAAAGTATGGGTACAACTTACTAAGGAGACTTTTTGGAATTCTCATAAATCGACCCAGCGGCTGGCGATGTCTGCTACGATTAGGATCCATCTTTACCTATTCCATCTTATGGGTAGAGGACGGAACAGGTCGATAGAAATTACTTTAAATCTTTGATGTAGAATTGGTGTCTGTAAGAGACAGGCGGGTTTCAAGTTGCTTGCTTTATAGCATTGGTAGTATAAGCAATTGTTTACGTATTTTCATATTTGTCTTGTGATGTGGAACCAATATTTTTTTCACATGCATTCTATTACCCGTTCCTTGTGATAATAACCGGCCGTTGGAACTTCGTGATTTGCTACCAATAATGCTACATCTTTCGTACTACTAATTAGAGTTTATTTTCGTCTACTTCTGAAGCAAATCGGTATATGATGCCATTTCTCATGAGGTATTTGAGTGTATCGTAATTCTCTTTTACTAACTCTATTTTACTCGTAACAAACTTTTACTCTGTTGGAAAACGAGCATTATTCTACGATTTTCTCATTCTTAAGGTAGCTTGTACGTGTATCTACCATCAAATTTCGTAAAAAGTCAAATTAAATACGATTCTCTTCTGCTTTGATCTTTTCTTTTCTTTTCCTTCGTCCACGGTGTCTCGCGAAAGCAAGTGTGCTATAACGTTATTTCAACCTGGGATGTATTTTGAAAGATTGGAATAGTAGTGCCTACCAACTAAACGGTCAAATGGTATGCTTAGTGCAAGCAGTCACTTAAGTGTCCATGTATGAATGGTCCATGTATTTCTTTTTGCAAGATGTGTAAGTGGTTTTGCTACTTCCTGCAGGTTTGGCACGAAGCATCCGAACCATGAAAATGTTTGCAGAAACGATACTAATGCTTTCAACTTTTTCAGTAGCTTTGGTTTACTGATTGATTAAGTTTTTTTCTATATGCGGTAAAGCCTTCTGGCACATGTGGCATAAGTACTTAGTCTGCACACAGCCAAAACTGTAGTTTTCCTTTTTTAAAACGTTATTTAACGTCACTCAGGAAATTATTTTGTAAATTTGTTAAGAACGTCTCGGTTAACGGTGAAGTAGCTTAGGGCTTCATTTTAACGTAAGATGGCAGACATGCCTTTTTCCATGTTTGTTATTTTCTGTTGACTCTTTCTCATTGCCTATGGTTTCTTCTATCGTAGCGATGGTTTACTCAAAAAAACTGTCGCTTGTCATGTTTTTATTTTTTGGTCGTCATACGCAGCTTAAAGTGCTTTCCTTTGCTCTTTTCTTATCCGTCAATACGTCATTTATGATTTAAAAATTTTGTTGCTCTGTTAATTGGGTTATGCAGTTAGTAAAAGAACAATTATAGATTTTTATCGATTCATGAATATACTTATAAAAATATTTAGTTATGTCCTATGATATGTCTGTGTGATATGGTCACCTTATTCAAATTCTGCTATATATCCTTTTAAAAAATACACTACGAATTTTTGAAATATTTAATATGAAAAAAAATCATAAGATGCAGCCATTTGATTCTGACTACTTTATATGAACATAATGTAATCTTCTTTCCATTAAAAACCATTGCTCATATCTGGATTATATTGTTGTATACACAGTACTTAATACGAGCTTAATACGGAAATTTCCATATTATTTCTATATCGTAAAATTCCTTTCTCTACTTAAAACTGGAAAATTGTTTTTGATGCAATGCAGATATCTAATTATATATTCAATGCTCCCGTTCATAGGTTTTGTTGCATTTTGACTTTCTTCAACTTAATATTTGCCCATGTTTTCTATAAAATAATAAAATTATTTTAATTTAAGTGCATTAAAATATTTCATTTCTAATCAATCCATTTCTAGATTAGTTAAGTTTTAATAGTCAGTTAAGTTTTTTGGACATTAATGTAATTAGATGTAGTAATAATAAGGTAAAACTTAATTGGTACAGAAAGCCTACTTGGTCAGATAGGTTTTTAGATTTTAATTCACACCACCAATTCGGAAACAAAATTGGAGCATTGAAAGGTGTCATTGACAGAGCAATTAAATTGTCACATAAAGATTTTAGACAAAATAATTTACAGATAAGGACAAGTCTTCAATTAGGTAAGGGTGTTGGGGACAGTCAGACTGCACTTTACTAACAAAGAATTTTTTCAGCTAATATTTTATTTTCAGATTAGTCTACGGGGGTGAATGTAAACAAGGACAGTCTGACTATCATTATAATTTTAATTTAATTTTTAATTTAATTTTTATTTTTAATTTTTATTTTTTTATTTTATTTTTATTATTTTTTATTTTTTATTTCTTATTTTTTATTTTTTATTATTATTTTTATTTTTAATTTTAATTTTTTTATTTTATTTTTATTATTTTTTATTTTTTATTTCTTATTTTTTATTTTTTATTTCTTATTTTTTATTTTTTATTATTATTTTTATTTTTTATTTTTATTTTATTTTTATTTTTATTTTTTTTTATTTTTGGATGGAATTGATTGGACTGTAAGACCAATAAAAAAATATTTATTAATTTGTATATGGGCAGTCGACAGAAGTACAATTCAATTGTTTTAAGATGAGATAACAACTGTAAGATGTATTCTTCATTTACTATATATAATATTATATTTTATTGATTACATATTTGTCAATTCTATTATTTTATATAATAATTATAAATTTCTCTTCCATATTATAGACAGAAAAGTTTGATTACAAATGTTGATTATTATAATTAATTTAATTCTTTTGTCGTTTTGTATTTTATGGTGCCATACCAGTATAATATAGTTTAGTTATGTAATATACTTTTTAAAGTATATATGTACGTTCAATTTATAAATAAATAAAACAATAAATAAAGAATATAATATATAAAATAATTTAGAAATCTTAGAAACTGCAAAATATTTAAAATAATTTAAAACTGTAAAATATTATTCAAAAGAAACAAAAAATGTATACGCACTTCATGTAAGGATTTTTATACTAAATTGGTAAACGGAATAAGCCCGTTTAAGGGGACATACCAACTTTACATTACAAAATAAAAAAAAAGAATTTAAAATGTTACAAATATTCTATTGAACACGTATTTTTTTTAATAATAAATAGACATTATTATCTATGAATTGAGAGGTTTAAGAGCTATTTAAATCCAAAGGATATTAAGCTATAATAGGAAGTACATACGCAATCTACATTAGAATTAAAAATTGTACTTACGTCGGCTGTTTCAAATTAAATTAATAAATATTTTTATCGGCCTTATAATATAATATATTAGCTAAAATAATGACAGTCAGACTGTCCTTGTTTATATTCACCTCCGTAGAATCTGGAATAAAACTTATTACCCCAATAAATTATATTAAAAATTAAAAATTAAAAATAAAATTAATAAAATAATAATAAGAATAACATAATAAGTAAAATTAAAATAATGAAAACAATATATCTCCAAAACAATATAGCCCCCACCACCTTAAATTTAGTTTCACCTTTGGTGTCCGACGTTTCGAACCGCCACGGTTCATGCTCAGGAATTAAACTCATGTTTGGCTGTCTGATTGTTTGTCTGACTGTTATTATTTTAGTTAATATATTATACTATAAATACTGTAAGACCGATAAAAATATTTATTAATTTAAATTGTACATTTGTCAACTGTTCTAAATTAAATTAATAATTTTTTTTATATCGGTCATACAATTTCTATTTCACATTCTACGAGAATGATTATAAACAAGGACTGTAAGACCCATAAAAATATTTATTAATTTATGTTGTTTATAGATTAAAAATAGAATTAATTTTTACCAATTTTTCATTATTATAAAACAATTATGATTGATATTTATGATTTGTCAGTTATTTCCCTATAGTGTTTTGAACTCACGTGTTTATAAGTAGTGTCTACTTATCAATAATAAAATTAATAATTATTAATTTATTCGGTAATAATCAATCTATTTATTTCTCTGATATGGATTGCAAACATGTTTTTTTATAATATTTGTCAGATAACTGCATTTTCTAGAGATATTGCTCTACTTTTATTATATCAATGTATAGCAATTTCAATTTAAAAAAATATCTAATATCGTGGACAAATATGCATGATACACAATGGGCTGATGCGACGTAAAATCGTAACAATGATTTTCTGGTAGAGAACAAAATGCTGATAACATTAGATTTTTTTACAAGAAGCAATTTTTCAATGTGATTTCATATGTAAAAAGTAAATATTAAAAAAATATATAAATGGGACAGTTATGAGAATTTTGTTAAATTAAATATCTTTATGTAGCTAATTTTATTGACAATCCTATCTGTCAACAAATAGATAAATAATCTAAACGTTTCTTGCCTTTCCTATTAAAATAAAAGATAAAGATGTAGGCAAAGGTAATAATTCTTTTAGCTCCCAGCTACTTTGGCGTACTACGAAAATTATATATATACTATAAGTGTGCTATTCTAAGATACACTGCATTGCAGGTTCAATTAAAGAAAAATTACGATAATTAATACATCGAAGAGGCGACAATAATGCAAAAATTCGGTATTTTCAAAGGTATCAAAAAGAAAGTTCTGAGCAGTCTTATAGGTTTATAAATCGATCTATTCTTATGATAATCGAACGGATAACCCTGCCGATGTTAGTTGGATTCTACTTAGCACACCTTGCGATTTACCATTTTTAACCATCCCATTTTTTCACACGCACGCAATACTCATGAAGGAATGAATGATATATGATAACTATTTCAGCTATACGAGGTGTGTTCATAAAGTAACGAGAATTTTTAAATTTCGCGGGTTTCGAGAGTCCGCCTGTATAAAATTTTTTTTATTATGTTGGTACGCATGCTCCTGAAGTACGATAAAATTTTCAGCAATATTCATTGTTTACTTTTTAAGTGGCAGCCGCTAACGTTAGACGTGTTTTTTGAGCTTGGCGATTTTCGTTTGTGAAAAAAATGGAGCAAAGAATTTGTATTCAATTTTGCATAAAAAATGAAATAATGTATAGTGAACTTTGTAAAATATTAACAAAGGCATATGGTGAGTCTGCTATGAATAAAGCAAGGATTTACGAATGGTATAAGTGTTTCCAACGCAAAACGTTGAAGATGACAAGTGCGATCGAATGTGAAGGTTATGCTCACTGTGTTCTTTGATTGCAATGGCATAGTGCATTATGAATTTTTAACACAAGGTCAAACAATCAATAAGGAGTACTACCTACAAGTTCAATGCCGTTTACGTGAAGTTATCCGAAAAATCGCCCGGGTTTGTGGCAAAACAATTCACGGCTTCTGTACCACAAAACTACTACAAAGATCGAGTTTCAAAAGTGTTTCGAGGATTGGAAAAAGCGTTGGCACAAGTGCATTATATCCGATGGGGATTACTTTGAAGGGGACAAAATATATATTGATGAATAAATAAATATTTTTTTCATGAAACGAAAATTCTCGTTATTTTTTAAACACACCTCGTATAGGTAAAGTAAAAATTTTTACTTATTGCATTATTAAACATACACTTATCTTTTATGAAAAAGAATCTGTATCAGTAAATATGAACTTTAATTAAGTAGGTATTCACTTATAGGATTTTAAACAGTAGTAGTCTGAAAAATTTTATAATGATATTGTTTATTTCATAAACATAATGAATTATTATATAAACTTCAGATTGCTTATTTTCTTATTTAGTTATGATACTTCTGTTTAAAAATATCTCCATTTTTATTTATACAATTCTTGCATCAACAAAATATTGCTATATTGATAAATTTGCATTTTTGAAATTCATTTATTATATTTATCTTTCAAACACCTTAGAAACAATAATTTTCAAATCCACTTGTATATTCTTGCAATAGATTGCTTTACATCCTACTGGCGATGAAATTCAAATTAACTTTTACTTCAAAGAAAATAAAAACTTTTATTTTAAAATTAATAGATTTTTTTAAATTGTCTAATCAAGAAAGCGAATATTATTTCAGTATTTTGAAATCATACTTAATGAAATTTTAAATTAAATATCTGATTAAAATAATTAAAAATTTATATTGGTTCTAATTTTATTTTATGCTACAATAAAAATTTTAAAGTAGACATAATTGTGGTTATACTGGATCTAAAGCAATAAAATAATTATTTTCAAATGCATAGATTATACGAAATTCCATTCCTTTTTCCGAAATTAACTATGTTGAACATTTAGTCGTTTAATCAAAATATTTGAAATGATCTTTTTTAACTAACTTTGTTCATATTCAATGTAAAATAAGTTAACAAATGTTTAGTTACAATTTAATTTAAAATATCGAAAAAAGTGTGAAACTTACAGTTCATTTACACTAGGCACATGAAGTCCTGCAATATTATCAAAAACAATATACCCAGTATTAGGGAACAAATATTATTTCATTTTATCCGTAATCTGATTAATTTTATCATTCCATATTTTTAAAAGCGTTCCGATAACTTTTAATATTAATAAATTGCCTATCAAATTTTATTGTTTGCATTTAACTAAAAGTTGCTTTCTTTACAACTTTTGCATGCCGAACAAATACTTTTTTCACCCCGCAATCATTATATATAACTATTACCCTTTTTTTTGCTATATATATATATATATATATATATATATATATATATATAAACTTTTTCTATTCTTATTATATTTTTCCCTTTTATATACATTAACGGATAAAGTTTTTAAAAGTCATTCCCTTTCTAATTATCGTGACTATCGCATTTTCACTGATGGGCGACAAGTCTATGCAATGCATTGCCAGAGCTCTCGATCTTTGATTGCGGAATCGTAATTATCCGCTTCAGTTGTTAATGTATCCCGTGTTATCATTGAAATCATGGTCATGTCACGTAAATATTTTAGAATATTAATATTTCTCTTTCTCTCTTTTTTATGCTTTTTAGATATATTATATTTTTGCCCACAGGTATTCCGTACGCAAGTAAAACTTTCGTCGAAGGGAAGAGTAAGAGGACGGAAGCAAGATTTAAGCAATAGTTTCAGTTGCGCGAAATGAATCATGTATTGCTTATAAATAAATTAGTCATGACTCACCTCCGGCATAATGTGAAACTTTCGATTGTCGAAGGTTCGCTTAAGTCTATCCATTAGTAAATATATATTCATTATATCGTTGCGCAACTCACTTTTCTTTTTAGAAACAATTATAGAAGTGGCACTTAAACTCCTTTACGCCGAGAAGTAGAGGATAAGTATGAAAGTATCGTACATATTATGGATGTTGTTTGTTTTTACTTATGACAGAGTATCGCATTTATCGCGACGTGGTATATTTCGATTACGTTATTTTAACAGAGTGACCTTTTACCGGATATCGCCAAACTTCTAATCATTTAAATATTGATAGATTGAAAAAACGTTAACTACTTACGTTTTTGCAATGAATGTTCACTGGAAGTATTGTTAGTGAAATGCATTAAACTTGGAATTATTATAATAACTTGAATTTATCACTTTTTTAGTATTTCCTTCGCGCGGCGCAATAATAGTATAATGCGTTGCTGCACCTATTGAAAGCCTTTAAACTCACGATCCTTTATAGTCGCGAGCAAGGAATTTTTCTTTATGTACCGTTACATCCGACAAAAAGCCAATCATAAACAAACTTTTGTTCGCATTAAACTTAAGCTAATAACAATTTCATCCCGTCTGTGTCTAGCACTGTAGATTTCACCAATAATTCCGCGAAATCATTTTATTGTTACGATCACCAAATAATAATTAAAGAAATATAGGAAACAGGACAACGATCCTTACAAAACTCTTTTTTGCGACTGATCATAAGGAGGAATAGATTTCCTAATAAGAGAAAACTGGTGCAAAATAAGCTTGATGTTGCTAAATGAAAGTGCTCCGATGTTGCTCTACTCTGAATTCAGCTTAAAAAAATATATCAGCACTGTACAACGTCACACACACACACACACACACACACACACACACACACACACACACACACACACACACACACACACACACACACACACACACACACACACACACACACACACACACACACACATCAGAATAAACTCTCGGTGAAGGACATTATTTATCTACCGATGAGATTTTATTAATGGGCAATGTAAGTTCGTAACTCTCATAGAATGTTTTGTTTTTTGGATTTACAAAAAATTTATTATTTAGGAAAGTTTCCAGTAGTATATGTTCTGTGCTATTGAAAACCTTTTACTCATGTACAAATTTTCTTATATTTCATGAAAAAAAGTTACTATTCGAATTTACTCACGTGAAATGGATTAAAAATACTGATCACTTTTGAATTTTTTATTTATTATATCCAGGAACATACTAAAAAAAATATTTCATAGATTCATATAAGTAATCAAACACTATTCAGTGTATGTACTAATATTATTAATACCATATTATTTTCATTCCCAATTATCATTTAACAAAAATCCACTCTGCAGTAACATACTACTGTGTACAAATATGAGTAAGACTTTATAACTTTTGAAATCTTTATTTATTCTTCTAAATTGAATTCATCTTCCTAAGCCAACGCTTTTTCCAACTTTCAAAACATTTTTTATACTCGAATTTTGTAATGGCCATCAGTTCCTTTTTCGATTCGGCTTTTATTTCTTCAAACGAATCAAAACCGTGTTCCCTAAGGAGTCTTTTGAGTTTGCTGAACAGCCAGAAGTCACACGGTGCTAAATCAGGCGAGCACAGTGGTTGCGATACGATATTAGTTGAATTTTTGGCGAAATGTTCACGTAAAATCAATGCAATGTGAGCTGGTGCATTATCGTGATATGAAATAGAATTATTTTTGCATCGAATTGTTATTGGCGATGAAATATGGATCTATTTCATGAATTCTAAACGCAAAAAAGCATGGTTTAATCCGAGACTACATTCAACATCGACTGCAAGGTCGATTCGGCAAAAAGATAATGCTGTGTGTTTGATGAGACAACAAAATAGCGAAATGTATTAGGAATTGTTAAAATATAGTAAAACAGTTAATGCTGATCGCTACCAATAAAAAATAACATATTGGAATCATGAATTGACACGACCAGAATGGGCACGAAGATTCGGTGACGTAATTTTGCTCCATGGCAATGCACCTGCACACCAAGCACGGCCGGTTCAGTATACGATCAAAGCATTTGGTTGGGAGCTACTATCCCATCCACCGAATTCACCAGACTTAGTTCCTTCGACTACCATTTGTTTTCATTGACGATTACAGATTTATATTACAAGCGAGGAGCCCCTTGTAATAGTTTAAAACAGCTCATATATGCACTCATATGTGTACTCATTAAATACTCATATGTATATGTATATATATATATATATATATATATATATATATATATATATATATATATTATGAGGAAAATCCTCCGAGGAATTGCGAAAAACTAAAATAGGCTTCCGAAATGGAGAAGCGAGCGGGGGCGAGAAAGAGAGAGAGAGAGAGAGAGAGAGAGAGAGACGACACCAAGAGGCATCAGCGGCAGCAGGCATCCAGAGACGTGAAGCCGAGTAGGGAGGTGTCCGCAAAGCCCGCGTATGGATGTGTGCGTGCGCCACGGGCTAGAGAGAGAATGGAGCTACAGCGGCCTGGCCCATCGCCTATAACGAAAAGCCAAAGCTCCTCGCCTAAAGCCGCGAAAACTGAGTGTGGCGTTGCCATGCCCGCCCTGCGAAACAGCAGCACCAACACTGCGCGGCAAGAGAAGCAGTAAGGAGGGACACTTTCGCTCGCCGAGACTGGCGTCGAACGTCTTCGGATTGTATACGCGCCGGTTTTTCTCGCGCCGAAAAAATTAAAATTTCGTCTCGCATCATAACGACTAAGGTATGTGTGTCGGCTCCTGATTAAAGGAGGAAGGATGACTGGAGTCCTGTGGGAGATCTGTCGGCCAGCGCCTGATCTACGTGAAGAATAAAATGTATAACGCGACCCTGCCACAAGAAGGCAGTCGGGAAGCTGCTTGCGAAGTAACGGCTGCGAGAAGGCCGATAGCTCGTATCGTACCACCACGTTGGCTTGTGTTGAATCTAAGTAAATTCTAAGACTAATGTCTCGTTTTGTGGGTGATGCGATACCGCCTTATGTATCGCGAGATTAAATTGAATATTATTTTGTTTGTCCAGTTTTTCTTTTAAGTGCTATCGTATCTTATTTAATACACCCTTCCCGATTCACAGCGATCCCGAAGCGGGCAAAGGTAAGTGCTCCAGTATGCATTTATTCGCGTTCGAACGTGAGCTTCTCTATGTGATCGTGGTTTTCTCGGCGGTGTATAACTTTTCTTCATATAAAATACGTTGTTCGGTACGGTAAGTGTATCTACGTTACTAGCTACGTTACAAAGTTATGTTCGCTATAGAAGTACCGACGTATATAAAAATATTCTACGTTATAATACACACACACACACACACACACACACACACACACACACACACACACACACACTTCCGAGATTTTGTGTAACTTTCGCCTATAATCTGTCTTTTTCTATTATATTATATTTACTTATATTTATTCGCACGGCTCGGTTCATCTATCTAGATGAAACCAAGTGAATTTACATTTTTGCTTTGCGTTTCGAAGAGATGCGTTCAAATTTATTGACTACGAAAAATAAACAGCAATATTCAGGAGATCGTAAAACTTGACAGTTGTACTTAAAAGAAGTATCCTGAATATTACCAGCAAGGAAGGATTAAAGGTGTTCTGGAGGACGTCTTATGTTGTTCGGAGGTGCCGCAAAATTTACTATCTGTCAGCAACATACAGAAAGCACAGATGAGTATTCACTTCAATCCAAATGGGATTGAAGTTACTAAAAATGATAAAATAATTTTTGTCGTTAAGCCCATAAATAATTTAATTCCTATAGGATTCATTATTAATAAATTATATAATAAAAAGTCTTTAATGCGATAAACAGTAATTATAGGTGATGGCATCAAAGACTTAGACATATGGGCAAATCGAAAATTATTGAAATGAAAAATAATAAGATGGTCGATGGTATTAAATTAATTAATAATATTCTACTAAATGATTATATGTGTGAAGCTTGTATTTTTGGCAAACAAGCAAGAGTACCTTTTTCAGAAAAGAAAAAATAAAAATCATATAAAAAGACCATTTTTTTATTATTCATTCAGACGTTTGTGGACCAATCACTCCTTCGCCATTAGATGATAAAAATTATTTTGTATTGTTTGCAGATGAATTTACGCACTACAGCATCACATATTTAATAGTATTAAAGTCAGATGTATTTTCTGTTTTTAAAGACTTTATAAAAAAAGGGTCAAACTCATTTTAATTTAAAAATAGTAAAAAAACAAAAAGTAAAAGTTTGAAGATAAATCTTGGAAACGTATTTTAGTTGGATACGTTTTAATTTTAATTTAACTATAAAATATGCGATGTAGAATCAGAAAAATTTATTGTAGCAAGGGATGTAAGAAGAAATGAGGCTTGAAGGAATTGTAATAAAAATTCCAAGAAAACTAATTAACGTAATGTTCGTAACAAATGAGTAGAGTCTACGAAATCTGATAATGGAAAATCAGAAAAATTTCTGGAAGGAATTGTCATAGAAAATTCCTAGAAAACTGACGAACGTGATGTTCGTAACAAATCAGTAGAACTTCAGAAATCTGATAATGAAAAATCAGAAAAATTTCTGGAAGACCAATCTGAGAAAAATGAATCAGATGAACCAGATTCGAAAATAGACAGAAATTCAAATGAAAATTTGAATAAGTCTAATAAATCTATAATAAAAATAGATCATTGCAATCAGTCAGAATTTCAAAATGATAAATATAGTACAAAGAAAATAATTACAAATCTAAGAAGGAGTGATAAAGTCAAAAATAGACCAAGAATTTCTTATGAAGAAATAAATTATGTTTTGTGTGCACAATCAGTAAATTGTGAAATTCACAATAATTTCAATGATATTCAAAATAATATCCAACTAAATTCATATTATTTTAATAAAACTTGGATACTAGTATCAAAGCCACAAAACCAAAATATTATAGATTGCAAATGGGTATTC
Organism: Sycobia sp. Sy_11; assembly: GCA_018907035.1. Classification (NCBI taxonomy): domain Eukaryota; kingdom Metazoa; phylum Arthropoda; class Insecta; order Hymenoptera; family Epichrysomallidae; genus Sycobia; species Sycobia sp. Sy_11. The sequence continues at coordinate 95,991 of JACCIC010000171.1, read as the reverse complement.
GCTATTAAAAATGATGAACATGGAAATCCATTAAAATATAAAGCGCGTCTTGTTTCTCGTAGTTTCAATCAAAAATATTTAATTGATTATAATAAGACTTTTTCTTCAGTAGCAAGAATTACAAGCTTTAGATTAATTATAAAGTTTGCGAAGCAATAGAATTTGCTTATTCACCATATGAATGTAAAAACTGCATTTTTAAATGGTTCATTGCAGAAAGAAATTTACATGAAAATTCTGAAGGAATTAAATACAAAACAAATCAAGTTTGTAAATTAAATGAAGCTATATATATATATATATATATATATATATATATATAGATTGAAACGAGCAGTAAGATGTTGGTTTGAAACTTTTGATAAAACATTAATAGCAAATGGTTTTAAAAATTCATTAATCGATCGTTGCATATATATTTAAATAAAGGAGAAATATTTAAGAATATATATGTTGTACTCTATGTACATGATTTAGTAATCGTTACAACCGATATTCACACAATGTATAATTTTAAAAATTATTTAATGAATAAATTCAGAATGACAGATTTAAAAGAAATTAAACTATTTCATGGAATAAAAAATTATAATAAGATGTAATTATGATGTATATAATGAAATAATGAAATAATTAAATTATGAAATACTGAAATAATGAAATTATAAAATTATGAAATAATGAAATAATGAAATTATAAAATTACGAAATTATGAAATAATGGAATAATTATGAAATAATGAAATAATGAAGTACTGAAATTATGAAATAATGAAATTATGAAGTAATGAAATTATGAAGTAATGAAATTATGAAGTAATGAAATTATGAAATAATGAAATTATGAAATGATGACATAATGATGTACTTATTCTGAATTAGAGTTCATATATAAAAACGATTTTAAATTAATTTAACACGAGTGGTTGTGATGCTGAAAGCACACCACTTCAAAATAATATAAATTATATTGATTTAAATTCAAATGACAAATACGACGCCCTTTCTTAAAATCTTATTAGGGTGGTCATGAAGGTACTGATAGAAAAAGTACAACAGGCTACTTATTTGAAAGTTATTTGAAAAATGCACGATTTTCTGGAATACTAAAAGACAAGCATCTGTAACAGCTTCTTCAACAGAAGCAGAATATGTGACTTAACTTGAAGGTGTTAAAGAAGCATTATGGCTAAAGTCTTTAATAAATAGTATAGAAATTAAAATCATGAAACCGATTGTAATTTGTGAAGACAATAACGGTTGTATAAGTATAGCGAATAACCCAAGTAATCATAAGCGGTCAAAACATATAGATATTAAATATCATTTCTCGAGAGAGCAAATAGAGAAAAATGTAATAATATTGAAACATATTTCCACAGGGGAGTAGATTGCTGATTCGCTAACAAAGCCATAGCCAACTGTGAAATTTCTTGAACTCAGAAAAGGAATGAGCATGGAGAAATAATAAAATATAATTGATATTGTTTTCATAAATATATTTAATATTAGTAATAGAGACGGTTTGAATAGGTTTTGCTGGGTATCACTATTCCTCGCAACAAATGTTGGACCATGTGTAATTTCCCAGAACAAACGAGGAAAGAAAAAGACTGAAAGGAACTATCGTATATCTAATATTGAGTTTTATTTTATTATATATTATTGTATTTACTCAAGTAATTTTTGAAGGGGCGTGTTAGATTATTTTAGCATTCTATAAATAAGAAAGCAAAAAATACTTGAAACTAAATATTGGAGAGTATCGTAAAAGGATGTAAACATATGTTTCCGCTCGGTCTTATTACGATCTGCGTCTTTGCTGCCCTGCGCGGCAAATGATTTATGAGTGTATTGCCTAGATGCCTGATGAGTTTTTATAGGTTTTAAGTTTCTCTCAAAGGCTTGCAGAGTTTTCGATTTCGAGTACTGCAGCGAGTTTTGCGTTGTCCTTTCGTTTGAACAGACGTCTTTTCTTTCCTCGTTTGAAATAAAGTTCATGTTAAAAGATTATTTCGTGTATCTTTGTTTTAACATTCCACCTACTATATTTAATAAAAATTCAATATAAACAATCCCCATTATAGATTTGATATGAAGTCTAATAGTAATTTCCTCTCCTCGAAAATTAACCAAATTTCCGTCTTGATTTACTATTTGAATTTAAAGATGATATATAGACTTAATACTTAGTGCTAGATATATAACATAAGATGGAAGTTCTATGATTTTATATCCTGGAGGAACTCTGGGATTCATGAATTGTATGAACCTTTTTATTGTTAATGACAGCTCCCGCAGTAATATTACACTCGATGAGTGCGTTGATTTTCAATATTTTCACTGGTAAATCAGAACTGTGCTCTGTATTTTCCTTGAGAATACGAGGAGTAAAGCCGAGAAGACGATCTATTTATTTTTGAGGACTAAGATCTAATGGAACACTACGTTTTATTTCACTTCTAAATGTGTTATTATTGGTTTTCGAAGAAAAATTAATTCCTTTGAATTTCAATGTGGTTGATAAAAATTAATGGATATCGTTAATGTCGTAACTACCGGTGGGAATAGTAACCACTTCTCACTGTCAATGTAGTTTATTATTTGTATTGTCAATATTCGGAATTGAGTTAATGGTTAAAAGTTCGACTAAGCCTAAAACAAATTTTTTATGCTTTGCGAATTCAATAGAGGGAAAATAATCAGCTTCTAAAACAGTACAGCTGCCTGAGAGAGTTAAAGTAAAACTACCTTCCATAACTGATTGAACGAGAATGATTAAATTTAGACAAACAAGTCCTTCTTTATAGACTTTTGGTTAAGAATTGAAGACAAAGGTGACCACTAATAAATGAATCGAACTTCTGATATCTTTTATAGTTGTATTTTATTCCATTTACAATGAAATATTTCATGAGATCAGTGGTAGGTCTTAAATCACGAAAACTGTCATAGTACATTACATCAGAACCTCTCTTTCGATAAGACACCCAATGAGTACCTTTATTCTGTGAATCATCAAGATTAATAATAGCAAATTCGTTGTACAATGGACCATTGTGAGGCAGATTATTTCTCATGATAACTCCTCGAAAATATGGAATTTTTAATATTCGTGCATATTTCATAAGATCCTAATTTGATAATGTACGATTTTGCAGAGATAGAGACCTTTACTTAAAGCAATAGCTTCCATCATCTTATTATGTCGCTTACTTTGTAACGGGAAAAAGAGTAGGATAAATTAACTTATTACCGTGACAAGAATTATTATAAATTTAAGATCATAATAAACAGGCAGACATATACACGAAATGATTGCTATAAATAAACAAACAAACACAACATAGAGTAGAATAGGTAGAATAAAGTAATTTCACCAATAGGAACAATACTACCGTATTTTTAAATAAATAATAACCAATCAGATTTTTGTTAACGTACTTTTTCCGTGTATAAAAGTACGCTAAATTTTGCAAAGAGCACGGTTCGTTTTCGGCACTCGTCGAGGAAGGATACCTCCCGAGTGACGAGGAGAACTGTCATCTACCGACCGGTAACGTTCTGTATTTTCCTAGATGAAAAAAATTCTTTCACGAGACCAAAGGAAAAACCCCTTTACTCGTAAGAAAAGAGTTAAAAATTACCGACTCAGAAGAACGGGCGCTCCCGACTTCTGATAAAGTAATTCTTTTTCATATAGGAAATAATCCAGAAAAGCCGCCGGGAGACAAAATTAAAATCGACCTAATTTCCTTCGGGGAAAAGGCGCTCCTTTTCGTCGAATTAAATTACCAGACGGCTATTAATCACGAGGCGCACCTCGGATTAATGCCAGACTGACCGGCGACCGAAAATCTGCAAGTCATCATAACGTTGATCGACTAATATTATAAATATAAAAAGAAATGCTTATTCCTGAGTAAAACACCGAACTCTTATATATCACTAGCTAAGGCGCACCTTAGCGTGATATAAAAGAGAAAATAAAGATTTATTCGGATATTGCGAAAGAAACTCCGTGTAAATAGACGGACCGCTTCTATAAACCGTTTAAGTAAATAGAGTAAACAAAGCTAGCAATCACTGTGTCAAGGCCGTCTGAATTCGTAGAAATTTAGATAAGCCAATTAATAAGTAGATAGAATATAAAATAAAATACCAGCGCTAATAATTAATTTATAAATCGTTATTTTTTTTGTTGCAGGGTATCTACACCGAGATGCCAATAGAGTAGAAGTTATTTCTTATTTTTTTTATTATAAAATTTATTACTATTTTTTTTACTTATTGTATAATTTATAGAAAAATATATTTTTGTTATTTTTATTGAAACATAAAGAAAATGAGTATCAAATCATTCACCCGAAAACTTGTCCTGATACGTTCCTCCATCTGAATCACGTATCCTGAAAACCTCAGAAAATTCCAATAAAAATGAAGCGGAAGGAGAAGGAACGTTACAACTTTCTTCATAATCTTTGTATGCAGATTTAGCACTATTTACTGATTTTGCTATTCCAGCAGTACTTCCTGCTAGAGCACCAGTTGCACTGAATCCACCAAATAGTGGTGTAAGAAATGGAAGACCTCCATCAATTTTTGATGGAAGTGGTAGAACATGTTGAACGATAACTTTCTTTTTTCCACCATTGTTCTTAACAGCATGACGAGCACCCTTTAATTCAGATTGAATGACTTTGTGGGAATTTTTGCTTGCTTTTAATGATTTTTTGCTGTCGTCACCAACTTGCTGAATCTTAGTTCTATTCTAGTTTTTGCCTTTAATTTCATAACACTTGCAAAAGATAGAGCAGCGACTTTCTGAGCAAGACTAGAATCATTTACTTTAACACGCTGCCAAGCCTTATTAGCAAGCTTTATATCAGCAATATTACGATTACTGTTTGTATTGTCATACTGCATGTCATGTGCTTTACATGCCTGATCAAGCAGATTAATTCTTGGATTACCTCTTTTTATTCGTTTCTTTAATTTAGTTTCTGGACCACAGTATTGTTATCCAGGAAGATCCATTTCAAACGGTAAATTGTTGATTACTCTATCGAGTAATCTTCCGCCACGTTTCGACTGTTTTCGAGATTTATGAACAATCATCTTCGACTATTATTTTATAACTGCTGTTAAAAAACTATAAAACATGCATTTGTATATTTTCATAGTTCAATAATATATTTGACTTAGTCACGGGAACATGGATTTTACTGAACAAGCAATCAAACTCCCCATCACCAACTTCGATTTTGAAATCGAGAAAAAAAGGAAAAGGCGGCATAGAGAGTTACTACCATATAGTATACGAGCAGTGTTCTGAGGCCCATCAAACTCCGGGAAAACAAAGAGCTTGTTAGCTTTAAGAGATCTTTCTCTCTCGATGCACTTTCCATAAACTGCATTAATTAAAAGTTTGTAAAAGAGTTATTCAAAATCATTCTTTACCTGTTTCCTCTTTTCTGTCTGAAATTCTATGTATGGTTTTAGCCGCGGTTTGTGCTCAAAACTCAAAATACTATATACCGTTTTTAGCCGAAAACCATTATCCAGTGCCTGTTTGAGTGTTCGGTAGTGAATAACATGTCTTTTCTTATCGCCCAAAGTAGTGAGAAGTTTCTTCTGCGTTGAGCCTGGAGGTGTACGATGTTTTGTACAGAAAGATAAATCACAATGTTCGTCATGAATTTCTTCAGAATATTCTAAATATACCTCAGCAATATAGCCTATATCTGAATCTCCTGGAGCATTGAAAAAATCTGGATTGGATTCATAATCAATCCATTTAACTTATCAGATATAACTTATCAAACGGATTATTTGCCTTCGCATATCGATTACAACACTGCCTGAATTCTGAATAATAACATATTGGATAAGAATTGAATGCCTGATTCAATGAATAATAACATATCAATATCTGTTAGAATTTCCAATTCAACTTTCGTCATTTGAAGAGCTACTGCAAATGTCAATCGAGGAGTTGTGTAAAAGTGAGCAGGGCATAAGCCGTAGGCTTTAATGTTTCTCGAAAACTTGCAAAGACATCAGCTAACAGTAAAACATCTGTTTTTAAATATAAGTCGGAATATTCTCCTAAAGTTGCGATATTGAATCTATCCCATACTTAAACAGTATGCATGTAATCTTCATCGGTAATATGTGAATCGGTTCATTGGTTGTAAAATTCGTTTTTCTCTGGCAGTTTTGTACAGGTTAATTTATCTAATCCATCTACAAAATCGTATGGAAATATACCTTTCCGCCTAAGAAGATGAATATTTTCATTTGAAAATCCATCTACTTCCAATTCCTTTATAGCTAATGGTACATTTTGTAGATATGATGTCCATTTTTCTGAAGATGATGGTAAAAATCGTAATGAATCCATAAATCTAAAACTCACATCACAGCCATCCATGAACTTTGTGGATGAAATATAGTTTTCTTTCTTGTGGGGTATTAGAGAAACTTGACCTTTCATCAACGAAGACGTACCAATTTCGTTTAAAATAAAGTGTGTGTCATAATTAAGATTATGAAAAATAACAGGAACGAACCTCGAGTTTTTATAATTCAAGTTACATGAATTATGAGCTGCTCCTCTGAAACTGGAGAGAAAAAAATTATTGTTTTTCTTTTTTCTTTTTATCGAAAATATTGAATAAATTATAAAATAATCCAATAAACATACCATGGCAATAATCTCGAACAGGAAGTTGATCCTTTTCAAATTTATTGCCGCATATAGGACAAACAGACGACCATCGAAACTGTAATTCTTCAAGATCAGTCAGTTTCTTTGGTTTTGGTGTCTTATAGAGTCGATCGATGTGCTCTCCAATGGTTTTGATTTCACGAACGAACTACTGTGCAGATGTCTCGTCATCTGTACTCTTCTGTCTATGCGATTTGTAAGCTGACAATTTGTCATCATAACTATACTTTAAATAATAACCAATGCTATACGCTTCGTCACGCTGAAAAGCGTTCTCATTTTGAGTAGACTGCAACAGACATTCGAAATCTGCATAAATATCAAATGGCACTTTCTCATTCTTTTTGAATTCTTCAAATTTAAGAATGTTAGTCGAATTATTTGGCAAATTTATTCTGCATTCGCTCATATTCTTACATTAGTATTTGTGATTTTTCAGCTTTTCCTCATTATAAAAAATCTGTAAACGCCTTCCACAATGAAATGATTTTGCATGAACTTTATTCAGTTGTGAGCTTAAAAGTCTAGACAAACTTTTAATCCAAACATAATGGTATTTCGGCGAGCTAGCATTATCATCATGAATATTATTTTCTTCGTATTCACCGATGTAGTAATCTTGACTGAGGAGAAGGGTTACATTTTTCTCCTTCTTGTTGGATGTAATGTGATGTAATGTGACTCCATCCCTGATGAAGGTGCCATTCAAGTCCTGCTTGTATACACGAAATGTTAACAAAACAAGTGGAACACTTTTGCTTTTCTTCTCGAGAAAGATTAGAGTCTTCCATTTTTTCCCTTACTTTTTTCATGGATAAATCAGCCATAGCCGGCCAATAACGAATATCACCTTTACTGCACATGTGCACAGTTTCTACAATTTCACGGTAAAGTTGCACAAGACGTTCGATAGATGCAATTGAAGCCATTTTCACTTCTTATGTTTATGGTTAAACTAGTAAAAAAACAATAAAGTCAGCAACTGCATTGAAGCGAGTGTATTGTTTCAAGAAAAATTGCCCTCTTTGAAAGGAAAGTAAAGAAGAGAAAGGGGAAATCAGAGGTGAACGGAAAATATTGAGTATGATGTAAAGACTAAACTGTGCTTTAAAATCGGGAGGCGGGATATATCGTCTTGCCACCAATCAAATATCAACCTTTCAGTTCATCAGCACAGACCATCACCTGTCTTTTTTTAGCAACCAATTGTGAAAGTGATTTCTGTGTAAGCGGTAGGACAACATGAATGTCTTCGATTACGTCCATCCAATCACATCATTACATTCCCTCTCCTACATGTAAGCATAAGCGTTCTCTAGAATCTAAGTTCAAACCAAATAAACTGACCTTCCTTCACCCAGTCGCACCTATATTTATGTTTTTTTACTCAACCAATCGTAAAAGAGGGGGTAATTTCGGGAGGCGGAGAATCTTGATATAAAATGAGAATGTGAGCACGAAACCTACAGTTCTTGTCATCACTCCAGCTTCTAAAATAAGTGTATAGAGGTGCATGATGTCAAGAGTACAACGATATGAGGTTGTTTTTAGAAAAAAAATCTTGCAATGTCCGGAAGATAAGGTATTCCTGTGTGACATACAGAGATTTCAAACAAGTGGTCCGCAAAGTTTCATTTTAAATGAATTTAGCTTGCTGGGTATAGAAGAAGGTGCACTGTCCCCCGTGTACCTTTGTAAGCCACTGGATCGAATTGACTTGAGTGAAAAAAAATCGAGTGAAAAAAACGGTAGATTGACTGCAACGTGAATATCATGGAATTCAATGGGATTCTGGCGACATTCTTATCACTGACTCAAAAGGACATTACACATTTGTTGCACTGGTGTTCGAAAATTGTATGTGAAGGGGCGAGAGAAGAATCGTTATCGAACTTTCTACCAAATATGTAAGTAATTTTCAAACTTTTACAATCATCTTTAATTCCAGAATTGTATCGGATGTGGAGGAGTTGCATTGCCCTTCATTACAATCAATGCAGAGTGAAGGTTCATATGTACTGTGTCAAAACCATCAATTGTGTAGGAGACATTTACCAATGTGTGCCATCCGGAACGTCTTGATGTACGTTTTTATCTTTTCAACTTCTAAAATATTATAAGTAATTAGTTTATCTTATACATTATTATAAATTATATGAGAGTAAGGATAGGTTTTTGAATATGTAAAAACAGTTTCCTTTAAATATTGTTTTATTTATTATAATACTATAAAAGTATATTAATAACTACATTCATAACATTTTAATTTTATTTTCTATTTCTTTAAAACTACATATATTAGACAAATTTAAAAAATTCTTGATATTTACAACTTGTATATATATATTGTAACGGGGTGGGTTCGATTCTTCGTACCCCTGCTCGAATAACGACGCGCAACCGCTCCCGTACGGTCCACGCGCAACCCACGTCGTTCCAACCTCTCGCCGTCCGGGGAATAAGCACCCGTCGGCGGCGGAGTCTCGGCGCGTTACGGCGCGCCGGCCCGTTACAAAGAAAAAAAATCGGCTTGCGAAGGCGCGAGCCTACTCACCTGTTTCGTGCGCGGTGCTCCGGCAAAAAGCACCACTTTCGCAGCTAACTCAGATAGCACGGCGGAAACTCTTCGCCGTGCCCGCGGAGGCGGGTGGATCCTGCAGGCAATATGAACGCGATGCGGGAAATTATACAGGGGAAATAGTGACTGACAGCGAGAAAGGAAAGAAAACGCAGGAGCAAACGCGAACGTGTTGTTCAAATATAAGTTGTATTACTGGCACGACAATCTCCCGGTCTACAATATGGAAAGACGCGAGGTTCGCGCGCCTGCAATAGCGTCCGTGAAAAGCGGAAACCGCAATACGCGCGCACACTATCTCTCTCACGCACGCTCGTCCGCCCGTTGGCGGAGCGCCTTGCAACAGCGCGTTCGCTCAAACTGACCTGAATATACTCTCGACGGGGCGTCCTCCAGGAGTACCGGCGTCGACGCCGGACGGCAACGCAATCAGACGCGGACGCAGAACGGCAGCGATCCGCCTGCACCGTCTGTGCCAACACAAAGCGGACGCGAGCACCAACGCGGCAGGCGCTGGGCGACGGCGGGAGTTGCTGAGCCTTCTGCACGGTCCCGGTGATACCAACGGTCGCCGGCTCCAGTAGACGATCCACTCAGGCTGCGTACTCCGCTCGTACGCTTGGTCGGGGCGAAGTCACGAGGTCCCGTTTCCCTCCGCAGAACGTGTCAAAAACGCGCACACCGACGATCCTGCTGTATTCACTGTTCATTCTTTCTCGACTCGGGCGCGCGTGGCTCTCCTCCTTCTATTGAAAACTAGACTAAAAGAAACTACTCTTTTCTCCTCTCCGCGACGACCCTTCGCTCCCCTTTCCCCCCGCTCTGCCCTTCTCCGCCGGCCGGCCGACGAGTCGCATTTCGATCGCGGCTTCGTTACTATATATATATATATATAGTAACATGTATAGGTTATCTTACCCTATACATGTTAATTACTACTACAAATGATGAAAAGAGGAGGGAAAAAGGGAAAGAGAGAGAAAGAGAATAAATTCTGCATGTGTGGATGAGCAGACGACTGCAGGAGGCCTACTCCCACAAGAACATTCGGGACAGACAACTCCAACCCTGTCGTCAAGCGCAATCGATAATTCCCCATCTGGCAGTCTACCTCCATGTACAAATCAAGTTTATGGCAATACAAGATCTCCAAACAAAGAGGTTAGGAGAAGCAATTGCTGGCAGAACCAATCAATTATCTGGTCTGTCGCAGGTTCGTTCCGTACCGGTCAGCAGTACACGACTGGCTGACGACCCTGTACAGAAGAAGGTACAAATATAAGACACATTTGTATGTTATACATCCACCGTTCAAAAAGAATCGTCAGTCTCCCTGCAACCTCCAGCCAGTGCTGTTTCTACGCCACGTGCAAGTCCTCGAGTCCGTGAACGTGGCTGGAAGGGGGGGGGGGAACTCCTCGAAGCCATCAGAAACTTCGACGATTACGCTGTCCGGAGGATTTCCCAGTGATAAGTGAGAAGTCATTGGGGGATCCAATAGGGATATAGGTCTTGTAGTCCGTAAATGGGATATTCATTACGAAGATTCCCATCAGGACCTAGAATTATTCCTCAAATGGATTGAGGAGTGCCACAGAAGTTCACAAATATCTGATTAAGTATTAACTCAGGCGCTCCCCGAAATATTCAAGGGAAAGGCAGAGTTATGGCTCGATGCTTTGAAACAAAGAGGCATAACCACCTGGAGTGAAGTCCGTACCGCTGCAAAAATATGGTACAGAGCCGGTCCAGAATATCCAAGAAAAGGGGTTAGAGAGGCTGAAACTCGAACCCAAGGAGCCAACGAACCTTCGAGTGATTATATCGCTTGTCTCCTTTCGATATTTGATCGGTTAAATCCACCTCCCCCCGAGACAGAACAGTTGTATAGACTTGCACAATGCACGCCGCGAAATCCAGCGAAGGATATCAAGGAAGTCCATTAACAATGTTCAAGAATTCCTAAATTTGGCCAGAGAAGCCGAATTGGCATTGGAGTGTGAAAAATGCTATCACATTCCTCCTTCACCGGATAAGGCGATTTTGCGGGAAGCCGCATATAAATTGCCGAATTCCAAGCGGGCTAAAACTAAAGTAGCTGCAACTGTACATCAGGAAAATCCTGATCAAAAAAAGAGGATCAATCCTGACATGGCAGAAGTGCTCAAAGTTTTGACTAGCATGAATCAAAATTCGGGCAGGTGGGGACGTCTAGTAGACCATCTACTTCTCAAGGTGATCGAAGGCCAAAACCAGCAGAAGAAAGAAGAAGGCCTTCGAAATCGAACCACCAACCCTGGAGGCAGAATTGAACACCCTTAAGAAGAAGTCTGCTGGAACTACCAGTCTAGCCGTCCACCAAATAAGAAGAAGAGTTCAGACGGTCCGGTAAATGTTATAAGTATGGTGAATTAGGTTACCGCACTTATTACTGCCCGAAGTGTTCGGGAAACGGGAAGCAAGACGACCACTAGGGGTTAGGTCGACTTGCAATCCAAACGTAACACCGGACGAGAATATTCGAGGACCTCGTTCCTCGAATTCTCAGTCGTCTTCGACTAATCAGACTGAAGAAAGGTCTGATTCAGTTAAGGAAATACTGTCGACTGAGGAAAGTGACAGCGGCGAATTCGATCCCGGCCAAATTGCAGCATGGCCGGAAGAAGCGCGCTGGTGGATTCCTGTACGAATTGCTGAGTACCGGATATGTGCATTATACGACACCGGCGCATCTTGCACTTTCATAGGTAAAATCGGGCTACAGTTAGCGATGGCTTGCCAGCGAGAATTTTACCCAGTGTCTGAAGTTGGTGCTAGAGGCCCAGGGAACTCTCCGCTTTACGTCATGGGTCACGTCGAACTGCCGTTTGAATTGGCAGGGATCACACGCGATGTGTTGGTTGCTGTGATCCCAAACCTAGAAGTAGATAAGTAGATTAGATACGTAGGAGCCAATTTCACGAGCTTTCGGAACCAGCCATGATCCGACTGATAATTCGTGGGTTAAAGTAGCGAATAAATGGGTCAGGATGGAAGTAGCTGCAGTCACATGTGATGAAATCCAACGACTGGGACCGTTGCGATTGACTGATGGCTTATCTTCTGAAATTATTCGAGTGGGCGAGATAAACTCAGAAGAAAGTACTGGTTTTAATCTGACCATGGAGTGTTCGAGGTTAGCATCCATTGGTCTCGCGGATATATCACGGCAGGAACAAGAACGTATGAAGAAGCTCTTGAATAAAACCCTGCCGGCGGGAGAAGTGCTACTGGGACGTACAACGTGGGCGGAACATATTATAGATGTAGGAAATGCTCGCCCTATACGTCAAAAGGCATATCCAGTCTCTATGAAAATACAAGAAGAGATGCATTCTCAAGTTAGAGAAATGCTAAAGACTGGAGTAGTCGAACCATTCACAAGTGGATGATCAAGCCCAGTGTTGACGGTACGTAAAAGCAACGGGAAATATAGATTTTGCACCGACTTTCGAAAAGTTAATTTAGTTTCGAAACCTGATGCATACCCGTTACCTAACATAGACCAGATGCGAAGGAAGCTACAATCAGCTAGATATATTTCTACCTTAGATCTGAGTAGTGCGTACCATCAAATACCACTTCATCCGGAATCCAAATCGATAACGGAATTTACGGTACCTGTAGTGGATTTTTCCAGTTTACCAGGATGCCCTTCGGTCTATCTAACGCTGGAGCGTCGGTCTAATGACTTATAGACCGAATTATCGGACCAGACCTCGAGCCGAATGCCTTCTCATATCTTGACGATATTATCATCGGCACAGAGACATTCGAAGAATACTTAGACTGGATAGGTCGTGTTCTTGCTCGAGTAGATAAAGCTGAACTCACGATAAATCGAGAAATGAGTGTCTTCGGACACACCGAAGTCAAGTATTTAGGTGTTCTCGTGAATCGTGAGGGATTCCGTCCCGATCCCAAGAAGATCGAACCAGTGATGCGTTACACGGAACCGAGAAACTTGAAGCAACTTAGACGTTTCCATGGGTTGGCATCGTGGTATAAAAAATTTCTAAATGATTTCGCTACCATCGTCGAACCACTCACACGTCTAACTAGAAAGGACTGTCGTTATGAGTGGACCGAGGAACAATAATCCTCTTTCGACAATATCAATCAATGATCGCTTCGGCACCTGTCCTGCATAGATCGTCGTTTGACGTCCAGTTTACCGTGCAAACAGATGCGAGTGATACTGGTATCGGAGCGGTCCTTACGCAAGAAGGCGATGGACAAGAACGGGTGTTGGAGTACTGTAGTAGAGCACTGTCCCAAGCCGAAAGAAATTGTTCGATAACCGAGAGAGAGTGCTTAGTTGTCATATGGACTATTCATAAGTTCAGTCCTTATTTAGATGGATATCATTTCCGTGTCATTACGGACCACAGCAGTTTGAGGTGGATTCGTACGATGCAGAACACAACTGGTAGATTCGCACGATGGACTCTAAGATTGCAAGGGCAAAGATTTAATGTAGACAATAAATAATGTAGTAATAAGATTAATGCTGAACAATGTGCCAGACGCCCTTTCTAGGATGTCTGAGGGAAACGATTTATCTTACTCCACTGTAACCTGGGTAAGAGATACCCAGGACGAATGCTATCAGAATGCCTATCTGCCAGTAGGCCTATAGCCTACCTATTTGTAACTAGATACAAGATTTATTTGATAAACTATTAATAATTTGTTTCCTTTTTAAAATATTATTAATTTGTATATTTTCATATAATTGGTGCTTATATTTCGTGAGTTTATGTTACATTTTTCTATATTTTTATACTTTTTTCGGTAAAATAAAAATTTTGCTTTTACAAACTTTATAATTTTGTATTTATATAACTCTTTATACTCGTACGTATTTATATAGCAAGAATATATATTGAATTGTATATATTAGGAAAAGTTGATTTTTATTCAAATTTGTGTTAGTGACGTTTATTTGTTATAAATATTTCAACTCCTTTATTGGTACATGATCTGATTAACCTTTCACCTTTCTTGTTTCTTAAAGTTATATATATATATATATATGTGTGTGTGTGTGTGTGTGTGTGTGTGTGTGTGTGTGTGTGTGTGTGTGTGTGTGTGTGTGTGTGTGTGTGTGTGTGTGTGTGTGTGTGTGTGTGTGTGTGTGTGTGTGTGTGTGTATTCAGCTTTAAGTTAAGAACATATCTTGAAAAAGTTCAACATCACGCATTTATATACATTATCAAGATAGATGGTAAAATACTAATTATGTATATGGAATTAAGGAGTGCGGTCATGCTCAGATTGAAAGTATGGGTAATCCAGCGAATGGACAACCGTGCTATATTGGATATTGGCTGACGAAAATTTTAAGTAATTATTTTAACACTATTAAAACATTATAAATCTTCTAATTATACTTAATAGAAAGCTATTCTGTTCTAATGCGATTCTAGAAAAGTTTTATGTAAAAAACTTTTGTTACAGCAAAGTTATTATTATCAAATTTATCACTATATTTCAAGTTATTTAATTTAATTTATTATAATAATTATAATAATAAGTAATATAAGAAAATAATATATTATAATAATAAGTACTTAATTTGCATAATTTCTGGCAGTAAATAACAAAATCAAATGACCCGATAGCGACACGAAGTCGAGTTTATTTATATATATATATATATATATATATATCATATCATATCATATCATATCATACTAAATTATTAAGGCAACCCGTGTTTTTGTTTGTACACGATAACTAAAAAACTACGAAACCGATTGTTCTGCAATTGGACATGTAGATTCTATATTATCTTAAGAAGGACATAGGCTATGTTTTTGTATTGAAAATCATTTGACTTTCATCGATGAGTTCAGATAACGTTGTTAGCAGTCAGTTTCACCATCGGCCATACGTGACCTCTTGAAAGATGAATACGAACACAATGTAGTTCGCTTAAAGTATTAACACTAGGCCATTTAAGCTAAATTGATGTATCGAACTTTGGGATTCGTATCCTAAAGGAGGTGTGACGTTAGTCGGTATTATCCTTTTTTTCTCCAGGTTAATCTGACATTACTCTCACACCTTATGGATATCCTTTGATTTTTGTAAATTTTAATTGCTCTTACGTGGGAAATCTCTCTCTCTCTCCCCCTCTCTCTCTCTCTCTCTCTCTCTCTCTCTCTTCTGTTCTCCTATAAAATGGTTTTATATGTCAAATCATACTGAACATAATTTTGACGACAAGCTATGCTTTTATTTTTATACCTTACTAGCATTCCCCGTCTCGGCTTCGCTCGAGATAATAATTTAACCGATTTCATAAACAATTCAGTAATATCAAAGTAAAAAATAATCTATAAATGAAAATCTATATTACTATAAATAATTGACCGTAATTTACCTATCGTCGCTTCTGTATAAAAAGCTGCTTCAATGTAGAGTCTATTTCAAAAAGCTGATATTTTACCGACCATGTTATACAATATATATATATATATATATATATATATATATATATATATATATATATATATGCATAATAAATATGACTTCGATGGAGAAAATTGTACTTTCGAGTTCGAGTGGTAGAAAAAGATGTTAAGTGTTTCGAGACGACGTTTACAGAGAGTATTCTGTTCGGACTATAGGAAATATCTCGGGACGACTGTTATAGTTTTGTGTTGGGAAGGTAGAATAGAATGGCCAAGTATCCCGGGAAGACTTTTACTGGGAGTGTGTGTCGTAGAATGATAGAATACGAATCTCTTAAGAAGTCGTACTGACGTACCTGGACATTTCTCATTAACTGTACACGATACTCCTCGTAGAAGTCATTACAAATCATCTGGAAATCACATTCTATCATCCGAACATGAATCGCTCCGCAGAAGTTGTCCCGACATACCTGAACATCGTTTCGTACCAACTAAACACGACAGTCCCCGTGTAAATCGTCTCGTCATACCTGGACATCGTCTTCTATCGACCGAACACGAAATTCCCCGTATAAGTCGTTACAAAATAACTAGAAATCGCATCCTATCATTCGAACACGAAACTGCCGGTAGAAGTTGCCCCGACATACCTGAATATCGTTTCCTACCAATTAAACACCATGGTCCTAGTAGAAGTTGTTCCGAGAAAGCTAGCATCGCTTCCTAGAGACTAAACATAATACTCCCCGTAGAAGTCGTTCGTAAAGACCTAGATATCGTCTTTTACCGTCCCAACACGAATTTTCCCTTAAAAGTTAATTTCCTCATATCTGGACGTCGTTTTGTATCAACTAAATATTTCGTATAATTTCCGTTTTTTTAATTAAATACCGTGAATATTTTCGTAATGATGCCGACTGAAATTCAAACAAAATTTTGGTATGCGAACAGCATTCTTTTTAAGCAGACGATGGATATTGCCTTTTTATGTAGAAGTGACCATATATTTTATTTATATATACATAGTTTCGAGGTTGTTGGTAAAGAACCCTATTTTGCCATCATTTCTTTTTTTCAAACTAAAAGAAAAAACAGTCTCTTTTCACAATTCTGAAGTTAATATAATGTATAAAAACAAAAATATAATTGTCGTCACAAATTATATTCAGTATGATTTGACCTACAGAACCATTTTATAAGAGAAGGAGAAAGGAAGACAGAGACGGAAAGAGAGAGAGAGAGAGAGAGAGAGAGAGAGAGAGAGAGAGAGAGAGAGAGAGAGAGAGAGAGAGAGAGAGAGAGAGAGAGAGAGAGAGAGAGAGAGAGTGAGAGAGAGAGAGAGAGATTCACACGTAAGAGAAAATAAAATTTACAAAAATCAAAAGATATCCATAAGGTGTGAGTGTAGTGTCAGATTAACCTGAAGAACAAAAAAGGTAATATCGGCTAACGCCAGACCTTCTTTAGGATACGAATCCGAAAGTTGGATATGAACATTCGTTTGAGCTGACCTGCTATTAATATTTTAAGCGGACTACTTTGAGTTTATGTTCGTGATTTAAGACGCCACCTACTAGCCGCTGATGAAACTGATTGTTAAAACCATTAACTTAATTTATTGATGAGAGTAAAATGATTTTCACTAAAAAATATTGCCTATGCTCTTCTCAAGATAATATAGAATCTACATGTCAAATTTCAGAACAATCGGTTTAGTAGTTTTGTCGGTTATCGTATACAAACAAAAACACGCTTTGTCTTTATAAATTAGTGTATGATATGATATGATATGATATATTTAACTATAACAATTTAATCAATATGATTGTAAGAAAATTCACATCAGAATTGAAAAATCTTGAAATCCATTTTTGAATGGTAGAAAAAGTTATTGGAATCACCAGTTTAATACAATTGAAAACAATATTTAAAAACGAAATGTCATTTTTGACACGTAGCACTTTTTTAAAATACAATTTTCAATTGCACCCTGTACTGCCAAATCCCATCGAATAATTTTAAAAATCAAAGAAATAAGTTTGCTTTAGATTCGAAAAAAGAACTACAACATTGATCAAACTAATGTATTAGAAAATTGAATTTATATAAAGAAAAGTATAAATTCATATAGAAGTAGTAGAATCGCTGATGGAATTAATGGCCAAAATAGATATATCAATTTTTATAATTATAAATTAACATTAAAATTTGAATTTGAAATTTTGAAATTTTGTCATAATTTCAATAGGTTAAATAAATAATAGTTTTATGGAGGTTGTACTTATTGACGTATCAAAGAGGGGCCCCAATAGAAATTCACTTCAATTTGTTTGCTTAAATAATTAATAATTCACAAAAGTATATTAGTAAAAAACCAAAACACAATTTATATTCGATACCACTTCTAACAATTTATATTAAAATTTACATTTTTAATATATGAAATCGTATAAATAGATATATGTTAATTTAAATAATTTTAATTATTTTTTAAAATGATTTTTTTTTAATAAAAATCGATAAGACCATAACTTTACATATATACTGAAACCGCCTGAGAATATTAAAATAATTTTATTTATGTTTGACAATTCAATAAGCAAGGGAAAAATCTGAAAAATGTAGACTAAACCCTTTTCAAAAATTCTTTGGTTATTTTGATGCTTTTATTTGAAGATTCTGTATCATTCATTATTGAATTTTTATTAAATATAGTAGGTGGAATGTTAAAATAAAGATACACGAAACCATCTTTTAACATGAACTTTATTTCAAACGAGGAAAGAAAAGACGTCTGTTCAAACGAAAGGACAACGCAAGACTCGCTGCAGTACTCGAAATCGAAAACTCTGCAAGCCTTTGAGAGAAACTTAAAACCTATATAAAAACTCATCAGGCATCTAGGCAATAAACTCATAAATCATTTGCCGCGCAGGGCAGCAAAGACGCAGATCGTAATAAGTCACAGTGGACACATATGTTTACATCCTTTTACGATACTCTCCAATATTTAGTTTCAAGTATTTTTTGCTTTATTATTTATAGAAGGCTAAAATAATCTAACATTCATGTTTTAAAATCATTATACAATTTTCTTCTTGCATAGAAAAAAATAGAATATTCAAAAAAATATCAAATTATTCTTATAATTTGTTTTCTCAAATTACTTTTAGTATGATTTGGCATACAACTATCGTATAAAAGAAGTGAGAGAGAGAGAGAGAGAGAGAGAAGAGAGAGAGAGAGAGAAAGTATTTTTTACGTGAGAAAAATTCATTTTTATATACAAAAATCAAAAGATATCCATAAGGTGTGAGAGTAGTGTCAGATTAAACTGAAGAACAATAAAGGTAATACCGACTAACGTCACACCTTCTTTGGGATACGAATCCCAAAGTTGGATATGAACATTCACTTGAGCTGGCCTGGTATTAATACTTTAAGCGGACTACTTTGAATTAATGTTCGTGATTCAAGACGCCACAGTCGCCGCTGCTGAAACTGATTGTTAAAACCATTAACTAAATTTATTGAGGAAAGTTAAATGATTTTCAATAAAAAGCATAGCCTATGTCCTTCCCAAGATAATATAGAATCTATGTCAAATTTCAGAACAATCGGTTCAGTAGTTTTTTCTGTTATCGCGTACAAACAAAAACACGCTTTGTCTTTATAAATTAGTATGATATGATATGATATGATATGAAGTATGGTATGATATGGTATGATATATATATATATATATATATATATATATATTGTGATCGGCCAAATAGCCCGTCTTCGGTGAAAACGGAGTGTTCGTGTGCGGCAGCGAAAATGCACGAAACGCGAACCACCAGAGTACGCGAAAAGCGCGAAGAAAGGGGAAACAAGAGATGAAGATTATCTTCCCCGCCCAGCTACCGAAGGACGTGATCGATATAGAGACAAAGAGCACCATCCGAAATATAGCCTCTACCTTGAGCTCGATTCTCCACCGGTGTCCACCAGCTCTCGGTGATCAGGCCGATCTACCTCGCTATCCCAGCGATACCCCGTGGCTGCACGGTCGTTGTACGATCCTACGTTCAGAGAGAAAAGCGGAGAAGAAGAAGAGCCAGACAAGGAAGGAAGCCAATGGGCTCTAAAAGAAAGAAAGAGAATGAGAGAGAGAAGGAAGGAAGAAAAGAGAACGAGAGGCCAAGGGAAAGAATTCCGGTACGAGAGGAAGCTACAGCGGAGCTCAATCCCGGCAAGTAGCATTACGTTCTTGTTTAAATAAAAGAATGCGCATCCCTCCGAGTAAGCGCGCCATGGTTGTACGGCGGCTCTGTGTTCCCGTATTCTAGGTTGTGCGCGTCGCGTCTTCCCTCCTTTCCATTGCCTGTCGCTGATATTCTCCCGAGCCCGCGGAATCCTCTCCCCGCCAGCATGTCATTGCCGCATTACTTATATTTCTATTGTTATATTTAATTGAGATCATTGTTATATTAAATTGAGATGATTCCTGCGAAACGAGAACTCGCAAATAAATGTTTAGCATGATTTACACATAAATTGGAGTCGTATGCATTTCCATATCCCGTTCGCATGTTCTCCCGCTTCAGATCCAACGCCGTCGGCATGCTGCCAGAACTCGACACGTAAGTAAGCGGTAACCTCTACTAATGTACGAGGTTACAATACATATAACGGTGTGGGTTCGATTAATAAAACTCAGGTTCGAATATCGACGCGCGACCGCTTCCGTACGGTCCGCGCGCAACGCACGTTGCTCCTTCTCGCCGTCCGGGGAATAAGCGCCCGTCGACGGTAGAGTCTCGGCGCGCCACGACGCGCCGGCCCGTTACAAAGTTTGACTTGCGAATGCGCGAGTTTACTTACGTGTCTCGTGTGCGGTGCTCTGGCAACGAGCACCACGTCCGCAGCAAGGCGGCTCCTTCCCCACGGAGGTCCGCGGCCAGCTCAGATCGCACGGCGGAAGGACTTGGCCGTGCCCGCGGAGGCGAGTGGATTCTACGCGCGGGATTAACACGATGCGGGAAAAACAGGGAATGTGGAAGAAGACTTCGAGGAAGAACAAAGAAAGCGGGAATGTGCTTTATTCTTATAGCATCTATTTTGAGCGCGGCAGATTACGCCAAATCACAAATTAAGAGGCGCAAGATTCAAACGCGCGCGGCAACAACTTCGGAATCCTCCAGACTGCAATACGCTTGCACACTCTCTCTTTCTCTCTCTCTCTCTCTCAAGGGCGCTCTCGCGTGAACCAACCTTCTCGTACTTACAGCGGGGCGTCCCCCAGGAGTACGGACGTAAGCGCAGGGCAATAGACGCGAACACTCGCGAGCAGCAGACGGCAGCGATCCACGTACACCGTCTGCACAGTCTCTACACGAACGTATGCACGAGCGCGATGCGCTGGGACGCGTGGCAGGTGTTGGCTGTCTCGGCGGGGGTTGAAGGGCCTCCTTCTCGATTCCGGTGACACCACCAGTTGTCGGCTCCCGCAGACACTCCACCAGGTTTCGAGCACTACTCTCTTCCGCGAACTCGGTACACGCCGCTGCAGTCGGAGCGGAATTCGTTACGGCGTTTCTTCCTTCTTCTCCCTTTGTCCTTCTCGTCAAAGAATCGCCCGCACCGCGTGTGGAAGAATTACCTTGCACGAAGTCGGGACGCACGTGACTCCCTGACGTGTAACACGAGACTAACTCACTGTACTTCGCTTCTCTTCGTGACGAATCTTCGCTCGCCCCTCTTCCCACTCTTCTCGTGCGGTGTTTACATATATGCACGTGCCGCAGCTCGCGAGGGGAATTTCGGATGCGGCCTCGTGACAAAATATATATAGTATAAAATGGTCAGCGAAAGATCACATTTTTAGAGCGGACGTTACTTTGAACAGCTTTTAATATGGAAGCGATAAGTAGATTACGGTAAATTACTTATAGTAATACAGATTTTTACATTTACTTAGATATTATTGAACTGTTTATGAAATTGTTTAAATTAATATCTCTGACGAAGCCGAGACGAGGGATTCTCGCGCGCGTCGACGTGCATTGTACTCGGTTCTGTCACCCGTCCTCTTATCGCGACGCTCTCGCCAATGCTGATTTCGTTTGCCGGATGGCTTGTCATCAGCTGATGAGCCAACGAAACGACAGACTGATATAATTCTATTTCTTACATATAACTTTAGTTATAAAATATGTGATTAGGTATGGAACTTATATAAAAATGTAAAGAGGGAGAAATAAGTAGTCGCTTAGAACTTTTATTAAACTTTTATTTCTGATGTATGGGGGGGGGAGGTTCATTCGGTATAAAACAAGCATGTTTTTAAGAAGGTTTTCTCGCGATGCAGATACAACCAGATTACCCAGTCAATTTGCATATAATAATGTATCATTTGAACAATATTTTCCTAAATTTTCATTGAAAAATATTAAAAATTAAGTGAATGACAGTGAATCTCCAGAGGCTCCTCGAGAAAAAGTTGGTTTGCGGTGTACACGATTACGCACTACAGAATCATCGGAATTGCCAAAGCCAAAGTGCATTCTTCAAAGGAGATGTTTCCTCAGGTAACGATGTCGAGTTTTTTTTTTAATTTTAGAATTTTTGGTAGCCCTAAAAAGCCAAAAATAGGATTTTTGTTATAAAATATCGGGTTATTTGTTACTGTAAAATTAAGAATTAATAAAAATAACCAAAAACTCGAAAGCGTTACCTCATAAATTATGTAAAGATGTACTGTGCAAAATTTCATACGATCGGTTCAGTAGATTTTGTGTCAGGATGTACAGCAACTTCAAAAATGTCAGTTTTCAGGAAACGGTTTAAAAGTTTTGTAAACAAAAAATTCACAATAAAACTTTATAATTGTTAATGGTCCGTATAGAATAGTCAATACCAGGTCCATATAGCAAAACGCTTTTTAAAGCATCTTTTTGTATTTGTCTACATAAAACTCTTCCTTCTTTATTGTCGTGTGATGCTTGTTCATTGCTCATTTTTCGACCAAGAAACAGAACAGACCGTCACTCGAACCGCAATAACTTCACTTCTATGCATTCAAATGTCATGAAATTTCGGAAGAATATAAATTGAAGATGTACCTTTTGAATGTGCATGATCACAAACAGGTGGCACCACTGATTGAAACCCTTGCATATATTGTGACGTTTTATTTGTTTTTAAGATTCTAAATAATTTGATGAGTTTTAATGTAGTAGTATATATAGTTGTAATATATAATTTCTTGAAAACATTTGTATTAGAAAAATGGCTGTTCACAATATCTTAATTATCCGTTGTCTAATCTAGCTTAATTCTAATAATAAAAATTGTAAGCATATTTTATTTCAAATTAATATAGATTTAGAAAAAAAATAAAAATATTTTCTGGTTAAACACGACGATTATAAAATATATAAGTAAGAACTTATTACGCATAGACGCCCCTTCAATATGTTACTACGTGTACTTTAATAGAATAAATTAACTTTTATATAACTTATCCATGACAATATTAAGTTAAACGTTAAAAATAAATTGAGGAGCTAACTTGAACTCACCTTTTAACATAAGTTCCAGCTACTTCGTCGTCGTTTGTCCGTCCACTGGCACTGGAATCCTAAAATGAGAAGTAGGCAATTAATTAACGATTCTTACAATTTTTCATGTTAGATGTAAAAAAAGCTGTAATTTGTTAGAATAAACATATGCATAATAAAAATAGCGAAGAGCCGAGTTCACCACGCATATGCTATAGTAGAATTGAAATTCATCATAAAACAGCGAAAAAAAGATAGAAAAACACATCTACATTTGATGATGGACACACGGAAGAAAAATATAGCACAAGAAATGATTAATGATGTATAAACGATTTTACGCTTATATGCCTGCTGCATTTTTCTCGGAATTTTCATTCATCCAGCAAAAGAATGTTTAAATTTATATTTTTATTTTATTTTAAACGCAGCTTAATAATAATTTGTATGTATTACTGGAAATTATAATAAATCATATTCAATATTCCAGAGAGCTTTGAACAATGAACTTATCTTTTCGACTAAATAATATTATATAATACAGTTCTACTATTGGTCCAGAATAATAATTGGAAAATGACATTTTTAAGTTTTTAATTACATTAAAAAGTATTATTATATTCAATCTTATAAGGTAATTAATTATTTTCTTTATAATTACAGATTGTTTTATATAATTTATTCTTAAATTATTTGTATAACAATGTTTTAATCTATTCATCAGTTATTTAAGTCTAAAAATTATAAATGCCATAGTGAAAGCGGTAAAAACAATCATCATGCTGAATAATATCTTCCAGGAACTAATCCTGGACATTCATAAGCAAACTTGGTATGAAAACTAATAACGAACTCCCACCATATACACTTCATATATCAGCAATACAATGATTATCGAATTAATAATATAAATACAATTAATATAAATCTAAAAGAGCAGTGGAGTATACCTACTAATTAATTCAATCCTTATTTTGATTGGGTTTTCAATTTCAACTTTATAATGACATTCACCGATCTAGAGAACGACTGAGATAAAATGTGATTTCATTATTCATTACTGGAATTATACATTGATGTTTTATAATTATACACTTCTTAATATATAAAAAAGTATGAAAAATAATTAATACAAGCTTCATTTCTCAGCAATTTAACAAAATGGTAATCATACAAACGATGAGCATCACCTTGATTTTCGGTGGATGGGCGACTTGCATGAGGCAATTTTTCGACTTCACAACCTTCACTGCATGCTTTGTACGACTCAAATATTTGCGTTCGCGATAAAATAGACTCCCTAAAACAACTCTGCAACGTTTTCAACGATACCGTAGCCGGAATTCCATTGGAAACACAACATTTTTTCATCAACTTTATTTCCATATTCAATATCGGCAGACAAACTTTTTGCGTTGTAAACAAACAGCTGGTAACCACACACTAATGGAGATATGGCACTCAAATTTCACACGAACATCAAGAAAGGTCGTACCAATACAGGAAAAAAATTTTTACTAATTCAGTTTACGCGCGGAGTTTAAATTTGTCAGTCCGGGTCAAATTTGATCGTATAGTAAAAGGCACTTGCACTAGTCTGATTTTGATGATCTTTTAATTGGTTCATCACGATCGGTTTCATGCATTAGAACTGAGTTATTTTGAAGATTTCGGTTGACCTATTAGGTGTGTAGTCCTTTTGAAATACATGTATCAGATTACTAAATCAAATTTTATCTCGAATTTTAAATTTGCTTTTTTCTTGGACGACTATGTGAAAGTTTTGATAATTTTCCAAGTTTTCATTTCATTGGCATAACTTAAATTTTTAGACTCAATTCCAATAGTAATGTGATTACTGTTATTTTAGTTATTCAATAATTTGAATAAAATGTCTATTTATAATTATTTTGCAAACTAAATTGCATCCATATTTTATGCTTTCATATTGGATAAAACCATTCATAAATGGATACTTTGAGGCTGCTATACGTAGATTAAATATTAATATTATGCTGTAGATATTTTGCAAAACATCCTTGGTGAAAAATTGGACTTGATTGCAATTGCAACTTCGTTTCCAGGTTTACAGAAATATCCCATGCATATTTGGAGGATGCATCAATGATCGTAAGTATAAAATGATAAACTTTATTTTCGTGAGTATAAGATATCATTTCCATAATATCGGCTTGCACAGTTTGTCCAGATCTCGCACAATAAATTATCGATATTTGTTAGTCTCGTCTAGCGGACTTATGAAGCTCCAGTAACTGCTCCATTTTGCGACTCTCTAAGTACCGATTCGATTCCCATAAAGTTTTTATCGAGTTCGTCTCTATATAAGTTTAGAATATCTATTTTGTACACATTTCTCAACTTTATCTGCACAGTACACTATAAAGTCTATAAATTAACAGCTGTTTTGACAATTACAAAAAAAGGTAATGAGTTCGTACTTACGTCAGGGGAATGTGTGTTCGGGTATGATTAATAAAAAGTCTAGAAATTACCTTTATTATTGCTTAATAAATTTATTTAATACTAATGGCATAAAAAACCTCCACTCGGTGAGTGGAGGAAAAAGCCCAAAGAAGTAGTAAACAAAGTTCAAATTAGAAGCTTAAAGTCTATTAATAACGTCAAACAATAAACACGCGTGTACTCGAGTACTGCTAAATCTTAAGCGCTCTTACCACATAATTCCATACAACATACGGAGTACTCCTGCGCAAGGGTTGAGCGGCCGTTAGCACTAGCACTCACGTTGCTCGCAGAGGAACCTTCGGGGAAGAGATGCTCCGCGTTTACCTCTTACTCTCCGCTGGGGCCCCAACGTCTCGGGCACGGTTTTCTCCTAACCGCAACGGTAGCCAACGGGCATAAATGCCGCCGGGAGCACTTTTGGATATTCGTGTTGAACGAATATCCACAAGGGCCATGTCCCTCGTCCCGCTGATGCGCCAATTTACACACTAAAAACTCCTACACACAATCCACATATATAAAACGCAAAGTCACGCACAACACATTCCAAAACACTCTACACGTGGATATAAACAAAGACAATTATAAACTAAAATATACACTCAAAAAACGGCAACGACTACCAACGAGGAGCGAAGTCTAATCGAATCGATTCGGCGGAAGGTCGAAAGCGAAGTGACAGTTTCGGTTATACTTGACATTTCGGAAAATCGACGCGACGAGGGAGGGGAGAAGTCCACCTGGGCTTGAGACAGGATTCAAGATTCTTGAGACAAGAGAGAGAGAGAGAGAGAGAGAGAGAGAGGGGGGGCAGAGAGCTATCAGAAATCGTGTCGATATCGACATCGTCCTGACATATAACGGGAGAGCACTAGGCTGCTGGGTTGCTATATATGCTATGGTAGCTAACATAGCTGGAAGAAAGCGACACGCGGGGACATAAATCTCGTAAGATGCAGCAATTAAAAATCGTAATACGCTGTTTTCTCACTATAGATCGCATTGTAGTTTATGGCCTAGAATAGTTGAGCACAAAAATTATACTAATTGTTGGTGTACAGTTGGAGCCGTAGGGCGTAAACGATATGTCTTTCTAAATGAACAATTTTATTTTTTATTAATTTTTATTAATAATTATTATTAATAATTAATAATTATTTTCCTTATTTTCATAATAAATATTTTTTAAATATTATGAATCATGGTATAGCTGATGATTATTAATTTAAACTATTTAGATTTTGCTTTACACTTAAGATTTTCAGCAGGAGAACCCCTGCTGTCTTTACGGTACTATACAGCCAAATATAATTAAATTAATAATATTTCAATTTTTATTTTTATTAATCATATTGCTGATAGCTACTGAGTGTCGTCTAAGTGGAATGAAAATAATCAGTCGTTTACACTTTATATTGATTAAGTAATAATCTAAGTGAAGACGGTTTTATCGGATATTTGTTGGTTTTACCACGAAATAAAGATATATTATAACTGTTTCATCCCTTCTTAATAAGTCGCACAAGCACGTTGATCGTCCGTGCCTTGTAAATTCGCAGTTACGTGGACATCTCTACAATATCTATATATATATATATATATATATATATATATATATATATATATATATATATTGTAACCTTTAATTTCCATGGTTACACTTACCGTGTTCGTTACTGGTGTGCGCGATGCATGCTCGCTCACTTAGGCACACTCGCTGGCTTTGCCAGCAGCTATAAATAGGAATCTGGAACAGGGTGGGGAATATAATGAACTATTTAAGACTCAGTCAATTAAAATCAATTAAAATAGTAATGACACTGTATTTATTAATCAAATAAATACAAAGTGATATAAATAAAGTGTGTTCAAATAGTAAGGTGACTTTTTAAATAATTTCAAATAATAAGGTTTTCTTAAAAAATATTTATTTATTAATCAATACTTTCAAACTAACCCCCCTCAGTTATATTACACTTGTGCCAACGCTTTTTCCAATCATCGAAGCACTTTTGATAATCATTTTTTGGTATAGTCTTGAGTTCCTTCAGCAATGTAATTTTTATCTCTTGCATCGTTGAAAATCGATGTCCTTTCATGGATTTTTTTAGTTTTGGCAAAAGAAAAATCAATGGGTGCCAAATCTGATGAATTTAGAGGTTGGTTGTAGTTTTGGTTTTGGCCAAAAAATCTTTCATATGCAACGATGAATGAATAGGTGCATTATCGTTATGCAAAAGCCACGAATTACTTTTTTAAAGTTTCGAACGTTTTTTTGCGTATTGTCTCTTGCAAACTATGCAAAACTTCAAGATAGTACTACCCCTTATTGACCGTAGGACCTCATGGTAATAATTCGTGATGCACTACGCCACAATAGTCAACGAAAAGAGTGAGCAAAACATTTGATCGAACTCGGCCTGCTTCTTCAGTCTTGGTTCCTCTGGGCTCTTTCATTGGGATGATTAAGCTTTAGTTTTTACGTTGTAACCATATACCCACGATATTTCACGAGTTATAACACTTTGGAAAAAATTAGCATCATTATTGATTTCAGCCAACATCTCCTGAGCTATAGTCATGCGACGGTCCTTTTGAAAAAAATTAAGTAGTTTTGGAACGAATTTCGCTGACACACGGCTCATGCGAAAACATCCGAAAAAATAACATGGTATGAGCCAACCGATATGCCTACTTCTTCAGCAACTTCTCTGATAACGATTCGACGATTTTTTAACACAATATGAACATGATACTATGCTTGAACGTTTTCATCTATTGTTAACGTGCTAGGACGTCAAGGGCGAAATTCATATTTGACATCCTCTTAGCCTTCTTGGAACAGCTTTTAACACTTATATACATTCTTTTTAGTTAAAGTAGACTGACCGTATGCAACTGTCAACATTTCAGAAGTACTGAATTTTATTTTTGACAGAAAATTGAATGGAAACTATCTGCTCCATTTTTTTAGTAAAAGAAAATCGCTAAGCGCACGAAACACTTATAACTTTGTATGCCTGTCATAAAGAAACAAATAATGTGATAGAGCAAAAGCCGTAAATATATACTCGATACACCTGTACCAACACAAAATGAAAAAAAAAATTTATAATCGAACGGACGTAGCCCTCTATATTTGCAAAGTCATCTTGTTATTTGAACACACTTCGTATGTGCAGCAGCTTGCAAGCAACCCACTCCTCACAGATTTTGCAACAAGCAAGAGAGAAACACATGGGGGATTCGTATTCACGATCTAATTGTGCACGGCTGTACTAGCTTGAACACCTTATACGCGGGGGAGACGATAAGGGGTAGGAGGTCTGTTCGCGGGAGCACCTCATACAAGGACACGAAAGGTGTATGCGACCGCACCACGTAACGAGCCAAAGCTTTACCCTCAAATCTCTAGTGAGAGGGTAATATCCTATGCAACAAACAGTGGGCTACTTGCCGTACGAAGATGCAGGTCGCCCATTGCTTCCTCTCTCTCTCTCTCTCTCTCTCTCTCGCTCGCGTTGCTCTGCTGGCGGCGTCCTTGTTGCCGTGGCGCTCTCTTCCTCTCTCTCGCTCTCTCTCTCTTCGGCTGGTAACCTTAATGCAGGGAGACGCGGTCGCATCTTCACTTAAACTTGATATGGAATCTAATCGGAACAGTTCGCCAGGGCGTAGATGTTCTGGAGAGTGGTGTCCTCGATGCCGCTCAATATCCAGAGTAGTTGGAAAGGTCTGTGGACAAGTGTACGAGGTGGGATGCTCATTACTCTGAAGTCGGATCGAAAAGGTGATGTTTTTACAAGGCTGCAGGGAGAAGATGGAGCTCTCGCTCCTTTCATCATTTCTCATCTCATGGTTTCGCTCATCAAGCTCTCTCGCGGTTCACGAGTGCGGTTTCCGGTATTTCCGTTAAATAAGCGCAACTACGCGACCGCCAAATCGGTGGTTACAATATATATATATATATATATATATATATATATATATATATATATATATAATATTCAAATTTGTGAATTCACTTGTATAATTGTAACTTTTACAGTGACAGGTTTATCTTAATACTCTTTAACGTTATAAGTTATTTGATTTATCATTGATTATTAGATGTATCTCTTGTTATTGTAAGAATGTCAGTTGATCAGTTTGATGTATATCAGTTTTCAAAAATATTTTTGATTTTATTTATTCATATTTATTTCCAACATTGTATTTTGCATTTCTCATATTCATCTTTTCGACTGGAGTGAGAATTGTAAAATTCTTTTCCATTATCATTTTGTAGATTTGATGATGCTCGTCCAGATTTTAATAATTCTTTCATAGGCATGGGAACAGCATTGCCACATGTTGACCTTAATGTTTCACGCAAATTTTGAAAATAAAATATATCAATAACTATTAATAAATAAAAAAAACTTTATTTTCATTAGAGTAACAAACATTTCTACAAGATGAGTATGACATGCCTTATCCATTTTGTGTACATCATATTTTATTCGCATATCTACGACCTGTAAGTTTGTGCAGCTCTTCAACTATGTTTTGACGTTCCATTATTTGTTTTTTTTACTTAATGAATTTTGTCATTTAATTTGTGCCTTCACAAGGCCAATTTAAAATTTTTGATATGTAGAGAATTTACTCTCGTTTGGTACTAATCATATTTTTTCTCTTTGCTCCGCAGTTGATAAAATAAGTTATGAAGAGATTTCCATTGAATTCCACTATCGGTTGATGTTATTAATATTTCTATTTATTGCTACAGAGATTATTTAATCGATCTTGCATTGTCATTCGATATAGGTTAATTCATTCATATGTATTATACAGTTTCTTGACTTTTGCTTCCAACCTAAATTTATTTTCTTCATCTTTTTTATAATTTTATTAAACGAATTAAAAATTGTGTTAATCTCAGATGGTAAATAATCCTTTTCTTTCTGCAGAATTCTATTCGAAGTTTTCCTGCTATCGGCATCATTTTCTTCAATATCATCTGCAACAATTTCCATCTAATGCAATATTAAAACCATAGCCTAAAGGACTTCAATTTATTGCATGCCCTCCAAATTTCTTCCAAAAAAATTAATACAAATGTTACTAACGATTAGTAGAAGAGAGTGCTTAAAATATATAACCTATTCCACGCAACTCTTCAATAATTAATGGGATTTCATTACTATGATTGTTATTTCCCTCTTTTCGTTCGACAATTAATAATGCTAGTCGTTCAACAAGCTCATTGGCATTGTCCAAGTAGACTAAATCTATTGAAGAATTTTACTTTACTATCTTATATTTAGGTATGAGACCTCCTTCATTTTTCCTACTATTACTACTACTGCAAAACATAGGTGCAAGTATATTGAAATATTTTCTACTCTTTGATGTGCATATAGACTTATCTTTACTACTTTTTTCGGTGAACACTTGTTACATCCCATATAATGCGATAATTTTCACGATCTAATGAACTTATTAAACTGTTATTTGGTTTTTTCTTAAGAGTAGTTGCATTAATTCATTATTTGTCGGATAATTAAATTTCGATTATTTATTTTATTATCATCAAATAGAATTTCCTAATCATCAAACATGCACACACCTTCAATTTATTATTACTTCATTTTTATTAACAAATTTATTGCGACTTCGATCTAATATTGATAAAAGATTGGGTTTCATATTATCTCGACGCATATATTTAAATGCTGAATTTATCATTGAGTTATCTAAAGAAGCAAAATTATCATCAAAATCATAATCTTTGATGAAGCCGAGCGAATTTTATTATCTAACATAAAACTCAAATTTTCAGGTCTAATTCACTTTTTAATGCTGTCATCGTGTAAACGTTCACTGTTTGATTGGACAAGCTTTTCAAGTTCTGTAACGACTAGCTCCAAAGTATCCCCTACAACTTTTTCGAGATTCTCTCTTTTCTGCTTTAACAGAGCAGATTTTTATTTAACAACCTTATTAACATGCAACAATTCGCTTAGAACATTCTTTTCTTTCTCAAAGTCCGATATGCTCACGTGTTGCTGCTTAAAATTGAACTGACTCGTTAAGATTTACATTGCAAAATACTTAAATTATCGATGTTATCCTGTTTCTCAGAATCTACATCATTAAAAATCATAATTGAATTTGGAAATGCTTCTTCTGGCGATATTATCGATTTAGGTTCACTAAACATCAGATATATAACACCGTTAATAAATTCTAAAACTTTTTTAAGATATTAATACTTTGATTGATTTAATGATTTTTAATAAACATACATATTCTTGAATCTATAAAGTGGGTGCCAAAAGTTTTATGACTGGGAGTACAAAATACACGATAAATGTATAATATTTTTTCATCCAACTTTTTATTCAGAATAATCTCTAGTAGAAGTAATACACAAATTGGCTCAATTTTCCAGACTTTTCATGCGTTTTAAAAACTCCTCCTTTGGAATACTTTCTAATTTTGTTATCAGAGCGTCTTGTATCTCGAATATCAACGCGAAACGGTTTCCTTTCAAATCCATTTTTATTTTGGAAGCAGAAGTAGTCAGGGGGACTCAAATCAGGAGAGTATGATGGGTGCCTGAGTATAGGAACCAGTGTTTTGGCCAAAAAATGAGTATTAATTTTCAAGGTTTTATGTTGGTAGATTATCATACAAGAGAAAAAAAAGTCACGCAGACCTTCTTTTTTCAAATAATTCGTTATAATACGTTGAACGATGAATTTTGATATTCTAATAAGTTCTTGAATCAATCTGCAACTAGAGTTACGGTTATCCTTTAGTGCAGCTCAGACTTTGACGATGTTATTGTCACTCTTCGTCGCGTATAGCTACTCCCTCCTTTCACGGTCTTCAGCCAACTCTCTACCTGCCGCAAAGAGTAGCAAACCATCGAAAAATAGTAGCAAAGACATAACACAGTAACTATAAGCCACTTGTAACATTTCCTATGTTCCCGTTGCACTTTTACTAATTTTAAGTCAACATTTAATTCCAGTACGTTGTTCGATATTTTTATTCATCTTAAACAATGACAGTTACTACTTTGAGACGCTCACACAAACTGTTACTGAACAGCTGTATGCATTTCGATGAACTTGAATTTTTACATAGATGTAGAGGAAGGTTGTTAGTAACTAGTGGCCAAAGATTTATGAAGATGACGTAAGTAGTACTGATTTTATACCTGTAGTCTTACGACTTTTGGGCCATACTGTATAAAACTATTGGAATGAATGATTAAAGTTAATAAACTATTTGTTTTGTCACAGCTAGTTGAACTGCCGAACACGGATCATATACTATCTGATAGCAATTCTCCATGTCGCTTTCACCTTTTTACGATTCTAAAATTAAAGTTCGTGATTGGGAATTTCATAGCCTGTGCAGTAAAATGTATGTTCCCGTAACAAAGTCCAATATGAAATTGAGAGATAAAAATATCTAAATCTATGTTTTATAGTGTTTAGCAACAGTGATAACATAGTAGTTGAAAATGATTGTTCTTAAATATCGAAAACAATCGAAAAGTGGTTGTGAATTATTAGATAAAAAAAGAAAGTGATGATTCCACGTATTCTACTCCTTCTACTCCTATTTGCTATAGAAGCTATTGCTTTAGATAAAGGTGTCTATCTTATGCAATATAAGCTTGGCATACGATTATTTCTGAAACCGTATATTGTTCACGGTCAACTTAAAAAAATTTAAATTAATTTAATTTAAATTTGTCAAGTCGTGAACTATTAGATTATGATTTTATAAAATATGCGCGTATATTAAAAATTCGATACTTTCATGGAATATATTGTTTTCATAAGAAATAGTTTTCTCCCAAAGGTCCATAGTATAACGAATCTAGTATTTTTAATTTCATTGATCCACAAAATTAAAGTACTCATTGAGTTTTTTAATTTTTGATGTACTATATTTTGATAGTTTTCATGATCTACAACATCCCATAGATCTCATCAAATACTTCAATTTGAAGGAAGTAAAATATAATTATAAAAAATATCAGAATCTGGACTCATTTAGTTGCGGTTATCTTTGTCTTCCATTCTTAAATGAATGTCTATAAAGAAGGTCTTATCTATATAAATTAAATCATTCTCGTTCAATCAGGCTGAGTTTAACTTTCAAACTTTAGCTCAATTCCTAATATTGATAATATAAATAATAAACTACATTAAATAGGTGTAACTATTACTATTCCCAATGGAAGTTACCTGATCAACGATATCAGTCAATTTTTATCGAACATATTTAAATCCAAACAAACTGAAGTTTCCTTGAAAGACAACAATAACACATTTCAAACTTTCACAGCTAATTTCTTCACAATGAATAACTCACAGTTATTCAATGTTCACGACAAAATGAATCTCTAAATATCGGTCCTATAGATTTTCATTTGGAAATCGTGGCGAAAAAGAACTATCCAGTCAATATTACAGCCTATTGTTTGATCTTTCTGATTTTTCTTGGCTAATATTAGTTATTAATTATTGACCAATTAGCTGATTTTTGAAAAACATGAATTAATTCTATCAGTTCTCCACTGACAAAAACTAGAAAAAACATACATAAACAAAAACAAAAAAAATGATACAGAAGTAATACCAAGTAATAGAAATTGGCATAATGGCACTTCAATTTCCCACTTCTCTAGGCTTAATTCGAAACGTTTTTGACTTGAACATCATTGGCGTTCTAACACAATTTTTAGTAGTGAAATGGCGTTAGTATTAATATAGTAATGTCAGGCTTAGATCGTTTTTATCTGTTTGTCTGATCTGTTGTTCTGATCTGTTTGTAAACAGAGCACATGTAAATAAATACAGCGGTGCCTGTATTAATCGGCCGAGACCGGGGTTTGAACTTGGATCACCATATTGTTAGTCCTTCGCTCTAGCGATCGAGCCATCGTAGGCCTCACCTACCTAGTGTCAGAGATAGGATTGGGGCAGATTGGATCAGACTGTCGCGACAGTTAATCAAAGTTCTCACTAAGCATGGAGACTTCAGGTCTTATCTCACTCATTTGCATCTGAGAGAGAAAGAGAGAGAGAGAGAGAGAGAGAGAGAGAGAGAGAGAGAGAGAGAGAGAGAGAGAGAGAGGTACATGCTCGTGTAGTGAGACGGACACACCAGAGCACGTCCTGGCAGTCTGCCCTAAAAATAAAGAAATTAGGACCAGGTTCCAAAGCAGAAATAAAACTTCTATTGAGATAAGAGCTCTATTAAGCCAGAACAACTACGCAGCGTTTGAAACGTTCTTTAAGGAACTACTCTAGATCAAGGAGTCAGTTGAATTATTAGAAAATGCGCTATTGCAGAAGCAATAGAGCAACCTGAATAGATAGGTAAGGAACAACTGACAGTCAATATTTACATATTAATTATTGTGACACTATTGTGCAATATTTACATATTAATCCTAAATAAGCAAACTTCAAGCAGAATTCAGTGCTCTAAAACTCGTTTACGAGAAATTGACTTTTTACATAAAAATACTATAGGTTCTGAACCAACTTTGAGTGGACAATGGCATATAGATATTCATTATCACCATGTTTACAGCCTTATATATCAACGACATACTTCATCTTAACTGACAGCTTTTGACAAAAATGTTACTTATATATTATCTCAATCTCACCATCACTTTACAACTTCTTAACGTCGCCACTCATCGGATGATATTGCACGATACGATCCTGCAAAATTAAGCAATAAGAGGATACATTTGGTAGAAAATTATTTTTTGATTCAATTTCTAAGCATACATCAACGCATGCGCTTTTCAGCGACTCGTTTTGCTTTCAACAATCAATAACTATAAGTGGCATATGATCTCGGAAATCTGTTTTCTTTAAAATAGGTTAAGACCTTGTTGTAGTAGACATTTTGAAATATTTCATACATACTATACAATATCGAATATGGATTGTTATTAATATCAATATTTAGCTTTCCATACGAATAGTATTGAGAATTGAGAAAAAATTTAATATTACTGATATCACAATGGTTAAAACGACTGCAATTTATATCTTTTTGTCCTTTTCTATTGGTTTCAAGTGCGAGAATAACGAATCGTGGCTTTTCCAGTCGATTAGGAGATTTTACAGTGCAAACCTGCTTGGATATAGCGGAAAGGAGCGGGTAATCATCGAGCTCCAAGTACGAAAACTCATAGAGATCGGATGATCTTTTTCCAAATGTCTTAGTAGTTAAAGCTTTTATTCATCTGATACTACGACCTACCACATCAACCATTTGATCTTTGTCATTTCCATTTTGAACATTTCATATAGTCATGCGTTATCAGTTTATCTGTGTTGCTGTTTGCACAACAGCGTGGAAATCGTTGCGTGATCGGACGAAAACAAGTTCATACCTTGCATGAATTATAATTTTGCGAAAATCTTCAGCGAAATTGAAAATCGTGTTGAGAGGACGGGATGCATCAAAATAATCGAAAATACCTTAAATAATTATTAGAACGCATTTCTTACAAAATTCATTTTGTAAGTTTATCGCATACACATAGTGAACTTTACATCAAATTTATGCTGCATTTTGTATAGCTTTTACTAATAAAGTCTTCGATTTTTCAATTTCACAAGACGATAACAGTCCCCTTGTGCGTAACTTTATTGGACTTTTTACGTTAGAATAGAATCGGTATATCCACGCTAGTATATTTCTTATTTTCGCATAGTCTATAAACTTTGACATCCACACTCTCTTTCAAAAACTAGTAACGCTTTAGCATTTTGAGCCGATTTTGTTAGCTCTTTTTGTTAACTTCTTGTTCGTCGTACTCTATGTTATTAGCTGGCCAATGTTCGGATCTTAACGTCAATCATGAAAGCTCCTCCTACGATCTAAATTTTAACAACCGCTCAATTGTGCAAGCAATGTACAAATCGGGAGAGCAAATCAGCCGGATTTATTTCCCCACGCACATGTCTCTACTGAGCAGGATTCGAGAAACTACGTATTTCCTTTACTCGATTCCAAATGAACGTAGCCCAATTATTTTCTCGATGGATCCAATCTAAGACTGTTGTCGAATCGCTTCAATAATAAACCCCACTTGGTTTTGTTGTGATTGATTTTAATACTGATCGTGTTAAACGAGCCCCGATATTAGCAGTTACCAATTTTAATCTCGGAATACTCACGTGTGCATCTGTATGTAGTTTTTTAACTGGTGCGACTCGCGTTTTAGCCTACACAAAATGTACTTTAACTCCATCCTCGGCTTCAATGCGCAAAACGGTAACCACCGCATAGGCTGTCTGGCTTGCATCTACAAACGTATGCAGTGAAATTCTATGTCACTTACTTGTTTCTCCTACAAGACACCGTTTAAGCTTTCTTTTAATCAGCTCTTTTAAATCTTCTGTCTAGTTTAAAAACCGACCTTTTCATTCGTCTTTAACTTCCTCATCCCATGACGACTTACGGGCACAAGCTTCTTGCAGTAAATGACGCGGGCAAAGTACTACCCGGCTAACCAAACCTAGTGGATCATATATGCGGTGAGCTGTGGATAAAATCACTCTTTTAGATACCTTTTTAACTTATAATTTTTCGGTGAATACCATATTAAGGGAGAGAGTATCGTCACTTTTATTCCATAAAATCCCTAACACTTCTACTAGATTACTATCAGAATTATCACTAGTAAACTTCCACCCTCGAAGATGGAATTTTCCTAGTTCCATTATAGCTTTAGCATCATGTATAAAACTTTATAATTCATCCACTGTATTTAGACTTGTGACACAGTTAACTACATAAAAGCTGTTATTTAACTTTAAAATATTTTCAAGTTAAATATTTTCAATTTTATTCAATTTAATTTTATTGCTGGTGTTAACAGACTTTAAAATCTTCTCTAAATGCATTGAAACTATGGCACCTAAAGTAAATGGACTGCGTGTTATTCCAAAAATCATTCGACAATATCTTAATAGAATTACATCGCCTTGGTTATTTTACCAAAATAATCACAAAAGATCATTTTTATTTACACTTATTTGTAAAAACGCTTTTCTGATATCTGATATTATTCCTATTTTACCTTCCCGAAAGCGCAATAATATAGATGAGATCAGTTCGATGAGATTGGGCCCCTTTTCCATGCAATCGTTGAGAGATGGTGTTTTCCTTTTGCCATCCGATTTTGAAGCTGCCGACGCATCATAAACCGGCCGAATAAACGCAGTGCTATTTTTTTTAATGATATATCTGTGAGGCAAATAATGTCCTGCTTTATGCTCCTCTTCCTTTGGCACAATTTCAATAATACCTTCACTAAGCTATTTGTCTAATACGGCGTGATATTTAGTATACAAACCGTCGTTGCGTAATTGTTTTGTCGTGGACTCTAATCATCTTAAAGCCATCATTCTATTTTCTTCAAGCGGCGGATAATTTTCTGGCCAGGGTAATCGAACTTCATACCGGCCTTTCTTCACTACAGTGAAATTGAGAAGGGACTCTTTTACTTCTCTTTCACGCGCTGTCTGCCGTTGATGTTCGATCGGGTCTTTAATCCCTAATACATCTAATGTGACCTCAGATCGCTCTCTATCTGGGCATTTGCAAACATTGTGCGCGTGAATAAAACAGTATCATTATTACCTACACTATTTTTTATAGCTCCCATAACAGTCCATCCTAGATACGTTTTGATAGCCACTAATCGACACTTCAAAACGTGCCTCTTTCCAGTAAGTATTTTTCCGGTGATATCGGCTCCGATGAGGATATTCCTTTTTGTCGTCTAAGTCCGTTAAGCTAATGTTCAAGTCCTTCATTTCCTTATACCGGGATCCGTGTTTTATTACCAGAACACCATCACAAATTATTCTTTAATTTAGAGCAGTAAAGTTACATTTATAATCACTTTACAAACTTCCTACGTGCACTACATTTTTTTAATGCTGTATAGTTCCCGAATTATCGTCACTGAATAGCGAGTGACATAATAACTGCTCAGCAATTGGTGCTTACCCAATTTGAGTCGCTGTTTGTTTAGTGATATATGACCTTTGCGAAACACTATCAATAATAAGTCGTATATTCATTTTTATCTCCATTATACAACGTTACTCGCAAGGTCTGGAGAATGAATTTAGGATCGCAACTAACATTTGCGAGACAGCACTCGTTTTTCGCGTCGTTTTCTTTAGATTCATTATTATTTTTTAGGCCCGGGCATATTAAAATTACATGCTTACGAGAACACCACGCACATCGCGAATTCATCCCACATTTCTTATAGGAGTGTTCAATATGTAAATAATTAAAACAATCATTCTTCGTCTTAACGACTTCTTGTCGCTCAGAAAATTCCATTTTTTTTGCTTGTACAAACTGTATAAACTGAGCACTGTCATGTTCTTTCGAATCACCAAAGAGGCACATCTTAGATCGGCTTTTCATAGTTAAAAGTCCTATTACACTGGGCACTTCCTCATTGTTGCGTGATTTTTCATTTCTGTTCTTCCCATTATTTCTACCGTACCATGGTTTAATGTTAAACCCTTGAATGGCCATCGCTATGCGTAACTCATTCTGCACTTGATTTTCCAAAAATCTTATTAGCTGCATAAGCCGATTTTTTGCATATACACTTGTATCATTATCATTTGTTGTAGATTGTACCATACTTCTCTCCCATACGCGTAGTAGCTCCTTCGGTAACGAGGATTCTACCAAAGGGAAATGCATTGCTGCACATTTTTTCGTAGTTACCCCTAAAGGCTCTAATGCACGTAAATGAGACTCAATTTTATCATACAGCGTTGACATATCACTTTCGTTGCGGGTGCAACAGCGTTTTGCAGTACAAGTTGTACAAGTTCCCACACATAGACTTCCATCTGTAAATCATCGCGTCCAAAACAATTTTTTAAACTTTAAACCACCTTGTCATAGTTATCCGCCGTGGAAGGGAAGCTTTTTACCAGCTCGGCCGCTCGCGAATCTGGAGTCATAGCTTGTAGAAGGTACTGAAATTTATCTTCTTTTATTACACAAGTATCTTCATGGATCTTCTTGAATTGACTCCAAAACTTCAACCACATTCTTATATTGCCATCAAATTTCACTAATTCTATGGTTGGAAATTTTAATATTTTCCTATCATTTGATATTATTGGAGAGTTTATCTGTCTTGTTGTCTCTAACGTTTCTGACGGCCGTGTCAGCTGTGCTACTGCATTTTCAAAAGCAACTTTAGCCGTTATAAACTTCTGTCTATACACACTGACTTCGTTATAAGCCTGGTTGATTTCTTCCCCACTCAGTGTATCGTCGTCCATCATCAAATTTATTACCTTGTCCGAGAATACTGTTAATTCATTAATTTTTTCTTACAGTATTTTGAACGTGACAACGGCAGATGAATCACTTACATCATGAGTAGCATGAGTCTCATTAAAACTTCTGAGTTCCTTTGAAAAGGTTCTGCGCTCAACAGTTCTTTTACTCTTAGCTTTTTCCATTTCCAACCAATAACACTTATAAAATCTCTTAAAATCAACCGCGTCCTGTCACGGTCACCAAATTTTTTATGCAATAGGAACGGGGTTGAACAGGAAAGAAAAAAAATAAGCGAACACAGAAGAAAATAACTTGTAAATAAGTGTTATATTTCCGAAATGAAAGAAGACTTATACAATGTAGCTATCGCTTGAGGTACGTACAGGGTCGAGTCGATGCTGAGACTGCCGGAGCTCCCGCACTCCGGCTCACAGAATACTTCGGTTAGCTATCTGAGTCAGGTAAAACATTGTCTCGTAGGGTTTTCCCAACATCATGGCAACTATACCTTACTCGCAGTCAATATTATTTAAAGCTTCCATATTTTTCCGTAAGTATACCTGCACCTCTTTAGTGGGAATTTCTATGCCATTACAATTTATTACCGTACACTAATTAAGATAAAGTTGTCTTTCACAGAAATCATAAAACCATTTACTCAATACAATCTATAGTTGAATGTAATTAAGAATTATACATCAAAAGTATATTATAATTATACAAATTTTATTTACAGGCAATTTCACAATATGATACTATGAGTAACCGATGTGCTTCAGCTGCAGATTGCTTTAAATGAAAGAATCAAATTAACAATTCCCGCAAATTACGCTTACTTAGCTTAAAACTTGACATCTTAAC
Organism: Sycobia sp. Sy_11; assembly: GCA_018907035.1. Taxonomy (NCBI): domain Eukaryota; kingdom Metazoa; phylum Arthropoda; class Insecta; order Hymenoptera; family Epichrysomallidae; genus Sycobia; species Sycobia sp. Sy_11. The sequence continues at coordinate 54,963 of JACCIC010000171.1, read as the reverse complement.
ACGATGAAAACTAAGTGATGCTAGCAAAAAGTCAGAGGTATTAAAAGGTTATACTGTTTCCAGATGTCATCATATACTATACGACTTTTTACAGCTGACAATTTCGATGTTATCTTATCGGTGACACCATCTTTTCAAAACGGCGGAAACTTATTTGTTCATCCATTAAATTATTAAAATATGATCGAACGAATGTAGAACATACATTAGACGAAACCGTCAAACCAATTATTACTCCTCTGAATAAACTCATTACTACAAAAGTACCTAAGGTATGAAATATCAAAAAAGAAAAAAACAATTTATCTATCTTTAAAAAGGAAAAAAAATGAATATTTGTTGTCCGATGATGATGATAATGACGATACTAATACTTATATTAGTGAGCATTATACTCTACAGAATGATCAAGCCACTGATAACATTAATACTTCATTCGCATTAGCTGAGAGCGATACCGAGCAAGATTATAAAAGTCTAGAAAAATCTGGATCATAATCTCTATACAATTCTAGATTTTATTTATGGAGATGTGTTGATCAGACAAAATCGTCTAATACAGGCAAGAGTCCAAATTTCAAAATAATATGCGAAATTCAAATAATCGAGCAATGATCCCGATTAGCGGTTAAATGCGTGAAAATCAAAATAATACAAACGTGAATATTGAATATACCTGTCCCGTGAATTTAGGCCAAGTGTGAGCAGAGGGGAACTCACGCGCGTCGAGAGGGAGTTGCCTAGAGTTTCCCCAACTCCAACGCTCTAAAAACCCCGAATATTAGAGTCACAATGCGGATCGCACAGCGCTCCGTTAAATATCAGTCGGCTCTACTATGCCGACTAAATCCTAGTGAAGTTTGATCCGGGTTGCGTGGAGTTCCATTGAAGACCGTTAGACTTCGTTTTTAGACAAGCTTTAGTATTCCCTCCCGCCCCCAGTAAAAATATACATATATATAATGCTCGAAACTAGTAGAATAAGTGCGTATAAATGTAATTTGTAAAATACCGATAAAATAAGAAGCGTGCGGAATATAGTTAACTCAATAAAGTATAATAAAAATTTAATGTAAGAAATCTATTTTGTTTTGTTGCAAATCGGAGGGTCCGACGCGAGAAGTGTGTTAATTAGTTATAATTTACTGCATTATTTTAGTAGAATATATTTTTGTTATTTTGTTCATATAAACATAACTGGTTTTTTCCAGATTTTATCCAGAACTCCCTTTCTCTTCCAAATTGTTCCTGGCGCTGCCGCGTAAGCTATCCCGAGATGAAAAGAGAAACGTGACAAACGAGTAAGAAAAATAATGATTTTATGCTTGGAAATTTACCGACAAAAAATTTCACGAACGGCAATGTCATAGTAAATATTATTTAGGAAATTACAAAACTAAAACTTATTAATAATAACAATCGTCAAACTTATCAGAATATTCTCGAAACATCTAATGCTTATAAAAAAAGATTCTGATAAAAACCAAAGAATTCGTCTAATGAAAAATAAAATTTTTTTTAGAAATTATTTTACCTATGTTTACGAAAAAAGAAAGAGATATTTTACCTCGATCTCAAATTGTACAAAAAAATATGTCATAAGTCTATGTATACTGGATAATCCGAACTAGTTAGTAAATCAACCAAGGGTATTTTTGGTTGAAACATTTGCGCGAAATGAGAATCACACGAATGAAATATTAACTATCATATATAAAATTCAATCCAACGCCAGGTGGACTTTTATTACACCAGCGTCATGTAACTTCTTGATAATAGAGTATATTTCATTCTTGATGACATGGAAAATAAACGACTGTGCAATTTCTTACTGCGAGTTACATTAAATGATACCATTAATTTAGATAAAGTGATAACTCGTGTGCAAGAGTAAAATTCATTACTAAAGCTTTTGAGTGAGATAAATGAAAAAATCGGCGTATTACCAGCAATACTACAATCTATAATAGAATTGGAAGAAAGAATTGCTGAGTCAAAAACATCATTAACTGGGTATAAACCAAAAATTAGAAGTGAATTGATTTCTATTAGTAGCAAGATAAACAAATTTCAGAGTGAGCAGTAAAAACCCAATGAAGTATTTAAAGAAAAATATGAAAATAGTCAGGGAAATTTATAAATCTGCGCGTCTAAATTATAATAGACGACTATTTGAACTACATGATATATACAACCTTATAGATTACACTTATCTATACCTTATCAAATTTTGCATGGGCTGTACCCTTGAAGCGAAAAACTGGTAAAAATGTGGTAACAGCTTTCAATACTATTCTCAAGCTTGAACGTACACCAAAAAATCTACATACAGATAGACGCAAAGAATTTAAGAATTATTGAAAAAAAATAAAATCAATCTATACTCAACATGTATTAATCTCTAAGCATCTACATGCGAGAGTTTTAATTGTACTTTTATAGTAAATATGTGAATAGAATTTAGTCTTCCGTAAATTAATGTGGATTGACAAATTCGTGAATTTAATTACTGCTTATAATGCGAAAAAACATAGAATTCTCAGTCAAGCCGAAATGTGTTACATCTGTAAATAAATAAAAAATATTAAGAACCTTGCCTAGCAAAGCAAAAATAAAGAAAAAAATAAATAGAGTTAATATTGCAGATAAAGTACGAGTGGATAAACTGAAGCATAGTTTTAAGAAAGGATGTACACCTAAACGGTATACAGAACATTGACCATCTGCACGGTTGCAGCAACGATCCAACAACTTACCATTTAAAAGCTAATAAAAATCAACCCATCGCTGGATCTTTCTATGAACAAGAGATGTTACTTACCAAGTACCCAGATGTTTACCTCACTGACAAAGTTCTCAAATGCCGAGAAGATAAAGTTTTCGTAAAATGGCTTGGATTTGATAGTACTCATAATAGTTGAACTAATAAGGAGAGTGCACAACTTAAGAGATAACAAATTATAAAATAATATGTAAATTAATTTTGTATAGATTCTCGGCGAGGATAAATAAATACAATCGTAGTTAAAAAAAAAATATTGTTTAATTATTTCACATTATACGTGTAGTTACACTGTCATATCATATAACACACGTGTATATATTTTTATATATATTTTTTTTATACTATGATGAATTCAAATTTATCTTCATCCATAGATTTTATAAACAACCTTAGTTTATTTGTAAATTCACACAGATTATTGAAAACGTTTTCGTCTTTGATTAACGACTTCGAAATTCTATTCGGTAAAAAACACTGTAATTCACTATCAAGTTCGATTGCTTACTTCCATCCAAATTTAGTGTTAACTTTTTTATTTTTGTGATATGTAATTTTGATATCTTCTGAATTCGCCAATTTTATTACACTGGCGGAAAGCCACCTCGTGCTACACTTTTCAACGTTTTCATATTCATCTATAACATAATATAAATTATTTAAAATTTTTCTTAAACTTATTTGTTAATATTTACAAATGAAATTAAAAGGAAAAATATAGACACCTGAATTGATGAATTGTCTAGTTGAATGTAGTCTTCATTAAAATTTGAAATTTCAATTCATCGTCTATATTTTGTTCTCAGTCAAAGCCGTAAGGAAGATATTGAGTCATTACCCAACCGTGAAGATTGTTTGAATTATAGTAGTTTCATCAAATTCACTACCTATATATTTATTTTTCACCTTTGTATATCGGTTCGAACACTGGTTAATACTATCTCTGACACCTCTTTCGAAAAAGTGAACATATTAATATCGGTACGCAATTCTCAATTTATTTTTGTATACTTTAGCATCACCTCCCACAATGGATCAAAGATGGTTCAATAATGGGCTGGGTGGTCAAGATGATATGCTTGAAAGCAATTTATCGAAAGTTTTCGAATACTTGGCCAACAACAATACATCTGCTTTTAAATATAGATCAGAATATTCAAGAGTTTGAATATCAAAATTTTGCCACACTAGTTGGGTATGCTGATAGTTTTCATCAGTAATAGTTAAAATGCATCTTTGACTGGCAATTCTGTTTCTTGTAGTTTATCAAAGGATGAAATATATTCATATGGGAAGATTTCTTTTCTTTTAACTAATTTAATTTACTCGTTTGTTCGAAAGTCCCTCTTAAAAATATTTTCTAAAATACTATACTCTTCAATATACGGGGATGGTTTGATAAGTCCGTGACTTCTCGAAAGGTGGCGCTGTTATCGTAAATATTTTACTACTCTAAGATGCTATCATCTCATATAAGTAGGTATACAAAGTTTCAAGTCAATACATTGGTTAGAAAATTTTTGATAGTCTTTTGAATTTAGTGTTTCATTGTTTTTACAAAAGCATGGGAAAAACGAATTTCGAGTGGTTATTAAACATTACTTTCTGCGTGCAAAAAAAATTCAGGAAGCTGAAGAAAAGATTAAAAAATATTATAAGGACTCTGCTCCATGACATGGAATGGTTCACAAGTGGTTTACTGAATTTCGTTGTGGTAGAATTAATACAAGTGATGCTGAGCGTTCTCGCCGCCCAAAAAAGGTAACTAATCAAGATATGGCCAATAAAATCCATGATATGATCTTCGAAGATCGTCGATTAAAGATACGCGAGATTAGTAACACTGTATGAATTACGACTGAACGCGTATTTCATATTTTGCATGAAATTTTGAATATGAGAAAACTATGTGCAAGATGGGTGCCGCGTTGGCTCACAGTCGACAATAAACGGTCACGCATTGTTGCATCTAAATGTTTGGCCATGTTTCAGCGTAATCCAACCGAGTTTTTGGGCTGTTATGTTACTGTTGATGAAACATGGGTTCATCACTATACGTCAGAAACGAAACGGCAGTCAAAAATATGGACTGAACAAGGAAAACCTGCTCCGAAAAAAGCAAAAACTGTTCCATCGACCAGTAAGGTCATGGCCACAGTTTTTTGGGACTCACGGGGTATAATACTAATTGATTAGTAATAAGCCATACTGAAGGAAAAGCGGCCCCATCTGGTGAAGAAAAAAGTGCTCTTCCACCACAAGGAACCAGCTCACACGAGGCCTATAGCAACAGTCAAATTAGCAGAATTACGTTACGAATTACTTCCTCATCCACCTTATTCTCTAGATTTAGCACGGTCCGAATATTTTCTATTTCCAAACATGAAATCTTGGATTGGTGGTAAAAGATTTTCATCGAGTGAAGAGATTGTGACTGCCACAAATGATTATTTTGAGCATTTCGACAAAAGTTACTTTTTGGAAGGCTTCAAAAAGATTGAATACCACTGGAATAAATGTATTGAGTTGGGAGGGGACTTATTGAACAATAAAAAAAATTGTTTAAATAAATTGTTTTACATTTAAAAGTCACGGACTTATCAAACCACTCTCGTATACGCGAATTTATCCAGAGAAGAAGGCATACATCGGAATGAATCAATAAATTTACAACAAATATTCATGACTTGTATATATTTTGTAAATGATATATATATCTCCTTATTTTCCAAGAGTCGAAATTTATTGCCAGCTCTTTAATAAATAAATGTGAATAATTCTCCGATGTATTATGAAATATAACAGGCATGACTTTGGAATCATTATAATTTAAATTGCATGAATTATGTACAGGACCTGAACAGGTATCTGAAATCGATATTTAAAATTTACAAAACTCTAATAGAAAACTCTAAAATATTCTTTCCATACTGTGAGATAGCAGTGATCTTGAACTTTGTCATATTTGAGAAAAAGACTTTAATTGTAAATATACAGCAAAAGTTTGTCATATTTGAGAAAAAGACTTTAATTGTAAATATAAAAAAAAACTTTTGCTGTTTCATAGTGTAAAGTTTGAATGTCTGTAATTCGATTTATCGGCTTTGCATTCTGTAATATTTGTGTTATCTTTACTGAAAATTCTTGTAATTGTTGCATGAACCATTCAGCAGATGATAGTCCTATTTCTTTATCTACTTGTCTGTAGCTTCGGTATACATACTGCGTATAATAAAGTATTGTTTGCATACTTGTGATCTATGTATTCAGATACATTCAAAATCTGCGTATATCACAAATGGTATACGTTCCTTGAATGAAAAGTTTTTAAGCTCTAAAATATTATTCTTCTGAGTACGGAGTTTTATTTTACAATAATTTTTTTCTTAACAATCAATGCTATGTAAGTTTAATTTTTCTTCAGATACAAAATAATGTAAGCATCTATCGCAAAGATGAATTTTCCCATTACATTTTCACACTTACAAACTTATCAATCGAGATAAATCTTAATCCAACCAGTGATAACGAGATGGAAGATGATCATTATTTACGTTTATATTTACACTTTCTTCATCAATATAATTATCTTGTACGATTAGTAAATTCGCATGTTTTTCAATTTTTATAGATGTTTTATAATACGGAGATACATCAAAGGCATTTTTTCTTTTTCAACATATATAAGTACATTGAAATATTTTTATTATATTTTTCAAATTTATATGTCTTTTGTCTTCATTGGAAATTCAATATCCTTAAAATAAAGAATATGATCATATTTGTTATATGCTAAAACTTGATTAATATTCACTTTAGCTAGATATCAGATTAGCTAGGTCATCATTATTTTATAAATTCAAACATACTTGTTTTTTTTCATCACTTCAGGTAATATGAACTACCTTTTATTGGAGTATCTTGTAACGATATTTTTGTCTGTTTTTCAACCAATGTAAATGAATCATCTAAAAATGTATGAATATCTTGATGTTAGATATTCGTTACAATTCCAAATTTTATGAAATTGATAAAAGCAGATTCAATATCACTTCAATCTACCTTTTTTTTCTGCTTTTGCGTTCAATTACCACCATGTTTAGCGTAATACTTCGATTTGAAATAAACACTCTGAAAATAATTCTTAAGCCTAACACCATCAACGCTTCTTAAATGCAATTCTAGTATGTTTTATTATATTTGTTGACTGCTGCAGACGTATAATGCATCCATCGAACAATATCCTCTCTGTCAGCCATTTATCTAGATGCTAGGACAGGGTTCTTGATGCCGTTAAATAGCATTTTGATAATATTTCTCATCAATTTTTATGTATTTTTTTTTTCATAAGAATATAATTAAAACAATGTATATTTTTAATTATAACTATTGTGTTACAATTTAGTTTCTATTATAACATAAGCAAACAAATATCACCCACAAAACAGATAATAACCAGCCACACAAATATATGTATGTGTGTGAAACGCAAAAACTGGAAACACTTCGAGATCGAGAACCAACCGTCTAAACTTGCTGCTTTGTAATTCCGATACAGTTAGAAAATCTCAAACAGTTCAAGATCGAAAACTATACTGTCTAAATTTCTTGCTTTGCAATTGCTATATAGTTAGAAAAGTTAAAAAAAACAATTTTGAAAAAGGTTCTAAAAAAATTTCTGTTGTTCAGGGCAACTTTCCCATAGAAAATAAATACATACAGCTATTATAGTGAAAAATTTCCCTTTACCAATTAAGTGAATGACGGTTGCTTTAAATGAGAACATATAGCTATTACATAGTTTACAGAAATACTAACTTAAAGCTATATATAATAATTATAATTGAAAAGCAACATATAAAATAACACGTCGTGCAATAAGTCCCGAAACAAACAACGAAGAGAACTTTTTTAAAAATCATTTTTATTATTCAATATAATCTTCTTTTAGAATGATACAATCGACTTTCCAACTTTTCTATATCATGTTTATAAAAGGATTTATCCTTTCAGTTTTTGCAATAACCTCCTCATTTGATCCAAATTTTCTTTCCTAGAGCATTTTTTTGAAATCAGTAAAGAGCCAGTACTCGTTGTCTTAGTAAAAGAGGATTTTTTTCTTCTTCATGTGCAGTCATTTTACTGCAATTTTCTCCTTCAAACGCACCAACAAGTCAATATAATAATCACTGTTGGACGATTTACCTTTTTCCAAGTAGTCAGTGAAAATCACACCATGTTTATCCCAAAAAACAGACGCCATGACTTTATCAGCAGACTGCTGCGTTTTTGGACGCTTTGAGAGGCTTTCACCAGCCATGCACCACGCAGATGAATGCCAATTTGCCACCGGTGCGAAATGATATATCTATGCCTTATCCATGGTCACGTATTGACGCAGAAAATCCTTTTTATTGTGAATAAATAGCAATAAACAGCTATCTGAATCGTCTACTCGTTACTGTTTTGTTCCACTGAAAGCAATCACGATACCAACTTCGAAAAAACCTTTTTCATGCTTAATTTTTCATGAAGGATTGTAAACACGCTTCCAGATGATATCTGTATCATTTCTGCAATCTCACGAACCTTCACTTTGCGATATTTCATTACGATTTTTAACACTTCACTCGCATTTTCCGGTGTAACGACATCCAATGGCCTACCCGAACGTTCTGCACCGTTGGTGTCCGTATGACGACGTTTAAACTTAGCATACCACGAAAAAATCGTTGGGTTGGAAGAAGAGGAGGTGATATTTTTTGTGAAGTGGATATTTTTTAAGGAATTGCTGGGCTTCTACGATGTTTCTATCTTGTAACCGTGGCGTGTCCCAGTGAAAGCTACTTCATGGCTCCGGCTTAGTACGCCTCGGTTCCTAGTCGCTCAATACACCAGATTCGCTGACGAAACGTCAAAATTGCCTTTTTATTTAAGTTTTTTATTTATTTATTTTTATTTCTTTTCGCGTTCATAGTAAAAAGTTAAAATATTGATGAAATATATTTTAGTTTTTTTTTTATTTCTTTTCACAATAAGTCTTATCTTATTTTTGATTAAATTACTAATTCGCAGCCTAAATCAATTTCATCGCGTCGAAATTTTTCCCCGCGCACCGAGTGCGGCTGAGAATTGTCGCCCGCTATCGCGCCGATGGCAGGTCCTCCTTGTGAACCCGCTTTCAAGGCTGACGGCACACTGAGATTTTGAAATCACAGCGTCTCCATTTGAAAACCACGAGAGTTTCAAATTCCTCACTCTCGCGCGTACATCTCCCTTTACCGCGTCGTACCGCGCTTACTCGTGTCGCGCAGCGCCTTCGCCGTTTCGCTCGGTTTCGTGAATTGATTTGCAAATTTCGGCCAGCGTCTCTGAACCGCTGAAACGCTCACTCTCTCCGCGACGCTTAATTTTGTACGGCTACGTGCTTATTACAAATATTTCATATAATATGAATTTGCGATTCTTTTTCCTTTCTATTTTACATATGCGCTCGTTACAACCTATTAAAAAACAATGTTTTATCAATACACGAAACTCGTTATTTTCCATTTTTCAAACAAATTACAAAGTGACTTTACTCTAACCTGGATAACTCTGCTGTTTGTGGTCTGATCAACGTGAAATTTTTACACGTTTCATGTAAAGGTGCGTACTCTAGAGAAACGTGGCTAATTTGATACTCCTAGCACCATTTCTGGGTTAGTCTCGGGGCTTATTGAACTACGTGTTGTGTGACAAAAGGCAATTGATATAATATAGGAATTATGTATTCAAAGCAGAATATGGAGCGCCAATAGTTTATTTGATACAAGCACAGAAAAAGTGTTGTAGCCTTTCTGAGAAAGAAAAGAATGAGAATAGATGGTTAGAACGTAATTCTCATGGTTTATCGTGGAATTCAGGTGATATACCATATGAAAATCAATAAGTAATTTTTAAAAAATGCTCGTGTGGCCTACGTAAATGGTGGTCAAAAAAATATAGCTGCAAAATTTTTTGGATAATTTTAAGAGTCTCGAGAACTTAAAGTGTCATCAATTATGGAAATTACAAGCTTATGAATATAAGTACTACATTCACCATACATTATGCTTTAAAGTAGTATATGCAGTACAGAATGCATATCTATTGAAATCTTGAATTCTCCAAAATCATTGCCCACTATCATCACAAGAAATTCATGCAACAGATTTATTTCAATGTATACTTAATACAAGTAAAATTATCTTTGAGAGATTTCTAACCTAGCAAAAAGAAAGAAAAAAAACCGAAGAAAAAAAGAAAAGAAAAAAATTTTATTGATGTTCTATTATTTTATTTATATCATTTTTGAAAATTGAGTTTAGCCTGAGGTGTCTTTCTTGTGTTCTATACCTGCATACGAAATAGAGGAAAGCACAAAAAAATGATTACAGAAATGTTCTCCTGCATTGCTCGAACTAATTCTAATCTGCACGATAGAGCTCCATAGATACGGATACCAATGCGATCATCAGAAGTGCAGAGGAAACGTAGAATACTATTAATGTAGATGTTAGAAAAAACGTTTGAGAAATTTAGTTTAAAGCCCTCGAGAAAATTTTACCAATGATTGAAGCTTCGTCTTAACCAAGACATTGTTGTGCAAATGTCCCTCGACTGAAAATGTGCAAAGTTTATAAATTTTGTTGTCTACTCTCCAACAATATTAATTATCTTATCATGGTCAAGGATTTTTAGAAGTGTAAATTTCTTCAATCAATCATAGTCGAAACCATAGTGTTCTAAGATAAGATAATGAAAGATAAATATAAAACCTAGTTGTTTTAAACAACCAGAACATATGGATTTGCTAATCCTCATTGTATTGCTAAGAGTTACATTAAAAAGTACTAAAAATGAGCTTTCCATTCTAAATAGTTTTCTAAGATTACATTAACAACATTATAGCATCCTAGCCAACGTGTTTTTAATAATTTTACTAACGAATAGAAATCTTTTTTAGTCTTATAACCATTTACAGTTAAATTTATAGACTTATATAAAGTTTTATTCGCTATTCTTCCAAATGAGCTGTTAGAAAATCAATTTTAAACTTAGCGACACATGAATTTATCCGAGATAGAGAATTCCTCATCCGTCGATGAAGCTGTATTATTTAAGGAATGGCACACGCGACTAATTAATTGTAACTTGGGGTTCTATTTTTTACTAGAGTATGTAAAGATGGGGTTTCTTTCCAAAGATTAAAGTCTCCTTCAGAATCAATACGAATTTAATTATAAAGAGGTAGATAAGTCTTCTTTAACAAATTCATAACAGTCTTGTGCAAAATTGTAGCTTCGGTTTTATCGATTTGAATCATACCTGATTAATCAGTGATAAACAAAAATATATTGCCGTTGAAATATCAGTAGAATCCTCTGCAATAAAAGCGTATAGTAATTGGCCAATATCGTTTGCAAGATCGGAAAGTATATCAGATAATATAATAGAAAGTATATCAGAAATAATGCAGCTAAATTTTTAGTACATTTTATTCTATGTAACGGTTCTTGTTTAAGTCCTAAGTTTTTGCAAAGGTCACATATAGGGTCGATGCTTTGCACACTACTAAGCTTGCAATATGGACAACGAATGTTAAGTCGCGTTCTTTTTGTTTTAATATGTAATTATCATTAAACATTATACTTATTTTCTGCTGTTTTACACCTATTTTTTATATTTGTTTTATGATAGTTACACTCACCATGTCTTTTTAAATCAGCGTAATGGGCACGTAAATCTTTAAAGTAGACTGTGTAGTTAGCTTGTTTTGAAGTATGTGTACTGCTTGTAAGGGATCCTAAAATAAATATTTATTTAAATACATTTCATCAAAAATCTCTTATATAATAATAAAAATTCAAATTTTAAATAATTACTCTGAGTCTAATTTTGTTTTTTACATAAAATGTTTTTTTACATAAATCAGCTGGTCTGTTTTAATTTTATTGACACTTATTTAGTTTATATAACTAATTATATTAATATACGTATACGAGGGATATTCAAAAAGAAGTTTTCCTAGTTTGGCGTTTCTCTCAGACACCACATAGTGGACTTAAGCTGATCATAGTTCCAGTTTAGGTTCTACTGATAAGAGCGGAATTGGTTTTGGTCGCAAAGAATACTTTTTTCAGTACGACATAGACAATCATGAAGCTACCAGTGCAATTCAAGTTCGACTGGAAATTATACGCGGTTATTTGTTTTTTAAATGCAATCAGATTCTCAGTGAAATAACGACTATCTATGATAAAGACTGTATGAGTGTGCAGATGGTGCAAAGATGTCGTAGAGATTTTGTTGACGTCCAGAAACACAGAAAGAACAGCGTGCAGAATATCCAAAAAGCGCTCTGACCGACTCTGCGATTACAATTATTGAAAAAATTATTCCGAAGAACAAACGATCAACTATTCATAATATTTTGGAAATTATGCCTCTTGAATATCAAATTCACTGAATTTCAATTCGTGTATGATGAAACCCGTATTTGTCATAAAAATCTTTCAATTAAGTGCCAAAGCATGATTTGGAAGAAACGTGAAGAAAGTGCTCCGAAAAAGGCAAAAATTCAGTACTCTAGTGGTAAGGTTATGGCTATGTTTTTTTTAGCCTGGTACTACAATCAATGCAAATAGGCATTATGAAAAACCCTGAAAAATTGTCAAAAAAAGTATTTCTTTTTCATGACAACACTCGACCTTATTCTGTTGAAACATATAAACTTTAGGTCAGAAATTCAAATGTGAAATTCAGACCTCACAGAAAGTGCCTATTTCATTTTCTCAACGTTCACAAAAATTTGGGTGGCTAGCACCTACCTTCAAATTACGAACTTGAAAAAGTCGCTAAATTGTTGATCCAAAAACAAGGCACGCCATTTTTTAAAGAAGATTTTTGTAAGCTTGCAAACAGGTAAAAAAATATAGCGAAGCTCAAGGCGACTACGTAGAAGAATAAAGTCGAACTATTATTTTTATCGAATACTAGTGTTTTAAATATTTTGAATATCTGAAATATTTAGAATTCTGTTGAATATCCCTCGTAATGGGTAATATATTCAAAATATTTTTACACAAAAATACACCTGGCTACTTAGATTGGTTTTTTCAAATTTATAGTTAGGTTTTTTAAAACTATTTTCATATAATTTTTCAGTAATTTTAGTTGTTAACATGAACCACTCTTTGTAACTATTCTAATGCTTTCCATTCAATTTTATCTTTTGCTGATTAAGCAGGACCATGCTAATTGTTCAATTAAGACAGTACTTTACATCGCAATAAGACGACCACTAAATTATCTTTACTTGATATTTGACGTCAATTGCTTTTATTGCTTATTTCTTGAATTTGAACTATTCAATTTGCTGCAAAAATTTTTAGTAAATACAGCGATAATTTTATAGAGGATACGTCTAAATCAAATCAGACAATTCACCTTTAAAAATGATGGTATAACTAAATCGTATATATAATGATTAGAATCTATAAATCTAATGTACATTTACACATCATGCGCTTTACCGCTTACCCTATAATAAATTTAATGTATGTATGTATTTGTTTATCAATCTAGAATAAAACATTTAGTTAGTTATAATCAATTGTTTTTTATTGTTGGCGTGATCTCGGTCAAAGTGACCGAATTACTTAACCCATTAAGACTCGTGGCTAGTACAGCATAGTTAGACTCAAATTAACTACGCCATTGATTTTCTCAGCAAAAAATAACATAACCATGCTTTTCTGTTTAATGATCTGATTGTTTACCGCAAAATTTTTTAAACAACTTACCAAAAAGCTGTGAATTTAAAAAAACTATTAACACCAATCGATTCTACGGAAAAAATAAGATACTGCTCAGCAGTTAGTTTTTAAAAGCTCTTTTGCATGTTCTGAACACAATTATTTTACGCATCTTTCACAACATTTTTGAATTCTTACCTTGCAGTTTGTTCAGAACAATTTGTTAGTAACCTAATTCTCATATTATGAGTGTTAAAGATTCTGTTGTAAGTGTCATATTTTTTCGTCTTTTTGATCTTGATTCAACAAAACTATCTATATAATATTAACAAAGTTCTTATACAACATCTATACTTCCTTTTTTCTTCTGGATGTAGTTTGTTGTATATTACTGTTACATTGGTAATCGAAGCTTGACTCAATTTATCAAACAACAATAGCCCTTGACACGGAATAAGGCTTTATCAATACAAAGTTTTTGTTTTGGATATAAAATATTTAAAAATTTATTTTTCAGCTGATCAATAACATTTATTATTTTTTTTAGCGGATGTTTAGTGGAATCTCATTATTTTGTAAATGCAAAAAACTCAATAAGTGACGATAGCGATTATAATTCATCGTTTGAGAGAATTTAGCAGTTGCTAAAATAGGGGAAGTTCTCCAATAATCTTGCAGGTACACTTTCTTGATTTGTCCCATTAGGATAGAAGGCGAAAGATTTTAAAAGTTTTTTTTTGTCTAAATCTTTCCATTCCTTCATATTGCGTGGAAATTTGAATTATAAATTGTGGTTTTTTGTGCAACTTTTAATTCACTATCTCAGAAATCATGGAAAACAGCCAATGATCCTGAAGCAAGGTTCAACCGATTGTTTCTCGGATTTCAGATATATTGAGTTGGAAATTCTGCAAAAAACGACAATTTACTATTAAAATTTCCCCGTGTTAATCACTCGAAATTTTAGCAGGGGAATCAATTTTTCCTATATAAGTTAAATTTTTTTCCACTCAAACCATATTGCGAAAATAAACAAATTAGATTTCCTTTCAAAAAAATTAAGTTAACTCTAATATGGGCAGTGTGCGCTTTTTAGGTAGAAAACTAGTTATATAGTTCTTCGCCCCCTCAAATTCATGGAATACGTATTTCGCCGATTTTCAATAAGCGTCACGATTTGTGAGATATTCAGGTCGAAAGTTAAAAAAATTACCCGACATATGACTTTCATCTTTATGACAGAATCGAGTTCGGAGAGCTAAATAATAACCTTAAGAACTCACTTAGTTGTGTTTGATTAATGGAAAAACATATGACGCCTGTAGGCGTCATCCCAGCCCTCTTAAGGTTAAGCTTTCTTTTTACTTTTTCCCGTAGAATCGAATGGTGATCTTTGTTTATTGGGAAAAAATTATTTTTAGTAATCTTTCGAAATAATTTTGCAATAAACAATCAGATCGTCAAACAGCAAAATACGGGTATTTGTTTTTTATCCCTGATATTGGGATACCAATTGCCTCTTTTTACTTCTTTCTATACGAAATTTTTTTTCCGCTTATGAAAAAGTCAATAAGAGTTGATTTTAACCAATGAACTCCTAATTTTCATTGATTGCTTTTTTCCCGACAATGTGCTTATATTGACCCTATTTATATGCTTTTATATGCTTCAAACGACGTGGAAGGATCGTTACTTTTACCACGTTTCCTAGGCATTACAAAGGGATGAACATAGTAGGAGGCTTTTATCCATTAAGTTTTGTGGCCTGTTCTTCCACTCCATCGTAAAAATCACATTGGCGAACTTCACATGAGCATACTATATACCTAATTTTATTAGTTAATAAATATTATTTTAGCACGTTTTAAATCGTAATTATATCTCAAAAATTATCAACGTGATCATATTTATTTATAATATATAATACATCTTTTAAAATGGCTAAAGGTGTTCGCATATATTCTAATATAAGTTAAATTAGTAAATTTCGAATATTCAAATAAGAATAAAAATATTACCTTAGTCTTATATAAATGCAGATATTCAGTAATTAATTAAAATATATCATTTAATAATTTTAATAAAGTATAAATTGTTCTTATAATTAGTTGATTTGATCTAATTTTTGTACTCTAACGATAATAAGATCTAAGATAATAATAATAATAAGATAGTAATCCAATTTTTGTACTCTAACGATTATAAGATGGAACCAATGTAATAAATCACAATTAGTAGCTATGTCAAGTAATTATTAATAAAATGGTATCCAATTAAATACTCGTAAAATTAAATAAACTATTTTATTTATACTTATTTTGAACCAATTAAATTTTATATATTTATAGAGTAAATCATTTACTTTTTTAATTATTTCAGTGATTGTTTCAGTGATTACTTCAGTGATGCACACACACTTCATGATCACACACACACACACACACACACACACACACACACACACACACACACACACACTCACTAGGTGTAAAAGTAAATTTCGAGAGTTTTTTTTTCAAAAGATGAGGTTTCATTATAAAACTATGGTTATATATCCTTTATTTAAAGTTTTTATTATTAAAACTTTTTCCCATCTTTCTGGTGATTTATGAATCCCGGACCAAAAAAATTTCTCGTTTTGCGATCCGAAAAACGTATTGTGCCAATTTTTGCTTCACGTTACTGAAGCGTATTCTCGTCAGAGCGTTCTACATTGATCGAAACAAGTGATACTCAGATGCTGCAAAGTCTGCACTGTAAAACGCGTGAGCCAGAATATCTCATTCAGTATGCTTCAAATAGTTTTTGACCGAAGCAGCAACATGTGGCCGTGCGTTATTCTGTTAATAAATGGCGGATTCATGTCTGGTCTATTATTCTGGGTGTTTTTCCTATGATGCTCGTTTCAAATAAATAAGTTGGATTCGATGTAATAGTCCTTCGTTGATTTGACCACTCGGAACCAGTTCATAGTATACCATACCCTTTTAATCCCACCATATGCAGAGCATGACGTTATTTACGTGAATATGTCGTTTCGGCATCGATTGGGCGGGCTTGTTGGGCTTTGTATACGATTTTCTGCGTTTAGCGTTATCATAATAAATACATTTTCCTCATCCGTGACAATATAGTGCCAAAATGATTTATTTTGATACCACAAGTTTCTAGCCCTTTCAACAAAACCCAATGCTTTTAAGCGCAGGAAAACAATTTATTGCGTGATGCCCAATGATGGAGCAAGTTCTTCTTGAACCTGACACGGAAAGCGAACGATAGGCGTTAGCCGCACTTTTCTTCATATTAAAGAATAGAAGCAGTGCATCCCGCAAATGACGTTTATTGAGCTGGAAACTTGCCATGATTTTGGTTGATAAAATAAACAACACCGAAAGCGATTCTCAAATATAATTCTGCAAATTTGTTGACAGACACATAACCTACAAATATAACATATGAGGTCTAACATTTATGTCCGGGATCCACCGGTAACACCATTTTTTGACAAACGCTGGAACTTACTTGTACATTCAATATATATATTAGGAGCCGAACTTAGTTTTCGACCTTATATTTAGATGACAATATAAGTAGTATGAAGTCAGATGCATCGGATCTAGTACTTATTTTTTAATTTTGGCATTCACCACAAATATCCAGGCCAACTTGTATCCCGGCTAACCGTCCACATCGACACCAAAACGGAACATCCACGGCCAAAAGGTATTGCTGTGCATTTGGTGAGACCAACAGGGTGTGCTGTACTACAAGCTGTTAAAAACCAATGAAACCGTCACTGCCGGGGTATTCGAACGCCAATTGAATGATTTGCAACAGAAATTGATCGAACATAGAACAGCAGTCACGAGTAATAGGCGGAAAGTTATTCTCTTACATAAGAAAGCTCGGCCACATGCAAAAGCCATCAAAAACACCCTGTTGGAACTCGAATACGAAGTATTACAGAACCCAAACTGCATGCCAGACATAGCGCCTTCTGATTACCACCTATTTAGATCGATGCAGCAAGACCTCGTTGATACACACTTCCGGCATGTTGAAGAAGTGCGGGAATTTGTAGATGATAGGATCGTCTCGAAACTGCCATCGTTCTTTCGCCACGGTATCGCCATATTGCCAGAAAGATGGGAAAAAATAGTAGAAAATATTTTGATTTTGAGCTAACGTGTATTCATTTTCCATTATAAATGTCCTTTTTCCGTTAAAAAAAGTCGAAAACTAAGTTCGCCTCTATATATATATATATATATATATATATATATATATATATATATCTGTGTGTGCGCGCGCGCGCGTGTATGTGTGTAAACATATACGTATACAAGTGCGGGCATACTATTTTCGTAAAATTCATAAACGCTTAAGATCTAGTAGAAGAAGGGAGGGCGACGACAGACCTATGGTATGTTCGTATATATATATATATATATATATATATATATATATATATATGTATGACTTTGATATGCGGCCTAAAGTTGGCTCGTGATCTTAGTTTTATCCATGGACGGAAGACGTGTACAACAGTGTTTGTCTCAATTTTATATTTCAGATATTCATCTTTTATTATTTTATACTATACGTATAGATACTAACCTTTCCGTTTCCAGCTGCAGGATAGGTATTTATGGGTTTGACAATTTGGAAATACTATTAATAATCTTTGTAAATTTTTTTTTATTTTTGAAATTGAACTCTTAATAAAACACAACTGATATTAACAATACATTAAATTGTTTTCAAATTAATAAATATTTCCATTAGTCTTGCAGTCCAAATAAATAAATTAAAACTAATACATAATATATTCATATCAATATTACATAATACACATCAATATATTTTAATTGAAAATTATAATGACAGTCAAACTGTCCTTGTTTAAAATCACCCCCGTAGAGTAATCTGAAATAATAATACATTAGCTGAAAAAAAATCTTTATTAGTAAAGTCAATCTGACTGTTCCGACCACCTTTACATAATTAAAGACTTGCTGAGATTGTGCAAGGTTTCGAGCTCGCTAGGGCTCTTCATCAGGGACTAAACTAAACCTTACATAAATATTGTAATTTCTATATACCCCTACACCTACCAAACTAAAAATTTTAGTAGTTTGAATATACAATTCCCTTTCTACATAAAATGTTCAAAACCAATCAATTTAAGAAAGAATGATAAATGTTATCTAATTTACTTGGCTCTAATTTTAAATTCACATTATTTCGATTCCTTGAAATGTGCATGCTTTCAAGACTCTCCCTTTTGTACTTATTATTAATACTGTGTTCCAAAATATCCACATCCACAAAATCAAAAGAATATAAAAACTTCAAACAATGTTCTTCTAAACCAGAAGTAATATGGGAACTACGTAATCTATATAGTCCGGGAGCCAGCGACATATTGTAGTGATCAATTTATCCTCAGCCAAAAATTAGTTTACATGATTCTTGAAGAGTGGAGTGATCGTCTGCTCCGGCACCTAATCTGCATGTGGCAACGCCAGGCACCCAAACTTAGCGAAAATGTTTAAAAAATGATAAAACCAAGTTTTAACGAATAATTTTGAGTTTAAAAAAAAATTTTAAAAAAGTTTTAGATGCTATTCAAATTAATTTTTTATGTTCTATCCATTTTTGCTCTAAAGCTAATAATTATCGAGACAAACGCAATTAAAAATAAGCGTTTTCAGCTACTATAATCAGCCCATGTCACAATCGATACGTCAGGGATCTATCTTGTTGCTCAGATGATATACGGTATAAGTACTTTTTAATTCGTAATTTTGCTCATAATGTTTTAATTTTAAAGCAAAAACATATGGAATGTAAAAAATTTATTTTAGGTAGGTCTCTAAATTTTGTTTGAAACAATATCTAACAAACTCTCTATTGTTTTATATATCATCATTTATATGTTATTATATACAAAGTTTATAATACTTTTCACCATAAAATTCGGAGAACTTTGTCTATAACATTCAAATTAAAATTAAAATTACAAATTGTACTTATGTCGACTGTTCAGAATTAAATTAATATATATTTTTATCGGTCTTACAGTCTTTATAATACAATATATTAGCTAAAATAATGACAGTCAGACTGTCCTTGTTTATATTCACCCCCGTAGAATCTGAAATAAAACTTATTACTACAATAAATTATATTAAAAATTAAAAATAAAAATAAAATAAAATTAATAAAAAAATAAAATAAAAATAAAATAATAAATAAAATTAAATAATAAAAACAATATGTTATATGCCGACGCATAGGCTCCTTAGAGTCTTGCGTGCGCGCTTCCGTAGAACACGGAAAGCATTCCCGAACCCCCTCTCTCCGCCGCAGCGATTCCGGGCGAATCAGTGTTTGCGACCACCGACGGAGCCTTACGGCGCCACCGGAGTCGCAAGCACAGTTGATATAAAAGAGAGGGCTTTCGGGATGGAGAGACAGAAAGCCAACGGGACCCGACGGCCCATCCTAGGACAATAAACTAACTCCACTGTTATCCGACGTCTTGTTATTTCCCCTCCCAGACTCCATCCCACCGTAGGAGCGAAGCTCCCCCGCGCCGCACACGGCTCCAACAGGAGAGCGGAGCAGCGTCGCCGCACGAGTGGTGGCACCGAGGGAGAGACAGAGAGAGAGAGAGGGAGCTGCAGCGCCACCGCGCGCCACCGCTCCAATAACAGTGGAGCAGGCCGCCCCCGCACGCACCGCCTGCGGCGGCTCAAGAGAGCGGTGACCGAGCCGCCGCCGCCGCAACAACGAGCGCCGCCGCAGCTGATCAAGAGCAAGGCCGGCGGAGGTCAGTACAGCTTGGGCCTTTGGCCCAAGCTGACCTTACCCCTTCTCCCTTCCCTCCTTTCCGATGGTCTCTACTTCATCGATCCTTTTCAGGACCGTCTCATGCGTAGGAAACAAGGTGAGCCACCCACTCCTCTTTCTTCCCCCCTCCCAGCGGTGGGTGGTCTCTCGCCCCGGAGGCCCTTCTTAGGGCCGTCCAGTCGTAGGGGACAGGGCGAGCCACCTCCTTCCCCCTCTTCCTCCCTCACCACCTGCGGGTGGTGTCTCGCCCATAGGCCCTTCTCAGGGCTGTCCTGTTCGTAAGGGACAGGGCGAGCCACCCACTCCCCCCTCCTCTCCCGCCTCGACCTCCCGTCCACGGGCAACGTCATGGTCCGATCCGGAAACCCGGATCAGACGGACGTTGTCCACGGTGCGGACTCCGGGCAGGGCACCCCTCCGATAGGAGTTACGGGCATAGCGCCCAGTAGCTCCTATTAGGAATCGTGCCCAAGGCCTCCGGAGACCCACCGGCGCGACGGGACAGAGCGATCCTTCCCTAGCCTCCCACCCACTGGCTCGTCCGCGTCCGATCCGCATATCCGGATCAGACCGACACCCCCCGCGGTGCGGACTCCGGGCAGGGCACCTCTCTGAAAGGAGTTACGGGTGGACACCCAGTAGCTCCGACTAAGAGCGGTGACCAAGACCGCCGGAGACCCACCGGCGTGTCAAGAGACGCGCCTGGGGGATCGTCGGAGGACGAGGCCTTCGAGGGGGGGCACTCTCCGGGGTCCGCATACTTGCCCCTTCCCCTACGAACCGGTGGTCGTATCCGGTTTAAGGGATCGGTGTCGGGGCCGCTCCGGCCTTAAAAAGGCCGACCATGGGGTCACTGGGAACACTTCTTCCAAAACCAGGAAGGAAGGATGACACCAGAACGCTCCTGCGCTGACCCAGAACTGCGGGCGAGACGGCCACGCCGCAGGCCACGACGGAGGAACGAACGACAGCGCGCCAAGAGGAATGCACGACGCCTTTGGAATAGGCAAACAGCACCGGAGGAAGCGAGGGAAAATTTCTGGGAGATCGATTTAGATCTGCCAGATCTAGATCTCTCGGAGGACGAGGGACCGTCAAAAGCCTTACGGAGCGCGGTGGTGATCCCAACCGCTCCAGAGGCACTCGACGTGCGGAGCGAGATCGGCATCCGCCGTCCCACTCGGCCGTCGCTCGTCGTTCCCCCTCCTCGGCCTCCCCTGGCGGAACTTCTCGGGATCTCGACCACCTTCAGACTCCCCGACCGGAGTCTCTCTTCCATCCGGCGGCGTCTGAAGGGCAAGGGCCTCCCTGCGGCCTCGCGCATCGGCTTGATAAAAGAAGGGATACAACACCATAGCCGAAGCGCAAGCCGGAGACGAACTGCACGCACGCTCCGTCCGCCTCCGTTTGTGTCTCTGTACCGGACCCCTCCCCGGTACCACCTGCGTTGACACAACGAGAGGCGGCGATTAAAACGGCCCTTTTTAGGGCCACCAAACCAATTCACACGAGGCCAAATTATTCCTTTAACCGATACCTCCAGTCCCATTCCCTCGTCATGTAACAAATATTGTATGTTAGTAAAGGACAACCTGACTGCCCCCATCACCTTAATTTTAGATTCACCTATGGTGTCCGACGTTTCGAACCGCTACGGTTCATCCTCAGAAACTAAACTGTATTCGTTATTATTATGTTTATTATTATTATTTTGACGGTCATAGCCCTGACCACACCGGTGGTCGGTAATTGGTAAAGCTTCAAGCTCCACGTCCACGTCTCGTATCCCCAAGTTGTCGGGAAACTTCCTCTGTCGTGCCAATGCTCTCCTGC
Organism: Sycobia sp. Sy_11; assembly: GCA_018907035.1. NCBI lineage: Eukaryota > Metazoa > Arthropoda > Insecta > Hymenoptera > Epichrysomallidae > Sycobia > Sycobia sp. Sy_11. Next base: position 32,715 of record JACCIC010000171.1, on the reverse strand, counting down.
AGCAACGCTATAATAGAGGGCGGCTAAGGAGGCTTTGAGTAACGAGTCTTAACCCTTCTCGTTTAAGTCACGTCGATAAAAATCTCATTGGCTTTTGGTTGATAGGGTTAAAGGGGCGTGATATCACCTCTTCCCTTCTTTTCCTGGCAGGAAGTAGATTACACTTCTATGTGCACGGAGCGTAAGTGGGATGCAGGGACTAAAGTGTGCACTGCAAACACCTAACGGAGGGACCTTCATTGAGGGACCCTATAAACGGGTATCGTCGAGAAAAAGACTTCTACGTTGACGTGGAGTTCGGAACTGGGAACCTGCAGATGGCTAGGAAGGAGAGAGGAACTGAAACCGTGTCAAACGCGGTCCACCGATCCTGTCGTTCGGTGCGTGCCTGTGAGTTGCCAAAAGGAGATCTTGGGTAGGGGGGAGCTTTCAATTGTGTACTTGGAAAACCCGAGTCATCTTTGGCTCCCGCTGGTGGCAAGGCGGGCGGTTGACGTCTAGCCCGCGCCAGTAAATCTGCATAAGGTAAGTTCGTTCCGCCATGTGATGCCTACCGGAAACTCCTCAAAGAGAGGAAAATCTTTTTCAAGGTAGGAGCTCGAAGAAGCAGAGGTTGGACAGCGCTGCAGGAGCGTGCTATATCCCTAAACGAAGGCCCGAATTGAGACGGCTCCTACAGGCATATGTTGGGGAGCCGTTTCGGGGTGCTCGATGTTCAAGGGCCCATGGAGACGACCACGTACAGGAACGAAATGGTAAAAATCAGAGGATGGACAAAAAAGATAACAGAGAAGCCTGGATGCCTGTCGCTACGGTTCAGCAAAAAATAAGTAAGAGAGAAGATGCAGAGTGCATAAACACACTGACTGAGCCTAGAAATAGAGCAGAAAAAAGGTTGATCTAACAACTGAGCAGAACGTCTTGCTAAAAATGGCCCAATTAGTGAAGGGAATGATGAAGGCAACGAAAGTGAAAAATGATGAAGAGTTAACCGAACATGAAAAAAGATATTAAAGAGAGCCTATCTAAAATGGAGGAGTTGATTGATCAGCTACAGTACATGAAGGTTAGATCAACGATGAGGAAGAATAGCACCACAAAAATAGTGGCTGTAACACCACAAGAAGGAGATGCCAGCAAGAAGAGACCGGCATCCAGCCCTCCAAACGTTACGAATACCACCGCTGATAAAGAAAAAAAGTGGATAAACAGCATTGAGATGAAGAAAACCGGTCCATGTCAGAGCCATTCGACCCACCAAAACGGGGGAGGTGTTGATCGAACTGAGAAATACCAAACCCGAAGACCGGAGAGCTCTGGCTGAATCGCTGTAGCAAACAGCAGACCAGAACGGTGGAGTTAGAGAACTGATCCTTAGGGATCAGTTGAGGTGGTGGAAGCGGCCAGGGGTACGGAACGGGTAATCATTACTCTCGTCCGGTCTGCCTGCTGGCTACACTTGACGTTCAGAATGTCTTTAACTTTGTTGAAGGTGCTAATGTTCCCGGGGCCATGGAACGCAACTCCGGATGCCACCATATATACTTTGTATTATAGGTGACTACTTGAAGTAACGCTTCCTGATCTATGAGAAATCCGATGGCCTGAGGAAAAAACTAAGTGCATGGGTAGCTAGGGGTCTATACTACCGTAGCCGACATGTGGAATATTTCGGGTGCAGATGCCTGAGAACTGCTTTCTGATTGGATAGGCAGATGACGTCGCTGCTATCGTAATTACTAGAGATTACGTTGCTGCACAGATGGGACTCAACCAAGTGATGCGTCGCGTAAGTGAAGGGATGAAGAATAGATAATAGGCTAGAATTAGCGGCGTCGAAGACAGAGATCGTTCTCCTGACAAGAAGCGCATACCGAAGATGCAACAAATGCAGGTTGGAGACGCGACGGTGAGTACCAAAGCAACTGTTCCTTATTTGGGGGTGAAGCTTGATTCCAAGTTAACCTTCTGGGAACAAATTAAAAAGGCAACGGATACGGCTGCTCGGATAATAGCGCAACTTAGCCGGATCTTGGCCAACGTTGGAGGACCTATACCTTGCAAGCGGTGTCTGCGCATCAGGGTAGCCGTATATTATGCTTTACGGAGCGAAGGTATGGGCCGATGCACCGAAGGCTGACATGTACAGAAAAGGAATGGCGGCATTGCAGCGTAGCGGCGCATTACGCATCGCTAGCTCCTACCGAACGGTCCCTTGGTCGGTGGTGCTGGTTATCGCATGTGTTATATCCATTGACTTTCAAGCAGGGGAGAAGAACATGTATATTATAAAAAATATTCTCGGCAGAACGGAGGTGGCTGAGTGAGCCAGAACGACCACGATGGTCAAATGGTAAAAGCGCTGGGAGGAAGACCCAAGAACGATGGACGGCCAGACTAGTTCGTTAAATCGAGCGATGGTTCCATAGACTGCACGGGAAGATGAGCTACCATCTAACGCAGCTCCTGTCTGGGCACGGACGGTTTCGAAGCTATCTCCACAAAATGGGGAAGGCCCCGGACCCGTCCTGTGTCCACTACTTGTCCCACGGGATGATGCGCTGCACACTTATTTACAGTGTGAAGAATTCCATCCAGAGAGAGAACGTCTTAAGAAGGAGGTGGACACCATTGGACTAGACAATATAATAGGTCTGATGCTCGGCGATCCGACGAGGTGGTCAAGGGTGGTTGGTACTGCAGAGCCGTCCTCGAACACAAACGCAAAGTTGAAGAGGAAAGGGCTAACACGGGCTAACACGGTGGCACGGTCCAGAATTAATGCCTACGCAGCCAGTTCCAGGGCCATATTACACGCCAGCGCAAAGGAGGTTCCCTGGGTGCACGCCCGCTGACGCCGACCTGTAGCTCTTCTCAGAGCTGCGCGAAGCAGTTGTGACGAATGCACCAAGGGGGTAGGTTTTAGTTGGTCTGTCTGCACCTTAAGTGCAGGTGACTCCTATATGTCCGGGGACTAATGTCATCATTTTATCTAATATATTATACTATAAATATTGTCCAGGCTACGCGAACATCTGCAAAGAATCGATGACGAGCATGCATCTGCGAGGGATCATGCAGGCTCGTTGTCCCTCCCCTTTCCAGCCTCCTCTCTCTACCTGTCTCGCTCTTCCGCTGTCCCTCTTTCTCGCTCTCTCTCTCTCTCTCTCTCTCTCTCTCTCTGGCTTCAATGAAACTATTTGTTCATTAATAGATTCGGACTTTAGAGCGCACAATTTTATGAGTATGATCGGCATAAACCTTCTGAACTTTGAACGGGTGGACCGATGTTGGGCATGTGCGATCGCCGACTTTTCCGCAAAGGACGCTCCGTTTTAAAATTGGTTTATAGCGTGGGGAAGAGGTTTCCTAAGGATGAACACTGTCTCAAGCGCGGACGGAATTCTCCCCCTCCCCGTCCTCGCGTCGCTTTTTCAAAGTGTCAAATATAAGCGAAACCGTTACTTCGCTTTCGACCTTCAGCCGAATCGCTTCTATTAGATTTCGCTCCGCCTCAGTAGTCGTTGTCGTTTTTTAAGTATATATTTTAGTTTATAATTGTATATATTTTAGTTTATATTTGTTTATATCCGCGTGTAGAGCGTTTTGGAATGTGTTGTACGTGACTTTGCGTTTTATATGTGTGGATTGCGTGTAGATTGTGTGTAGGAGTTTTATTGTGTAAATTGACGCATCAGCGGGACGAGGGACATTGCCCTTGTGGATATTCGTTCGACACGAACATCCGTGAGTGTTCCCGGCGGCATTTATGCCCGTGAGCTGCCGTTGCGGTTAGGAGAAAACCATGCCCGAGACGTCAGGGCCGCAGCGCAGAGTAGGAAGTAAAGGCGGAGCATCTCTTCCCCGATGTTTCCTCTGCGAGCAACGTGAGCGCTAGAGCTAACGGCCGCTCAACCCTTGCGCAGGAGTACTCTGTATATATTATGAGATTATGTGGTAAGAGCGCTTAAGGTTTAGCAGTACTCGAGTACATGCGTGTTTATTGTTTGGCGTTATTAATAGACTGTCAGCTTCTAATTTAATCTTTGTTTATTGCTTACTTGGGCTTTTTCCTCCACTCACCGAGTGGAGGTTTTTTATGCTCTTAGTGTTAAATAAATATATTAAGAAGTAACATTAAGAGTAATTTCTAGACTTTCATTAATAATACACGAACACACATTCCCCCGAGGTAAGTACGATCTCGTTTCTTTTTTTTGTAATTGCTAAAAATATTTTTTGGTGCCCCGGATGAGGAGGAATGTGTGGTCGATTATAATATCAAACTTAGCTATACGTTGTATTTTATTTATTTTCTAACATTTCTAGCGATAATATTTAGTTCCTATTTTAATCTATGTTTATACTTAATTTAGATTTATAATTATTATCTAATTATATCATTTAGATTAAGTTGTTAACTATAGCTTATAAAATTATTGTACCGTTGGTCCACCTAAGAAATCGGTTCCTGAAAATTCGCTTACTATTAAATTCGCGCACACGCGCGCGCGCGCGCGTGTGTGTGTGTGTGCGTATACGCGTGTGCTTTTTGTGTTGAAATTTTTCTCAAGTAGCTTTCGAGAATGAAGCCTGAAGCCTTCAGAATGTTGAAAGCATCACAAAATGTGCCCTTAATGGAGATCGAATTATTGAGTTCGAGAATAAGAAGAAAGTCGCGCGATTCGCTCAATAAGAATATTGTTCAATCTCGTTTTAACTCTATTAATGTTATATGGACCGAAGCGCGTAAAACACATTCAGAGATAGTAGCACAAGACGAGGCGCACGCATACTGATATTTATTTTTCGGATGGCATATTTACGCCCTTGCAAACAAGTTACGAGGATACACTTGACTTCTTGTTAACCTTGATTGCCGAATATGAGATGGAGGGTAATACCGCACCTCAGGGCGACGTGAGTAGAAGTTATCAAGATGCACCTTCGCGGCCGGCACAACTTCCCAAGCTGGATCTCCCTACATTTTCAGGGAGATACGAGGATTCGGATAGCTTTTGCGATCTATTTTCTGCGCTCGTGCATAATGCCCCGAAGGTAGACGAGATCACTAAACTACAATATTTAAAGTCATGTCTTACAGGGCCCGCCGCGGATATAGTGAAATACGAAACGATTACGAGCGAGAATTATGCCTCGACGTGGCAATCGTTAAAGGCGCGATTTTATAATCCGCGATTAACGGTGACACATCACTTAAAACGGGAATATAAAAAGGGAATCGGCTACGGGAAAATGCCGGTAGATTCGTGGGATTTGTGGCTTATACATATTTTAAGCACGCGAATCGATACAGAGTCAAGGAAATTAGGAGTTATGGAGATCAGAGCTCAGTGCTAAGGATTGCGCAATAAATATTAGTCTTTCTGCTGAGGATGCTGAATCGGAACCACTGCACCGCTTTCCCACATTCGTCGAATTGGCGGCCTTTTTAGAAAAACGCGCACTCTCTCGACATGATTGGCGCATAGAATCAAGTCAAGGATAAAAATCCATCGTTTGTGGAACACTTTCCAGGCTCACGGAAAGTTTTACATGCGAGCGCATCGCAATTACAAAGAGGTGGCGCAAAGAAGTGCCCTCTTTGTTCCACGACCCATGTCCTCGCGAAATGCCCCACGTTTCTCGCTAAAACAGCATACGAACGCGGCTTAGAGGTACGCCATTTACGCCTGTGTTATAACTGTTTCGGACGACATAATTGTAGGGACTGTAGTTCGAATGGGCGATATAGGAAATGCCGCGATAAGCATCATTCGCTTTTGCATTTCGACACGACGCCGCGAGTTCAGCCTACCACGCCCTCGTTCGAGCGAAATTATCGAGAGGAAAAGGAATGTAAAAATAGTCCTGCCGGAATGAATGTGCACAGTACTGCATCTACATCAACATTCCTTATTATATTGGCAACGGCACAAAGTATATTGGAAGGTCCTCACGGTAATCGCACCCGAGTACGCGCGCTCTTAGACCAGGGATCGGAAGGCTCGTTTATAACTGAAGCTATGGTAAAGTTGCTCCTGCTACCGTGACAACGGGTAAATGTCCCCTTAACTGTAGTTGCAAGTAACGCTGCTGCAAAAACACAGTCTAAAACAAAATTATATTACGCTCGCGCTTGATTCCAAGTTTTGAGTTGAAAACTGAAGCACTCGTCCTCCAGTGACTTACTTCACAGCTACCTGCGTGAGCGCCTCTTGAATTCGATCTCGAGCAATTTAAATAGATTGAACTAGCCGATCCGCATTTTCACATCCCCGAGTGCATACACATCAATTTAGGCGCAGTTGTTTACGGGTTATTATTGATATCTCCGGTTCGACCCGAAGCGCTCGGTCATGGCGGGCGGGGTGGAGCGGTACAGGCCCCCTTCACCGCCCTCCATACTGTCACCACGGACGATCTCCACCGTGTGTTAGAAAAATTCTGGATGCTCGAAGATGTACCGTAATTCAAATATAATGTGAAACTGGACGACGAAGCGTGTAAAATATAATTTACGGAGACACACGCGCGGGATGCTGACGGGCGGTACATAGTCTGCCTTCCCATAAAAAACGAACTACCTGAAGTTTCGGCTGAGACGTGACGTATAGCCGTAGCATCGCTTCGTTATATGCACGGCCGATTTCAAAACAATGCCGCACTCGCTAGCTTGTATCGAGAGTTTATGACGGTTTATGAACAGCTCAGCCACATATCACGCGTACCGAGCGCGGAGCTTAACAACCCACAGGCATGGTATTTAGCACGCCATGCTGTTATTCACAATAACAAAATCCGTCTCATGTTTGATGTATCTCGGAAAACGCGCGAGCGATGGGCCATGAACGATCTTTAAGATCTGGCCCCCCTCTCCAAAAGGACCTCGCGTTCATACTTTTGTACTGGCGCTGATATCGTTTTATGTTTACTGCCGACATCGTCAAGATCATTCGGCAAATTCGAGTCGCTCCAGCAGACCGTGATCTTCAGCGAATCGTCCGGGCGCCGTCGTGTAATGATCACCCGATCGAATACCGTCTAAACACCATTACATATGGAACAAATTGCGCCCCCTTTTTAGCTTTACGAACTTTAGCGCAGTTGGCACGTAATGAGCGCGAACGTTTTCCATTAGGCGCTCGCTGCCTCGAAAATAATACCTATGTTGATGACATGTTCGTCGGAGCGGAAGTTGCAGCTACGAATATAAGAAAGCGCGAAGAATTGACTCAGCTACTCGAATCTGCTGGTATAGATTTGGATAAGTGGGCTGCGAATGATCCAAGTATCGTCCCCGCTAATGTGAAACAAAATGGAGGCGTGTTTCTTAAATCAATCAAGATCGACGATACGTTAAAGACATTGGGCGTGATTTGGAACCCGTTGGACAATACATTTCATTTCCGCGCCTGAAAATTGAATGACCGCGTAAAGGGTATTACGAAAAGAAGCATGCTTTCCGATATCGCCCGTCTTTTTGACCCTTTAGCGTGGTTCTCCCCCATAACAATAGTGGCGAAAGAGCCTACTAAGAAAACTTGTATGTCATTTGAAGTCCATCGCTTTTCTTAATGACATACCAGTACACATCTGCTCTAATAGCCAGATCGTTTTGAAGTGGCTTAGTAGGCATCCCTGCCACTGGAAAACGTTCGTTGCGAATCGCGTCTCCAAGATTCAAACCGATTTACCTGCTGCTACTTGGGCGCATGTTTCTACAAAGGAAAATTCGGCCGATATAGCGACGCGTTGAGCAAGCCCGGTCGAGTTGCACGAATGAAAATTATGGTGGCACGGGCCTGCGTGGCTTTCTTTGCGACGCGAAGACTGGTCACAACAAAATTACGCAAGTAATGCATGCGCGAGCAGGCCCAACCGAACCTGATATTCTTGCGAGTTTCTCATCTTTGATGCGCCTTGTACGGGTGACTGCAAACTGTGTACGCCCCCTGCTGAACTTACGCAGACGCAAAAATGATCAGATTCGCCACCCGCTATATCTTACGATGTCAGAATGGTCGGAGGCGCGAGTAAAATTCATTCGATTAGCGCAGGCACATGCTTTTCCGATGGAAATCAAACTATTACAGGCCGGTAAACCGCTCCCAAAGGGGAGCCCGTTGAATAAGCTTAACGCCGTGTGCGATGAGAATGATGGGATCCTACGTGTAGGTGGTAGGCTCTCGCAAGCAAATCCACACCACCATAAAAACCCCACCCATACTGCCCCGCCTATCGAGTTTGAGCCAATTCTTTGTAAGACACGCACACGTACTTGCTCTTCACGGTGGACCAACGCTCACGTCTAATTTGGTAATGCGTAAAGTATGGATTTTAGGTAGAAAACAGTTAGTGAAATCCGCGATTAGAACTTGTGTTAGATGCCAACGCGTAAAGCCGCGCATGGCTCAACAAATAATGGGCGATTTACCAGCTAGCCGAGTCACCAGCTCGGCCATTTACAACATCAGGCGTCGATTACGCAGGGCCTTTTCAGATTCGCACGACGAAAGGGCGTGGTCACCGTACATAGAAAGGCTATATCACTCTGTTTGTATGCTTCGTATCTCGAGCGATACAGCTGGAACTTGTAGGTGACAACGTCCTCCTTTATTTCGGCCTATCGACGCTTCGTCAACAGAAGAGGCATCTGCCGATAGTTGTTTAGCGACATTCGACGACCTTCAGGGGAGCCGATCGAGAATTGTAGTCCATGTTTCACGCCGCATCCGAATTTTATAAATCCATCACTTCTACAATCGCCAACGATGAGACGGTCTGGATGTTCATACCTCCCACTACACCGCATTACGGAGGTATTTGGGAAGCTGGTGTGAAGTTTGTAAAGCACCACCTCAAGAGAGCCTTTGGCGACCACATACTAAATTCGAGGAGTTCACGACGGTACTAGCCGAAGTGGAAGTGTGTCTAAATTCACGCCCATTGTGCCCGCTAACCTCCGACGTAGACGATTTAAATGCGCTCACAGCCGCGCATTTCCTTCTCGGCGAAATACCCGGATTTATTCCGGACGACGAGCCACCGAATGCGCCAGAGAATAGATTGAGTCGCTACCAACTGCTGCAGCGCATTCGCAATCAATTCTGGAGACGGTGGGCAGGAGAGTATTCAACACCTCCAGAAAAGAAGCAAATGGCGAACCACAACCGAAAATTTTAAGACTGGTCAACTAGTAGTGCTCCGAGATGATCGTTATCCTCCTGCTAAATGGCCTCTGGGACGAATAATCCAGACACATTCCGGACCGGATGGGCATCTGAGAGTTGTTACAATGCGGACGGCGACAACAACATTGCGGCGACATATCGCGCGTCTCTCTCCTTTGTACATGCAAGTGGATAAAATTACCTGATCAAACTATACAGCGAAACAAGGAGTATATATTCGTCCGATGGACGAAGGCGGGCGGAATAGTCAGGCTACGCGAACATCTGCAACGCATCGATGACGAGCATACATCTGCGAGGGATCATGCAGGCTCGTTGCCCCTCCCCTTTCCACTCCCCCTCTCTCTACCTGTCTCGCTTTTTCGGTGTCTCTCTTCCTCGGTTTCTCTCTCTCCCTCTATCTGTCTTGCACTTTCGCTGTCTCTCTCGCTCTCTCTCTCTCTCTCTCTCCCTCCCTCCCACTATCTGTCTTGCTCTTTCGCTGTCTCTCTTTCTCGCTCTCTCTCTCTCTTTCTCTCTTTTGCATCAATGAAATTATTGGTCCACTAATAGTTTCGGACGGTAGAGCGCACAATTTTATGAGTATGACCGGCATAAACCTTTTGTACTGTGAACGGGTGCACCGATATTGGGCATGTGCGATCGCCGACTTTTCCGCAAAGGGACGCTCCGTTTTAAAATTGGTTTATAGCGTGGGGGAGAGGTTTCCTGAGGATGAACCCTGTCTCAAGCCCGGGTGGACTTCTCCTCCTCCCTCATCACGTCGCTTTTCCAAAATGTCAAATATAAGCGAAACCGTTACTTCGCTTTCGACCTTCAGCCGAATCGCTTCTATTAGATTTCGCTCCGCCTAGGTAGTCGTTGTTTTTTAAGTGTATATTTTGCTTTATAATTGTCTTTGTTTATATCCATGTGTAGTGTTTTGGAATGTGTTGTGCGTGACATTGCGTTTTAAATGTGTGGATTGTGTGTAGATTGTATGTAGGAGTTTTATTGTGTAAATTGGCGCATATTAAGATTTAGCAGTACTCGTGTACACGAGTGTTTATTGTTTGGCGTTACTAATAGACTGTCAACTTCTAATTTAATCTTTGTTTATTGCTGATTTGGGCTTTTTCCTCCACTCAGCGAATGGAGGTTTTTTATGCCATTAGTGTTAAATAAATATATTAAGAAGTAAAATTGAAAGTAATTTCTAGACTTTCATTAATCATACCCGAACACACACTCCCCCGACGTAAGTACGATCTCATTTCTTTTTTTGTAATTTTTAAAAACAAGGACTGTAAGACCGATAAAAATATTTATTTAATTCTATAACAGTCATTTTTCTAATTTGATTATCACAAATATATTTAAGTTAGAAAAGTAATATATACAGTCTCTTTAAATTATTAGAAATATATATTCCTATTATAATATGCTAGAGTGGCTTGGAAGGTTCTGTATTGAAAAGTGATTTCAAATTAACAGAAATATCATTCTATCTAAGAATAATATAACAGATACAAACATACAAAAATTATTCGAATAGCAGAAGATTCTGACAAATGTATTAGATGCTTCGATGACCCGCAAGATATCCATCGTGTTTCAGGTCCCCCGAAAGCACGTGTTACAACTGCAGTTTTACCCATCAGTTGCCATTTATCCTCGTAAAATTCTTTTTCCATCTTGATCTATAATAGATATAAATTAATTTGAAATAATTTTTAGGACTGCAACAACCTGGAATTGAAGCTGCAAGTTTTAAAGTGCAGTTCAAGCACGCATTTTCGTATGCAGTTTACTCACGTTTTTGTTATAGGGAACGTACTTTTCAATGCTTCAGCGGACATACATTCCAGATTGTTGCAATCCTAAAAATTATTATAAATGAACTTAAATGTATTATAGAACAAGATGAAAAAAGAATTTTACGAGGATAAATGACAACTGATGGGTAAAACTGCAGATGTAGTACGCGCTTTCGGGGGACTTGGAACACGATGGACATCTTGCGCGGTGCATTGTCATTGTTTTACCTAATAGATTTTCCAGAATGTTATTATCATTTGATTATTTTGTATCATATTTATCTGTTATATAATTTTCTAACAGAATGTGATATGAGCGTACATAATTTCTATAATTTTGCCAACACTTTAAATGATTTTATAGCATGCATTATAACAGTATACGAATATCTAATTATTATAAATTTAAAGTGTATATTATTGTAATAGTTTATAAATTTTTCTTGAAAAAAATTCTGTAATATTTAAAGAAAGAAACAATATGTATATAAATATATCATTACCATACTTCCATATAACAAATTGCCTTCACCATTATTGCATTTTAGTATTTTTAATTTATTTGTAATGAAACATTTATAACAATTAGAAAGGCTTTTACAAATAATTTTTGGAACTTTGGAGCAAGAATAGTATACATCAAGTTGGCTGAATTAATACTGAAATAGTGAAAAGCATTAAAAACTTTGTATATAATAATAAATAAATAATAGTATATAAGACAATAGAGTTTGTTAAAAATTATTTTAAACAAAATTGGGAGATCTAACGACAATAAATTTTTTACATTCGATATATTTTTGCTTTAAAACTATATTTTTTGAGCAAAATTTAAATTTAAAAATGACTTGGAGCTGGAGCAGGACTCTGAGCGACGAGGTAGATCCCAGACATGTCGACTATGACTTGGATTGATAACAGCTCGAAATGTTCATAATTAATTGGATTTTCCTCAATTATTATCAGCTTTAGAGGAAAAATGGATAGAACATAAAAAATTTGTTTCAATAGAATCCACAAGTTTTGTTTGAACAATTTTTTTTCTAAACTCAAAATTATTTCATAAAACCTGTTTTTTTAGCAATTTTTTAACATTTGTATAAAGTTTCGGTGCCTGACATTAGCACATCCAGATTAATTGACGCAGCGGACGATCACTACACTTTAGAGGATATTGAATTCGATTGAATTTCATGTTTGGTACCTTTATACATGATGTTTACTACTTATTTTGGTATTTCTTTGTCTGTTTGGATTCCTGAACCAATTTGTATTATTTTCATTGTTTACCTTATGGCTTTTAAATTGATTTTTATTTCTTCAACATTTAAATTCCCTTTTTAAAGCTTGTCTATTATTATATTTTATTTTAATAAAATGCTTGTTCTGATCAAGAAAAAAATTCATGCAAATCATTTCTTTCTATAGTTTAATATAAATTATATTCTAGCATTAATAAATAGCCTACTTGGTCAGGTAGGTTATTATATTTTAATTCACATCACCAATTCGGAAACAAAATTGAGAAATTGCAAGGTGTCATTGACTGAGCAAACTGTCACATAAGGATTTTTGACAGAATATTTTACAGAGAGTAACGGAAACTTTCATTAATAATGGATATCCAATTGAATTTATTAATAAATTAATTGCAGAGAGATTGTTTGACATTTATAATACCGAAAATAGACATAATGTAAGAGCTGATGTTGACAGGGACAAAATTATGATTTTTCCATATTTTAAAGAAATGTCAGAAAGAATTAAAACAAATTTTCGGAAATATAACATTCAAATTTTCTTTAAAAATAGTAATAATTTAAATAAGTTATTTAATAATTGTAAGGATAAGGATTATTTATGTTTAAAATCTGGAGTTGTTTACAAAATTAATTGTATGGATTGTAATAATTGTTACATTCGACAAACAAGTAGATATTTAAACAAGAGATTTTATGAACATAAGTATAGTTTACGTAGTCACATATTACTTCTGGTTTAAAAGAACATTGTTTGAAGTTTTTACATTCTTTTGATTTTGTGAATGTAGATATTTTGGAACACAGTATTAATAATAAGTACAAAAGGGAGAGTCTTGAAAGTATTCATATTTCAAGGAATCGAAATAATATGAATTTAATATTTGAGTCAAGTAAATTAGAGAACATTTATCAGTCTTTATTAAATTGATTGGTTTTGAACATTTTATGTAGAAAGGGAATTGTATATTCAAACTACTAAAATTTTCAGTTTGGTAGGTGTAGGGGTTTTAGAGGAGAAATTACAATATTAATGTAAGGTTTAGTTTAGTCCCTGATGAAGAGCCCTAGCGAGCTCGAAATCTTGCACAATCTCAGCAAGTCTTTAATTATGTAAAGGTGGTCGGAACAGTCAGATTGGCTTTACTGATAAAGAATTTTTTTCAGCTAAGATATTTTTATTTCAGATTAGTCTACGGGGATGATTTTAAACAAGGACAGTTTGACTGTCATTATAATTTTCAATTAAAATATATTGATGTGTATTATGTAATATTGATATGAATATATTATGTATTAGTTTTAATTTATTTATTTGGACTGCAAGACTAATGGAAATATTTATTAATTTGAAAACAATTTAATGTATTGTTAATATCAGTTGTGTTTTATTAAGAGTTCAATTTCAAAAATAAAAAAAAAATTTACAAAGATTATTAATAATATTTCCAAATTGTCAAAACCATAAATACCTATCCTGCAGCAGGAAACTGAAAGGTTAGTATCTATACTTTTTATTTATTTATTTGGACTGCAAGACTAATAGAAAGATTTATTAATTTATCTAAATACAGTTGACCTAAGTACAATTAAATTACTTTAAATTGTTTTTAATAAATTAGAGTGAGATTTGTGATTTTATTTTGTAACAAAGTTTTTATTATTATTATATATTAGTTATACGTACTCAGTAAACTAATGTAATATTTTTTATGTATTTTTCAGTAAATATATAAAACTTTAATTACAATGCTTATTGCCCAATAAAACTTTTATGAGCCTATTATTAAGAAAAATAAAAAATTTATTGAAATTTAAACAAAAAATAAAACTACAGTACTAACTTTTTTCTGCTTTTGGTATTAGAAAACTATAATAATCAACTCTAAGTGATTTTAAAAAACTGTAATAATCTAATACAAACGATTTAAGTAACTCCTTTTGTATATTAACAATTGCCAGTAAAAGTAACATTTCATTACGCATGGTATATTATTATAATCCTTTCATTTTGTACAATACTGTACACAGTTGCTTGCTTTCATAATTTGGTATAGGAATAATAACAAGAAGATTAAATGTAAATAAATATTTAAAAAAATTAGTATCATTGTCCACTATATTATTTGTCATTTAATTTACTATTTACCTTTTTTGCCATTTTTATGACTGGAGATTAGTCAGTGTACTAAAACTGCTCAAATTTGATTCTAGCATCATATTTCATAGGCTCGAATTTTAAATTAAATACAACAATAGGTTGTATTTTATTGTCTCACGCTAGCATTTTAAAGTATGAAACAACACCTATGCAATGAAAAATCGATGCAACGGTCACACAGCCACCCATCCACCCATCCACATAAAGTTCGCCGCTGCGAATGCTACTTAACTTTGTTGATCGGCTGAGATGCAGCTCTGATGTTCCGTAAAGACGTTGCTATTTTCAGTTTATACATGTATACTAGCATCCCCTGTCTCAGTTTCGATGGAGATAATAATTTAACTGATTTATTCAACAATTCAATAATATCTATGTAAAAAATACTGTATGTATAAATCTATATACATATAGAGAATTTCACTTATCGTCGCTTCAGTATAAAAAGCTGCTATCTCAATGTCCACCTCAAAAAGATAGATTTCGCAAACCATTCTTTTTCTTTCAAGTTCTTTTGGTGCCAGTAACTAAATATTCATTGTATTTAATTTAAAATACGAAAATATAAATATACATTTTATATGTTTTTTACATAAGGCATCCACAAGGAGTTGTACGAGGAGTTTTATAATTGACCAAAAAGATGTTGAAACTGACTCACGTTCAAGTTGCTCTTCCATGCCATAAACGAATGGAAATATAAAAAAAAATTGATAATTTTATTTGATTTTACCGTCAGTTAAGTATTTGTGCAATTGCTGAATCTTTAGGGATGAATAAAAAAATATGTACGAGAAATTTTACATGAAATTTTAAAATGTGAAAAGTGTTCAAAACTGTTACAAAGGGTAATAATATGAGATGTGTTCAAAAAGTAACGAGAAGTTTTAAATTTCGCGGGTTTGGAGGATCCGCCTGTATAAAAATTTTTATATTATGCTGATACGCATGCCCCTAAAGTATGATAAAATTTTCAGCAATATTTATTGCTTACTTTTTAAATGGCAGCCGCTAACGCTAGACGTGTTTTTTGAACTCGGCGATTTTCGTTTGTGAAAAAAATGGAGCAAAGAATTTGTATTCAATTTTGCATACAAAATGAAATAAAGTGTAGTGAAGTTTGTAAAATGTTAAGAAAGGCATATGGTGAGTCTGCTATGAGTAAAGCAAGATTTTTCCGTTTTCAAGATGGCCGCGAAAACGTTGAAGATGACGAACAACTCGGACGCTCAAGCACATCAACAACCGATGAAAACGTGAAAAAAGTGAAAGAAATGTTTATGAACGATCGCCCAATCACAATCAAAGAAATCGCTGATGATGTTGGCATATCAGTTGGCTCATGCCATGGAATTTTTTCGGATGTTTTGGATATGAAACGTGTGGCAACAAAATTTGTTCCAAAATTGTTGAATTTCGAACAAAAACAGCGGCGAATGGAAGTCGTTCAGAAGTCGCTAAATGAAGTTAATAACGATGCAGAACTACTAAAACGTGTTATAACAGGTGTTGACGAAACATGGGTTTACGGATATGATGTCGAAATTAAAGCTCAATCGTCCCAGTGGAGGCATTCTGGATCGCCAAGACCGAAAAAGGCTCGACAAACGAAAATCGCCGAGCTCAAAAACACGTCTATTCTTAGTAGCTGTCATTAAAATAGTAAGCAATGAATATTGCTGAAAATTTTATCGTACTTCAGGGGCATGCGTACCAACATAATACAAAAAAATTTTATACAGACGGACTGTTTCGACCTGCGAAATTTCAAAATTATCGTTACTTTTTGAACACACCTCGTATGTAACAAGTATTGGTTTATACCTATGATCCTAAAAGAAAGCGCCAATAGATGTACTGAAAGAATTCCACTTCCACAAGAATCAAAAAGCCGAAACTAAACAAATCAAAATTAAAAGTAATGATGATTAATTTTGTTTTATGTTCATGGAATAGTGACATACACTGTGTTCCTGAAGGTTAAACTATTATACCATACTACTATCTTTATGCTCTTACTAAACTCTGTGAAAGAATACGAAAAAAACGACTCGATTTATGAAAAGATGAGTCATAGCTTCTTCATCAATACAATGCGCCCACTCTTTGTGCACTGTCTATGAAGAGTTTCTGGCCAAGTACAATATCCCACTGTCGGGTCATCCACCGTCTTCACCGGATCTTGCACCGTGCGACTTGCATCTCTTTCCTAAAGTGAAATCTGCATGAAAATGAACAATATTTAAGTCTATTGAAACTGTAAAAGAAAAAAACGATAGGCGCCCTAAAGAAACTGACAAAGAAAGGCATACAGCACAGTTTAGAACAATAAAGGATTCACATGAAGCGATGTCGGGATAGAAAAAGGTTATATATTAAAAGTAATAATAAATAAATATATATAATATCCAAATAAAATGTTTGGATCGTATGTATTTTTAAGTAAATGTCAGGTGCCAAAGGAGATTAAATTTAAGATGGTGAGGGCAGTCAAGCTGTCCTTTGCTAAAATAGAATATAGTTTATTAATTTTATTATTATTTTTAATATTATTATTTTTATTTTTATTATTTTTAATTTAATCTAATTTATTATTAGTAATAAGTTCTATTTCAGATTCTTCGGGAGTGGTCATAAACAAAGACAGTCTGACTATCATTATTTTAGTATTATATATTATAATGTAAAGACTGTAAGACCGATAAATATATTTATTACTTTAATTGAAAACAGTCGACATAAGCACAATTATAATTTTGTAAGTAAACAATACACTTGACTGCCATGAGTAGATAGGTTACGTTGACGGAACTTAGGTTATTTTCGATGACGTCTTCGGTCTATTTTGTAGGTGACATACGTGGTATGCTGTTTTTTCTCTACCTGCTAGGAGCTAGACGCCTCTGCAGGAGATTCACTTCGGCGGGTGAAGGTTGCCAGGTGCGCGTCCTCGACCTCTTGACGTTTAGCGATGATTATGGTCTTAGTATGAAACTCCGGTGGCAGTCTACAGGCCCGACAATCCACTGATGAAGAGTCCTGTCCAGTTATAAGCAAGATCTTCAAAAAAATTTTGAATAGAAGCATTGTAATGCATTGCGAGATTAACAATGTAATCCCTGCGAATTAATTTGGTTTAAAAAAAAAAAAACACGCAACTACACATGCTATTAACCTATAGATTTCTAACCTCAATGAGCACATGGCAAACAATGTGGTCATAGCAGCCTGTTTGATCGACTTAAAAAAAGCGTTTGACAGTGTATGGCTAGAATCTCTAATATTTAAAGTAAATACATACAACTTTCCAATACATCTATGCAAACTAATATATAACATGATTAATCGGAAACAATTTTTTATAAACTACAACTTTCGAAATTCAAAAAAAATTTTTACTATAACTAGAGGTTTACAACAGGGTACGGTAAATTCTCCCACATTATTTAATACTTTTAACAGCGAAATCTTAAAATTATTCACGCACGACAGCGATAATAATACGTACAAAATAGCATGTGCCGATGACCTCATTGTCTACGTTGCGAACAAAACTATCACGAGAGCACAGGCTAACCTGCAATCGCGTTACGACGAGATCAAGTCATACTATAGTAAGTGGAATCTATAGACCAACCCTAGTAAGTTCGAGACTATACTATTCCACAACCCAATCAGCAACAAGACATCTAAAAATGTCAAATATAACTGGAGAAATGTACAAATTACAGACAATAACACAGGCATACCGCATAAAAGAACTATAAGATACCTCGAAGTATACCTAGACGGCTTACTTCGATTCAATGTACACGTTAACACACAATTAATTAAAACGAATAATATTCTAAAAAAATTACATAATATATTTTACTCTCCGCTCGAACAAAAAGCAAAAATTATTTCATACCTCAGTTTAGTAAGGCCAATAATCACGTACTCCTGCCCCAATTGGTTTAATATTAATCCGAATCTTATGGAAAAAATAAGAATGTTCGAAAGACAAATCTTAAGGTGTTGCTTAAATCCTGTATAGAAACTACGCCGATAAACATAAAAAAGAATATCCAATGTAAACTAAATAAAAAAGCACAAATTGTCAGAATTGACATTTTCATTATTAAATGAATAAGAAACTATGTAAAATCAGTTGCTAACATAGACAACCATCTGATTAAAAAAATTCACGAAAATGACAATTTCAGATCACTAGTAGCAATTAACGGAAGTTTTGCATCTGTAAACGAATTTAAATTTCTCGATGAAAACCAATATATTTGTAACTTAAGTGATACGCCTGTGCTATACCATATCCCTAGAAGAAACAGCAACAAAAGATTCTATAAATACGTATACAACACAACGCTAAGGTTCTCAACGGACTTGACAGCTAGGAACATTAAAACTGTTCTTAATTTAAAATACGATTAAAAGCAAGTGCATCGTAAATTCGGCATTCCCAAGGAAACGTTTGTCTTCCGGCTTCATTTTTCTTCTTTTTTTCTTTCTATTGTTCTTTCTTCTTTCTCCCCCATGATATGTTAGTATAGCTAGTTTTTTGTATCAATGTCATACAGTTAAATTTTTCCTAGCATCACACTATAATACCTAACATGAAGCATTATACACGCTACTAGTATGTATGTAAGTAACTTTGTATGCAACATCACAATTGTAAAAATTTATTATAAGGAGTGTGGTCCTTACCACCATTTTACAAGCGAAATTGATGTAATTTTGGTTTTTGTTATGCCTTTTCCCACTGTGTATATGTATATAATTCTTTTCTTGAATAAAGCATCTTTACTAATAAAAAAAAAATAATGAAGAGTTCTGTCGTACTGTCATTCCACACAAGTATCTCCTCAGTGCAGTTGTTGTCTCAGAGATATCTTCGGACTTCCACTGATCTTGCCCTTTAAAGGGATTATTGGCAATCGGCAGAAAAGAGTGGAAAAAATCAACAAAAAAAACCTATAATGTAACGAGCCTATAAGCAGGCAAGCTCTCTTTTTTCTTTTTCTTTGCGCATTACACGATATTATATGTATCCTCCAAAATATTGATAGTATAATAAGAAAAGGAGTACAAAGTCATCCTGAAGCTTAAATCGTTTAAAATATCCAGCAAAAATTACAAATTTTTACTCTTAAATAAATACGTAATCCTTCCTAAAACAAACTTTTTAATACAAATAATATAGTCTGCTATTCTTTCTAAAAAAGGAAAATTTGTATAAATTATATATATAAAATATTTTATCATCACTATAAATATCCTTACTATTATATCCATTTTTGGACTAAAAATTATGTATATTTTTTTTGTGTTCTGTGGCATTTCTTCTTTTTTAAATTTTAATTTGATTTTTTTCTCAATGTAAAATATATAGATCCGATGTTATGAAAGAACCTATTAAAAATAGCCTGTGAATTATTTTTTCGCGAATGTCTGTTAGAAAATTTGCTTTTAAAATTCTTAAAATCTTGATTACGGTGCTCCTAACCTTTCTCCTATATTTGAGCTAAGATATAATTCGTATATGTATAATTTATTTAAAACTATATATATATATATATATATATATATATATATATATATATATTGTAACTGACGTTGGCAATTAACGATGTACAAATATTACAAGAATGGATGTCTCCCGCGATTCATTGAACGCCAGACCGAGGTAACGTGGAAGCGCAACGCGACGACTAAATTCCTTTGGTTACCATGATTCTCGTCGTTATCGCGATTTTCGTGGTAATTAATAAGTGATTAATGCACATTAAATAAACAGTTAATGTTAAATATATACAATAAAAAGTTATTTTTAAGTTAAGAAATTCAGTATCTATTGAAAAAGTATGCATTAATTAAGCTGCGAAATATTGTGCTGAGTAAACAAGCTAAGAGAAAAAATGTGAAATAATAAACATAGAAAATTAATAAAACCAAATGCCACGCTGACTAAAAGAAATTAAACATGGCGATATAACTAAAATTTAAATGAATAAATCATCTGAGTGTATATTATGAATATGTGAAATTGCTGCAGAACTTTATTTTTGAATTTAATAAAATACAAAATAGTTAAAAGACAATGGTAAAATGATAAATGAATAACTGAAATAACTGAATAACAAAAATAACTGAAAAAATAAAGTCTGAAAGTTTAAATTTAGAAGATTCAAGTAATGAAAATTTTATTCAAAAGAAAAAATAAAAATTTTATAGAAAGGGTAGACAATAAAAGTCACAAAAATATTGAAGAAGTGAAGATGTCAGACTACGCAAAGACGGAAGATATCAGCGTTCCAATCTATGATGATGCAGATTATACAATTTCGCGACTGCGCATCATGAATCTACTAGTTTACACAGAATGTATAGAGCAAGCTAAGCGGGAAAGAGTTGCTACTGATACAAAAACCGAAGAAGAGTGGAAAAAGTTGGATAAAAACCTAAGTACTATATAATCAGATGTATTTTAGATAAACAGCTAGAATTTATAAAGAATCATATGGCAAATGAACAATGAATTAAATGAAAATAAATCCACGTCAATTCAAATAGTTTTAAGATCAAAACTTGAATTGATAAAGTTGAGTGATTATAAAGAACCAAGTGATTTCTTTAAGGCTGTTGAACAAGCTGCTAATAAACTTAAGTCGGATGGAGGAGACTTAAGCGAGCAAGAAAAACTACGCTATCTGCTACCAGCCTTATCGACCGAGTACAGTCATATGGAAGATATGATCATCGTGCTACTCAAAGAGCAACAAACAGCTGATCATGTCCGAACGAAGATTGAAATGAAATTTGTAGAGTGCAATGATAAGTAATATACAAATATACGTGCTTTTACTTTTGGAATAAGAGGAAAATGGCACAAGTGCGTTAGGTCAGGTCACTATCAAAATGAATGCAGATTCTGATATCAAAACACACAGAGTGAAGCTCCGCGATGCGGTCAACGAGCAAATGGTTGAGAATTACTGGCGTTTAAAAATAGTAATATAAAAACTATTTTTGGAACTTATGGAGTAAAAATTAATGTAAATGTGAAAAATGTATATTACGTGCCCGATATGAAACAAAACTTACTTAGTTATTCAAAAACAACAAATTTAAGTAAAATTGAATCTTATATAAAACACAAACATATTTAATGATAACGGAGCATTAATAGCGCTACCAAAAAAACTGATACTTTGTATCACATAAATAATTTTACAAAAAATCCCAAAGATTGAAAGTAAAGCCAATTTAGTAGATAGTAAAAAATCAATTAATAAAGAATTTTGGTACAGAAAATTAGGTCATATAGATTTTCAGTATCTAGATAAATTATATAAAAATGGTCTAGCAGAAGGTTCACCAAGGGAATTATAAAAAGAGTTTTTATATGTGCAAATGTTTTAGAAAGTAAGATGAATAATTTGCCTTTTAAAAATAACAGAACCAAAATAAAGCAGGTGTTGGAAATTATCCATACTGATTAGAATGGGCCATATACAACTATTGGTTATTATGGTGAAAAAATTATTAGTTGTATTAATATGAATATAGTAAATATGTATGAATATAGTAAACACTGTATAAATATAGTAAATGTGCTAAAATTTACTACCTAAAGACTAAAAATGCAACGGGAAATATTTTTAAAAAATATACAAACTTGGTTGACAATTTATTAATCAAAAGAATTAAAACTAGAAATTCTGATAATAGAACTGAATATTTAAATAAGGAGATTTACGGTTCCTTGAGTAACAAGAGAATTAAAATAAATCCATGCCCACCTTATATGCATGAATTAAACAGCATAGCAGAAAGATATAATAGGTCAATAATGAATACGGTTAAATGCTTACCAAAAAAGCAAAAATAAACAGAACATTTTCGCCTGAAGTTGTATTATCAGCCTTATACTTGAAAAATAGAGAATTGGCAAATACTAAACAAATTCAGATTCCCTATGAAATTTTTATGAATAAAAAAACTAAAGTAAACAATTAAAAAATTTATGGCAGTAGAGTTTTTGTTAGAATCTGAGAACAATTAAGGAAAAAGTGGGATGATAAAGCTAAATTAGGGATTCCAGTATGATATAATGATACAGGGTATAGAGTATTGTTAAATGATAAAATAGTAACTGCTAGGCATGTAAATGCAGTAGAAGAACGAACTTAGTTAACTGTTTAAATAAAAGTATAACAAATACAAAAACAGAAAAAAATAAAGATACAGACTTAGAGTTACCAGTTAGACGTTCAAGTAGAAAAGCTATCCCAGTTCAAAAATAAGGTTATGATAATACAAATGTAAACTCTGTATATGTATACTGCAACAATGTAAATGCTCCTAGTATATTTGAAGAGACAATTAAATCAAAAGAATCTGCAAACTGGAAAAAAGCAATGGAAAAAGAAATCGAGAGTCTAAATACAAGCAAAACATGTGTGTTAGCAGATAAGCCTAAAGATAAAAAAATTGTTGATGTAAAGTGATTTTATAAAAGAAAGGATGAAAATACTTTCAAAGCGAAATTAGTTGTTAGAAGATTTCAGCATCAAGAAATTCATGATAAGAGGCCTACGATGGCTCGATTGCTAGAGCGAAGGACTAGTAACTTGGTGATCCGAGTTCAAATCCCGGTCCCGGCCGATTGATACCAGCACCGCTGATGTGCTTTGTTTATAAATACATCGTAGACCTCCATCGTTTATTAGCACCGATATTTGCAAGTATAAATAGAACAAAGTTAAAGAACATAAAAAATTTTTTTTTTAAATTCATGATAATGTATACTCCCCGGTTGTAAAAATACAAATACTCAAATTGTTACTAACCTAAAAATTATCTATTAATCAAATGGATGTTGATACAGCGTTTCTAAATGGAAAAATGAAAAGTGAAATATACGCAGCACAACTGTTAGGCTACGGAAAAGGAAATAACAAAGTAGGTAAATTATTAAAATGATTATATAAACTAAAAGAAAGTTTAAAGACCTTGTTTGATTGTTTTAATGAATTTTTAGAAGAATTGTGATTCAAAAGAAGCAATTCCAATTATTATTTATATGTAAATATAACAGAAAAAGATCCAATTTATGTTTTACTATTTGTCGACAAGTTATTAATTTATTCTAGAAAATTAGAAAGTGTAAATATAATTAAAAAATATAATAATAAACAGAAAGACTTACAATGAAAGACTTAGGCAAAATTAAAAACTATATAGTTATTAAAATCGACTATAACAAAAGTAATAATAAAATGATTTTAGATAAGGAAAAATATATCGAAGCCTTGGTGCTTCGAGCCTAAAGCCACCAACAACGCATGAAACACGAAAACAGAAGAACGACACCGCTCAAGGTGCACAAAACAGCGCCACAAATACAATATCTTTTTGGCGATCAGACAACAGATCAAATTGAAAAAGGAATTATAGCGCCTTTATAAGGAACCATAAGAGACCGTAAGAGGACGCGGCATTAGCCAGGACACCAAGAGAAGGGGATACAAGCCACAGAGACACATCTTACAACGACTAACTCCAATATCGATCAATCTACGTTCGCGCAGAACAATACATAACCAGTAATAATCGTTATGCCGGGAGCGTCAGTATATATAAACAAGTAGAACCCGGAATATGACAGAGCCGCTAGAGAGCTCATAGAATAGCTGTCTGGTGATCTTTCCCAAAAAAGATGGGAAAATATACGCTTCTGTATTGATTACAGAGCACATAGACATTTTGCTAGATAACCTCTGAGATCCAAGATACTTGTCAAAGACCGATTTAAGTCAAATATAACATTAGATACCACTCGACAACGAATACCTTTGTGGTACCGTAAAAGGGATTCTTTCAGTATACAAGAATACCCTAGGGGCCGAAGAACGCCCAGGCAAATTTAAAGGAGGCATGGACTTCTTTTTCGGAGCAAAGTGGCAGCTATCCATTTTTGTATACATGGAAGACATAATTGTCGCGACAAACACTTTCGGAGAGAACCTACAGAATTTGCAGCCAGAACTAAGTCGCGTTAGTCTGCAAATTACAGGGAGAAATCAGAATTTGGTTACCCCAATATGAAATACCTACAATATATTGTAGATAAGAACGGACTGCGTACAGACCCCAATAAAATCAAGTCCGTGAGCCAGTACCCAGCCCCCAGAAACATAAAACAGCTAATAGCATTCTTGGACATGGTAGGTTAGTACGGCTCATTTATACTGTCGCTGACTAATATTAAATTGTCGCTAACACAATTATTAAAAAAAGAGGTCAGATGGAAGTGGAAGCAGGAACAATAAGGTGCCTTTTAAAAAACTAAAGATTTGTCTAACACAGACATCATTCTATCAGAGACATCAGTGTTAGCACGCCCTATCACCAAATGCCCCGTACACTCTGCAAACCGACATACGTGGCTACGCCCTAGGAGCCATTTTGCGCCAAATTATTGACAACGCAGAACATCCTCTTTCGCGGAAGTAGAGTTAAGAGTCCTCCTCTCCATTACCGGAAGTTCGAATCGATCGTTGCACCTCATAGAGAAAAATTTTGCATCAAGTTGGAGATCTAAAATCAATGTTCTGTACTAGAGACATTACAGGAACGTATCCAGGATCAAAGTTGTACAAATAGCCCCCTTTCAGGCATATATATATATATATATATATATATATATATATATATATATACTAAATTATGTAGCGTTCGATGTTATACACGACAGATCGTTCGTTATTTCGCTGAGATGTGAGCTGATGCGTTGTCGTAAAAAAAGAGGACTTTTGTCGGCTAATCGGGGACGTTTTTCTTGCAAGTCGATCTTCAAACGATGCAATAATGATGAATAATATTTACCTGTAATGGCTTTACCCTTTTCCAGACACTCGATAAAGGTTATTCCTTGCAAATTCCAAAAAACAGTCGCCATAACATTCCCGACCGAAGGAATTGTCTTCGTCTTTTTCGGTGCAGATTCTCCCATGATAGCCCATGGTTTATACTGCTTTTTGGTCTCATGAGTGTAGTGAGGTATCCATGTTTCATAATAGTGATGAAACAATGCTGAAAGTCCTGTGTAATTCGCTGAAACATCTGAAAACCGTCTGCAACACTTCACACGATCCTACTTTTTTGATCGAGTGAGCAATCGCGGCATCCACCTGGCAGATAGCTTTTTAATATCCAAATGTTGGTGCAAAATATTATGCATTCGTTCACACAAGATGCGCACAGCACTAGCCATCTCGCGAACCTTGACTCTTCTGTCATCTATTACCATATCATGGATTTTATCAATGATTTCTGAAGTGATGACCTCAACAGGGCGTCCGGAACGTTCAGCGTCTCTTGTGCTCATATGGCCACTCTAAAACTTTTGAAACTACTTCTAAACTGCACTAATTGAAGGTGCAGAGTCACCATAATGTTTATCAAGCTTCTGTTTAGTCTCCTGACGTGTTTTTATTGATGTTTTGAACACTCGAAATTGTTTTTCGTCCATTTTTTTCGCAATCACTCGATTTCTTTGATTCAAACGAATGTTAAACACAAAGTAATAGACCGATCTGGCTGTAACTTCATATATATTCGTCCAAGAGGCGCTACTAATTAAAAATAACCTCGACATTCACCAGCGATGTCATATCTTTGAGCTTACATGAACTCATCAAATGATCCTCGTAGAAAGAATAAACATTTTTTTTATATAAAATAATTAAGTATTGTTTTTTTCTATGCAATAATATTTGCTACTCTTAAATAAATAAAAAATACAAAATATTATATTTATATAATAATTTTTTAATACACTGATAATAAGATATTATATATTCATTTTAAAAGAAAATAATTTGTAGTACAATGGTTGTTGCTAGAGATTTGGATTTACCAGCAGTCTGCATAGGTATTAATTCTAGTATCCGTATGCGTCTGATTTAGGGCCTATATAGGCTGCCTTCTTACCACCTGAGTTTTACGCGTGAAATGATTTATACTCTGGAAAATAAAGTAACTTACTACCATGCGCGTGCGCAATTTCAGCTCATAGAAGTCAGTTCCACCAACTGCCAGTAGGTCACGACTTAATGAATATCAACTCAAAGTAATAAGCTTAAATTATTAATATCAGACTAGCTCATTTGAATGGTCATATTCACCTTTGGGATTAGAATCCTAAAGAAGGTGTGAGTTTAGTCAGTATTAGCCTTTTTGTTCTTCAGGTGAAATTGACACTTTTATCACAGTCGATATTTTTTAAACATTTTATTTATTCCTATATAGGAGAAAAATTAAATATTGTACTTTGAAATGCAAATATGATAATACAGGATGCTCTAAAAAATAAAAATAATCAATTAACTTTTGACAAGGGTTAAGTCTATAATCATCAAATTTTTATTTAATCTCAATTTTTATATAATTATCAAAAACAGTTCTGCCGTGTCTTATTAAGATGTAAATTTTAATATAAATTGTTAGGAGTGACAACCAATATATTGTATATTTGATTTTATATTCATTTCATATACGTTTTTAAATTTATGTGACGTCCAACCGAAGTTGGTGCCACACGGTTAATCCTAACGGCGATTTACTGCCGTTAGTTACCGCCGGTGGCCCCCTTGTTTTTTGGCCACGCTTTAACGTTGAAGCCAGGGATACGCGGGGCGGATCGCGAGATCAATCGTCGCGGCGCGTTCGCGTAATTTCACCGGTCGTGAGGGCCACACTCAGGCAGCTCCAACACGATCGGTTGGATATTAGAGCAGCGACGGATCTAATATCCTCTAGGAGGTAGTAGGGGCGCGAGCTTCCTCGGCCTCCAGTCCACCTCACTAGCTATCCACGCTGAACTTTAGCGGAGGCTGCAAAGTCTAGCGGCAATTTCCTTGCCAGCAGAGACTAGCGTCCCCTGACCCAAAGTCTAGCGCGTGCTTCGCGGAATTAAAAAGGGAAAGAAAAATATAACTCGGAAATGAATATTTAAGCGACTTACTTTTATTTCGAGGAATTTAGCAACCGATCAGAGTAAACGCGGCCGGCAATCTGCTTTCCGCAGTTGTCAGGGCCCGTATTTATAGTCCGAGCCCTGCGCCGCCGAAATTTTCTCCGCTGGAAATTACATCGTGGTGGGGGAGATAAAGGGACGTTTTTTCTACATAGAGAAAGCCGTCCGGTCATCTCTTACAACTATGATTATTATTTCTGTATTTTAGAACTACGTATAACTAAGCTATATTTAAAACGTATTCTTATATATATAAAATAATCCATAAGTTAATGATACATTAGTATGACTTAATAATAATAATAATTAATAACGATAATAGTAATAAAAATTGAATCGATGCATTAAAAAAAGCAGTTATCGTAATAGTATTATAATTTTAATGGTAATTAATATCTTTTATAATTATAGTAAAAATAGTAATAATAATATTAATGATAGTAAGAGCAAACTATCAGCGAATAGCGCAGAAATATTATTGAGTAAACTAATTAGAAAAGTAATATTAAACATAATCATAATAATAATAATAACAATAGTGAAATTAATAATAATGATTAGTGTATAACACCGCATAATTATGGTTTATACTAGTAGTAACAATTAGTAATCTTTACAATGTTAATAATAATATCGAAGATATTAATTGGAATAATAATAACAATAGCAATATTAATAATCGCATTTTTATATATTAAAACGGTAATGTTAGTAAAAAATAGGAATATTAGTGCTTGTAATAATAATAATAATAATAGTGTTAATAACGATATGAATAATTTATCAATATTAAAAAAAATAAGAGTAATATTAATCACAACAATAAGTATAATTTCAAAGTTAGTAATAATAATATCAACCGTGCTTATTAATACAAATATTTGTACATTTTCATTATATTAACAGTTTGGAAAAATTGAAATGCATGTTCAGAAATAATATTATTTCTGTACGTCGATTGCTTCGAGAAATTTTACTTTCTATTCGAAGCCAAAATTTCAGACGTATTTCAGTTTCTCAAGCCTCTTGGGATATTGGTATATTAGGCTGTTACTCGGCTTTCGCATTTCGTATACAAAGAAAAGGGGGAAGGGTCGTAAACTGCGCATTAGCGCGCCTCCGCTTCGTTCCGAATTTTCCAGAGGGGCGGGAAAGTACAAGCGGTGCGGGAATAGAGACAATACTTCGGCCAGCGCTGACCGCGGCAGGCTATGGCTAGGCTGCATTACTATGGCCACATCTGGTCCGATTTTATTACTAGAAAGCGCGCGCTGCGCAGGCATTTGGCATTGAGGTTCGCAGAGTTTATATATACAAATATAAACGTATTTATTCTCACTACTCCGAAAATATCTACGAACTTTGCCTTACCTTTGTATATATATATATATATATATATATATATATATATATATATATATATATATTATCGTGAAGGCGATGTTGCCAAACGCTTGTCTCCTTTGCTTTCTTTATTCCTACTCACTTTCCCGGGCCTGAAATTCATCGAAAACTCGACGGGTGGGCATGCCGAGGCAATTCGACCGATCCCTCCTTGTCCTTGAACATATATATACATATATATATACCTACATACGTATACATATATATATATATATATATATATATATATATATATATATATATACGTACATATATCCATATACATATATATATATATATATTCGGCGTAATCGCTGGACGCAACACCTGCAACCTTAAATGGTTGGTTGGGGATTGAAATAAACCCAATCAACCATCACGCTGAGTTCCTTTGGTAAAAGTATCGGCTTCCGTTTCTTCAGGTCCCCTTGGTATTTTCCGTTATAGATGTCACTCTTGGTTGGTCATCGTTGTTTTCTTGAAGTAATATAGCTGGCTGTGTCAGTCGAATTCATCTCTGGTCTTCTTCCCTTTTTAAACTTGCATGTTATTATATATTTTTAGGTTTACAAGTACACAGTTAAAAACTAGGTAAGAACGTGAAAAAAAAGAAGTACGAAACTAATTATAATGTTCCCCAACATATACATGGTCTTCTTCATAAATGCTTGTATAGCTTAACAATTAATCGCAAGTGGTTTCAATAAGTACGTATCAAATCAAGTTAGCATCGAATATTTAAATCTATCAGACGGATTGTTACATAATATGCTCTTTATTATATAATGTTAAGTAACGCAAAATATTTGACATATTGACGCTCTAGTTTAGTAATCCGTTTTTTTGTATTTTGTATGTTTTTCGATTTTTTTTTTTTTTTTTTGACGAATATGTACAGATATGCCCACATATACATATATACCTATATATACATATATATACTCATATATCTACATACTCTTTAGTTAGATTGCCAGATATGCGTATACTCGGGTTTATTGCTTAGTTTTAATGTTTCTCGCGTCGTTATCAATATAGGATATTCGTAGTCTGTTCGCGTGAACAATTTTTCCGCCCTTTTTCTACTGAATTTTTACGTTATTTTTCCCGATGATTTCTAATACACGAAACGGACCGGAATACTGGTTCGATAGTTTCGCGGGTTTCGGGCCACTCAGTAAGAAAACATAATCACCTACTCTAAATTTTACTTCTTTCACATGTCGGTCGTATAATAGTTTTGATTTCTCTTTCGACTGGATTAGGTTATCGTATACTAATCTCTTTATCCCGGTTAACCTAACCACTAATTCCTTAACGTAACCCTGGTATGTTGGGATCAGATCCGCTTCACGTAGTGGATCGTTGGAGGGGAGCCTAGCTAATCTGCCGAAGACTACTTCGAACGGCGTATGCTTCGTACTCTTTTGTACACACGTATTATAATTCAGCATCGCTATTTCTACCCATTCGTCCCATTCGGAGTCTTTCTCTGTATATTGTTTCAAAAATTCTCCTAACGCGTGATGGGACCGTTCTAAAGACCCGTTAGATTGAGGGTGGAAAGCCGTTGTCCTGACCTTTTTTATTCTGAATCTCTTTGCAATCCGTTGCATGAGGCTACTTAAAAAATTTCTACCTTGATCCGTAAGTATTACTTTCGGAGCTCCATAGATGCAAATACACCTCTTTATAAATGCATCGGCAATTGTTGATGCTACCGCGTTGGGCAGCGGGACAGCTATACAATACTTGGATAATTGATCCTGCATTGTTAGGATATATTCGTTTCCGCTTCTTGTTTTAGGTAATGGACCCACTATATCGAGGGCTATTTTCTCAAATGTAGTACCTGGAGTGTCAGTAATTACCATGGGTTGCCTTGTTTTAACACGTACAAGTTTCTTCAATTGGCAGTCTATGCATTGCTGGACGCGCCTTTTACATCTGCCTTTAAATTATCCCAATAATAATCCTGTCTAATACGGTTGTACGTTTTCGAAACGCCTCTATGACCACCGAGAGGTGAGTTATGATACTCGTAGAATATCTCATCACGGCGATCAGGTGGGACAAATTTTAAACTCCCTTTACAAATTATTATCTTTATATCTGTATCTTTAAATTCGTTTAAGAATATACTCATAACCTCGCGCCATTCTAACCCTTCTATGTCTGGCGAGTGAGCTATACTGAATTCCTCAATTTTCTTTTCTAAACTAAATGCTCTTAATTCTTTACATACTTTCTGAATGTTTTCCTTTATTCTCGATAATGACTCGGACTTATCGCCTCTGATACTTAGGGCAATTAGAAATTTGCGATTGCTTCGTTTATACGAGCTTATTCTAGTTTCCTCTATGTATTGCCGCTGCGGAATTTTATTTGATTCGGCGAGCTTCCGTGCTGCTACATCACAAGTTTCACCTCTATTATTGACGAAATAGACAATATGATCATTGCGAAACTGAATCAATTCTTTGGTTTCCACGAAGTTATTTTTGTCCCTCTTTGGATTTGTCCTTCTATCGTCAGCCGTGCTCTCTTTAACATTATCGTTTTCGTGACCTGAACCGTTACTTCGATCCGTTTTTTACTGAGCTTTCGTTGCTAGAGGTATCCGAATCATTACTACTTTGATTACTATTATTTTCGGATGTTAGAGGAAGTAATTTCTGTTTAGGTTTTCTACCTTTCCGTTTGGGCCTTTGCGGTACATATGATGATTCGCTGCCTGATTCGCTAGTAGATTCACTACCTGTCTGCAAAGTATTCGTTACATTATTTTGCTGCGTGTTCGCTAATCTGGGATTTTTACTCTTGATAACATCGTTTGGTTTTCTTTGATCGTGAATTTCTGTAACTCGCGGTCGTCTTCGTCGTCTACGAATACGTGTTTGATCATTATTAGTCCCTATCTCTATCTGTTGCAGATTTGGGGCATCTATATTCTCCTGTCTAGAAATAGAAGTTCCTTGCATCTTCTCGTTGCGTTCTTCGGTTTGTTTCCTAGTTTTACGTCGTTGCGGACGAACATTTTTCGTTAAAATCTTCCTATTCGATTCTTTGGTAATGCCCTCAACTCCCGACTTAGAAAAATTAGTACGACTTCTCTCGTCTTTGCTTGAACTTGGAAAATCTTCAATTCCTTCTGAAAAATTAGAAACATTCGGCGTCTTATCCTCGCCATTCTCCATGATATCAACTCCTGACTTAGAAAAATTAGCACGATTTCTTTCATCTTTACTTAAACTTGGAAAATCTTTAACTCTTGAAAAATTAGAAACGTTCTGCGTATTATCCTCACCATTTTCTCTTCGGACTTTAGATCTGGTAACTCGGTGATTTGGGACAGTACTTCTAATCCCTTTTAACTTAGCATTCTTCGTACGTGCCTTCGGAACTTTGGGAGGCTCAACACAATGAGAATCCGGATTTTTAGGACTCGCCACCGGTTTATCAAGATTAAGTTGCCTTTTTCTTTGCCCTCGAGTGACTACGTTTATATTCTCAACAGGGTTACGCGACAACACATCAGCGTGTACATTCGTCTTTTCTGGGTTGTAAACGACTTTATAGTCATCTTCTGAAAGCTTAAACCTCCACTTTATCACATGCGTGTTCAAACCAGCTGTTTTGAACCACACGAGCGGCTGGTGGTCAGTCACGAGGGTAAACGTACGTCCGAATACGTACGGCCTAAAGGTCTGCACGGAATGAAGCATAGCAAGCGCTTCTTTCTCGTATACCTCATAGCGCAACTCGGGTCCGCGCAGAACTCGCGACGTATAGGCGATCGGTTGATCCCTACCGAGTTTTTCTTGTGATAGGATGCCCCCAATCGCATAACCAGACGCGTCCGTCGTGATAATGAATGGTT